>OZ018322.1:100321356-100788856 GCA_963969495.1 Ceratothoa steindachneri | reverse complement strand
TATGCGGTACAGATGGACACCCTGTATGGTATACAGAGGGACAGCCTGTATACGGTAAAGATGGACACCCTGTATGCGGTACAGATAGACACCTATGTGCAGTACAGAGGCACACCCTGTGTGCGGTACAGAGGGACACCCTGTATGCGGTACAAAGGGACACCCTGTATGCGGCACAGAGGGACACCTTGTATGCGGTACAGATGGACAACCTGTATGTGGTACAGATAGACACCTATGTGCGGTACAGAGGGACACCCTGTATGCGGTAGAAATAGACACCTGTGTGTGGTACAGAGGGACACCCTGTATGCGGTACAAAGGGTCACCCTATATGCGTTACAGAGGGAAATCCTGTATAGGGTACAGATCGACACCCTGTATGCGATACAGATAGACACCTATGTGTAGTACAGAGGCACACCCTGTATGCGGTAGAGATAGACACCTGTGTGCGGTACAGAGGGATACCCTGTATGCGGCACAGAAGGACACCCTGTATGCGGTACATATGGAAACCCTGTATTCAGTACAGATAGACACCTATGTGCGGTACAGAGGCACACCATGTATGTGGTAGAGATAGACACCTGTGAACGGTACAGAGGGACACCCTGTATTCGGTATAGATAGACACATGTGTGCGGTACAGAGGGACACCCTGAATGGGGTACAGATAGACGCCTGTGTGCGGTACAGAGGGACACCCTGTATGCGGTACAGATGGACACCCTGTATGCGGTACAGAGGGACACCCTGTATGCGGTACAGATAGATAAATACCTGTGTGCGATACACAGGGACACCTTGTGTGCGGACAGAGGGACACCCTGTATGCGGTACAGATGGACACCCTGTATGCGGTACAGAGGGACACCCTGTATGCGGTACAGATGGACCCTCCTCAACCCGATGCCAACGTTAAGGCGTCGTCCTGAACCAACGAGGACAAGGGCACAGGTTACCATAGGTTAAGTTAGGTCGGGTCCATGTTACGTTAGAGTATGTCCAATTGAGTTAGTTAGGTTAGGTTAGATCAGGCGCAGTTAGGCAAGATTAGGTTAGGTTAATTTAGGTCAGCCGAGGTTAGGTCAAGCGGGGTTAGCTTGGGTTTGGCAAGATTAGACTAACTTAAGTTAGGCCATGTTGGGTTAGGTCACGGCACAAGGCCCTCGTGTTTTGTCTAGACACGAAAGGGTAGAAAGGAAAAAATCTATAATGGTTCGGCGTCGCCATTATTCTACGATGATCAGTGGTTCGAATCCCTTCGCCTATCTCTGTTCCCCCTCTTGAGGGGAAAGGGGGGGGGGACAGTGCACCCTCATTATTTTGGTCACTAGTCTCCTCTCTCCTCATTTACACACTTAATTTCGCGACTTGTCCCTTTTTAATCATAGACTTGGTCCTCGACCTTAATAAAATTCATATAAAAATTAGAATGACAACCACTAGTAAACCCAACGGCATCAAAGGTTTATCCTCAGTTGGTGGGTTGGGGAAGAGGCACGAATAGTGGGAACTGCATTTTGTCATCCTTTAACGAGTAGGGAGCCTTTGGTGGCCTAAGGAAGAGTCACCCGTTCGACTTCAGAGGATTGTGGCTATGAAAACCCCTTCGGCAGGTTCAGGGGGAGAAGAGAGTTGTGTTGTATGTGCAAAGAGGGGAGTGGGGATGTAATAGACAGCGTCGTTGTGATTGGTTGATGAGTACGCTTGTGCCTCATACACGACGCACCGCCTGGGTGGCGGCAGCTCCATACGAACATGGATGTGTTGATCTCTACTTGTAGGCACTCAAACCCGCCACCTAGGCGGCGGAAATCCTTATCCATTTGACCATTCAACGTGGTCAAATTGGTGTCTTAATAGAACCGAAATGCGGCTCGTTCGTTGCCATGGTTTCACGGGGTTGTTTGCCCCCCACCCCTTCACTACACCGTTTGGATCTTAAGCGTAATGTAGTGAAATCAAGACCCCGCCTAGTTTCTATCCTACACCCTTACACTACATTAACAAAAAGGTGCTCTCGCTACTCTGGTGATGGGAAGTTGGATTTCTGACGTCGATGCACCGGTTTAAGGCCAGCGGGCGCGGAGACAAGACTTTCTGCTGCGTCATAATTTGACCGCCCATTGGTGGATACGCTGATACTTGCTCTTCCCGGGACCATACCCACTCTTCTGTTCCAGACCTCTGTTAATGGGTTACCTGTGTCTCCCAGGGGGATAACCATACCCACTTACCCTGGCACGGAACAGGTGCCTCCCCTAGGGCCACGAGGTATTTCCCTATCGATGGTTTGTGTTAACAAATATACGACCCAGACACCCCCCCATCCCCACCCACCAGCCAGACCCTGACCCCGGTGCCTTCGGTTTCACCCGTGGTCGTCATTCTGATCTTTATGTAGTTAGGGTAGACGATGTGAAGAAGAATGGAAGATATATAAGCGCAGGTCTCCTGCAGGCATTGGGGGCTGGAGGGTGCATAACTGCGGGCGTTGGGACCGGGAGGGCGGGGGATCTCTTCCACGATGCGAGTGAGAAGTGTCCCTACCATCATAATATCCAAGCTGATCTTAATTTCTGTCCGTTTGACAGAAACGAAATATGTTCTGGGCTGCCGCCTCCCCAAAATGTGAGATGAGCATATTTCTTTCAACACTTAAGTGCTTCATGTGTGCCGAGTACTGTGTAGGTGCTTTATAAGTTCATTTATCCCCTGAAGCTATAAAACTTTGATATATGTTTCCGATTTATAAAATACCCTTTATTAGTTAGTTGTATTTCATTTATCTGGGCCGAATTTGAATAAAATTCGCATTATATCAAGCTATTAAAAGGTCTGTGAGAGCTTTTACAGAGTATTTATGTGGCATTCAATGAAGATCCCAAGGAACCTTGAGTAATGAGGGATCGGGTAGCAGGATAACTTTAGGGTGGTGAATGTATGGGGTAACAGTGGGAGCAAGAAACGTTTGATTGAAGTATTTAACATTATTGACGATGCATGGTTAACGCAAGTATAGCTGAGTCTAAACACAGGGTGGAACATAGCTTGGGTAAATTGTTATCATTATATTGTACTCATGTGGGGCGAAATGAGGTAAGGTATTAGCTTCATTTTCAATACCACCATACACGGAAGATGATATTTTGCTTTAAAGAGGCTATAAAAGAATATGATTTGGTGGGAATTAAGCTATACCATTAACATCAAGTGTGCAATGAATTCCACTTTGTTATTTCGTGTTGATAAAATTCTTTATTTATTTTCATAACTTTGATTTTCAAAAATCTTCTCGGCGTTGAAGTAATGTCTTACAGTCTATTGCAACCATTTAAACAATGAACTACTAGATTTAAATAATAAAACAATGACAATAGATATGCATATTGAAAATAGGCTTCATCTATGCTATGAGAGAGTCATTTTAAATGACAAGATTGTGTGTGTGTCTGGAGAAGTCAATGTAAAACTTGCTAAATCCTAGTTTCTCTACCGTTCCTAGTAAAGGATCAGTGGTGTGTAACTTTTGTGTCTAGTTCATAGTTCAGTCATTTGAACATTTGAAAATTACTCGTCAATTTACATAATAGAACGATGGCAACGAGTATATTAAAAGAGACGGGAGCTGATTCAATTTTCATTAATTGCGGGGATTTCTTTACCCGATCTGCAACGGCTTTATCGAAAGGAGTGGACTGTAGCTCACTCGATTATAACGGGGAGGGGGCGCATAGATAAAAAATCTCTTAGCGTAGAAGCAACCAACTAAGGGGTGTCATGCCTTACAATTATAAGAAGTAGCTGTCATCTTTGCCTAGTAGATGTCTATTGATTAATGTTTGAAATTCTTACGAAGCAATATTGATTGGTTTTTGTCTAGTAGATGTCTATTGATTAATGTTTGACATTCTTATGAAGTTGTATTGATTAAACTTTGAATCGTAGATGTCTATTGATTAATGTTTGACTTTCTTATGAAGCAATATTGATTGGTTTTTGTCTAGAAGATGTCTATTGATTGATGTTTGACATTCTTATAAACCAATATTGTTTGGTCTTTGTCTCGTAGATGTCTATTGATTAATGTTTGACATTCCTATGAAGTAATATTAATTGTTGTTTGTTCCGTAGATGTCTATTGATTATTATTTTACATTTTTATGAAGCAGAATTGTTTTGTCTGTGTCATTTGACTAAGGCAGGCTGTTTACTGTCCAATCTTTAATGCATTTCGGGATCTGTGAACAATGTAATTGGTCTCGTCTTGTTTCCTTTCGGTGGTAAAACAATGACCTTGTTGCCTATGACTTGATTTTCGTTCTTCCTGTTATCCCAAAGGATCAATTTTTCATCACACCTCCCAATTCTCTTCAACCATGGATCCCTTTATTCTCCCAATTTCCCAGTTTCATCCAATTCGGTTGAAACCCAATTTTTCACCTTCTCTATTACCTTACGATCACATGATATTGTGGCTGCTGAAGATATAACCTCTTCAGTAGGTGCTCGAACTCCTGTCCTTGAGTTTTTTTTCCCTGCAGGTTATAATTCTTCATCATTAAGAGCAGGTTTGGGCCGCTCTTGCTTTTCTATAATCCATTTTTCCATCACCAACTTTCACAGGGCAGGGCTCAAATTTCTTTAGTTTCTGTGATTTAACATACAAAATTGGCGCCATTAAAACACTCCACTCAGAGGTTTTAATTTGTCTTCCACTTATTTTAGTATGCATTTTGAATTCGATTTTTTAAAAGAATACTTTGTAAAAAATGATTACCCCTTGTCTTTAGTTGAAAGCTGTATTAGGAAGTTCCCCTTCAGGCTTTATAACCCCTCGACTTCTTTTAATGTCCCAAAGGAAATCAGGTATGTCCTGTCACCAGACATCAGGCCTCGTAATGACCTTCTCCGAAAACGTTTAATTTCAATTTTTAGGAAATTTTATTGTCAAATTAATTTTTAAACTTATATTCATTAATAACAAAAATATTGGTAATTTCTTTAAAGTGAAGGACAGTATTCCCACGCTGTTTAGTTCGTGCATTGTATATAAATTTATTTGCCCTAGCTGTAAGTTGGGGACCTATATAGGAAGCACAGTACGTACTCTTCAGTCGCGTTTTTGTTCTCACATGGGAATTAGCCATAGAACTGGTAAAACATTAAGTAACAAAGAGTTTTCTTCCATCAGGAAACGTGCTATTGATTGTAAAACAGACGTGTCCGTAAATTATTTTTCTGTCTTAAAATTTGCTAAATCTATTTCATCTCTCCGCATTAAAGAATCACTCTGTATTAAATACAACCACCCAAATTTAAATGAGGACACGTCATCCTTTCCTCTGTTTATAACTTAACCAAGCTGTATTCATTCTTTGAATTCCTTCCTGTTTTCACTCGTCATTGTGATCCGACCATGTAAGGTAATGTTTCAGTGTCTATATTTTAGTTTCACCTTTTGTTTGTATCCAATTCTCTATTTTTCTATTTCAGTTGTTTAATTTTATAATATTAGGTTTACTTTGTTTGTCCTTAATTGTTACTATCTCTTTACAAATATTTTGCTGTTCTTTACCTCACTATTTTGTTTGTTCATTAACGTAAAGTCCATTTTATATTTTTAACGTCGTTTTTGTGATTTTCTCTGATTTGTGGTTTTAACTTTGAACTTGTGATGTTATTTATGTTTTTAGGCTTAGATTACTCATTTGGAATTTGTTTTTAGCTCCTGAAGATGGGTTTTGTAATAACCCGAAACGTTGGAATTAAAGATGGGCCCCCCCCTTCTTCCGTTTTGTCCTTCTTACTGAATATAAGACTCAAGCTTTGCAGAATAAATCTAGGTGAATACACACACATACACATATATATATATATATATATATATATATATATATATATATATATATATATATATATATATATATGTAGTTATAACCAAAGGTTTCGAGACATATATTTTTATTTTATCATTTGTTTTTACAATTTACGTGATAGGAATAATTATTCTAATATTTTTTTTATTATAACCGGTTTATTAAAAAGTTAGCATTTGAAAATAATAAGAAAAGAAAATGCATTTTTTCCGTGAATCCAAAATCGCGCTCTGGTCTTGTTACTTTAGGGGGTGAGTTTCAGTCCCTGTAGCTTTGCTATTCGATCAAAAGGGTAAAATGGTGACAAATATGAATTTATTGAATGATGTTGTGTAATTACAATTTATTACATGCTAATTTGGGGTAAAAATAAATATAGGAATCTTTTCAATTTTAGAAATGGAACTTTCCAAAGAAAAAAAAGCATGCAACCATTGTTGCTCTGCACCAAAGTGGTCTGAAATGCAAGAGATCGTTCCTCAGGGCATTGCATTAAGCCCAACATCTTTAGGAGCGTTAGTGAGTTAACAAAAATTGGTTACAGTCCTGTGTATAAGTCTTGTAGACGCCCAAGATCTTCGAATGAACGCCAAGCTCGCCTCTTGGTTAGGTAACAGCTCAAGGATCGGGTTGCATCCAGTTTCAAGCTTGCCTACGATTGAAAAGAAGGAAATGTGAACGCTTCAGCGCGCGCAGTGAAGCGGAGACTTTTCGACAAAGGTCTCAAGTCCAAAAGGGCTGCGAAGAAGACTCATCTCATTAAGTAAAACCTAACGGATAGACTCCATTTTTGTAGGAAATATAAAAAAGTGACTGTTGAAAACTGGGACAAAGGGATATTCTCTGATGAAGCTCCCTTCCGTTTGTTTGGCGCTTCTGGAAGATCCCTCGTTTGGAGGAGAAAAGGGGACGGCTCTCACGAGTCCTGTGTCGTTCCCACGGTTAAGCATCCACACACTCTCCATGTCAGTGGCTGTTTCTCATCTAAGGGAGCTGGAACACTAATAATTTTGCCCCCAAGAACTCTGCCATGAACTCAAAATGGTAGCAATACATGCTTCATCAGCACCTTTTTCAACAGTTCGGGACCAATTTGGTGATGGTGCCACCTTGTCACAAAGCAAAAGCAATAACAAAGTTCATGGCTGAAAATATCATCCAACTTTTAGGATATTGACCGGGAAATTCGCCAGATTTGAACCCAATATAAAGTTTGTAGGCGATAATCAAACTGGCGGTTGATAAACAGAAGCCATTCAATTATGATCAGTTGTGGGAGCCTTTTGAACAAAAATGGAGTAATATCACTTAAGATATCATCACAAATTTGGTCCTTAGGATGCCAAAATGAATTGTATTAGTTATAAAAAAGTAACATCATTGATAAATATTAATTGCGCGCATTAATTGACTGTATTTATTTATAAAATGGGTTTGGGTTCTAAATTGTGTATATTTCCCCCTCCAATTTTGATCCATACATACTAAAACAAAATGCAACGTTTGGTTAGTTCTATTAATTTTCTTATATGATAAAATATACTATAAGCAGGGATTTATGTAGGCGAGTGGGAATAAAGATTTAAAAATGTATTGAAAGGTAAATCTAGGTGTGTTGATAAACATCGCAAAGCATTTAAGAATTGTTATGGTTGTAAGTCGAAGACTGAAATAAACGCGATCTAGCAGCCCATATGGATATGGGATTCCTTATTTATCTTCATTCAGCAAACACGAATTAAATTTTTATATAATTAGAAGTTGGTGTTTGCGTTTCGGCTGATAGTTAAGCGGCACGCCACGGAAGACCTGGTAGTTCTGTTTTTCGCAAACAAAATTACCTGACTCTCCAGCGGAATGGAAGCAATGAGCAAACACATCGGTGGAGCTAATGTCACAGCCTTTCAACGTTCTCTATTTGCCCTCGTGAAGAGATTAATAATGGCGCACTCTCAGTAGAATGTTGGCTTGGTTGAGTAGCCTCAATGCAATAAAAATGTGTCGCGATACGACTCTTCAGAGGTCGAAGGCCAACACTTGTTTGAAGCTAACTTATGACCGCTCACGACTCCAGACTCCGCCGACGTAAAGTCAACAGCGCCTCCTTGCGGTCGATCAAAGCGCTAATTCCAAGATGGCGTCAGTACATGGGTCGAAATGTGCTCGGACAGATGCTGTATATGTGCCCTCTCCAAATATAGACTCTTTATACGGGTAGCATCAGTTTGTTATGTCTTTCAAGTCAAAGAAAACAATGCTACAGCCCAAATTTGGGGATTCGCTTTCAAAATTAGGGGAATGAATCTCGCAGGCTGTCACTTAAAATATTCACAGGCTATTTGTAAGGGTAATTTATCTTCTTTTTTATTACGTTTTCATGCCAAATTTCTTACTGTGAAGAAATGGTCGATTAACCCATGAATTATGATGTAAAATTGTCGTTCTTCATACCATACCGACGTGCTTCCATTAAGCAAGATGAAGGGAATGGTGTGTTGAAATTGAAACCAGAGGATAACCGAGAAAAATTCACTTGGAGACTATAAATTTAAGAAAGGGTAGTCGGGCTTTCAAAAATAAGGATTTAATGTGCAGAGGGTGGGGATTATAACAGTAGTATCCGGGAAAAAACAAGGGTAATTGAAGCAGCTAGAGCCCCATCTCTAGGCAGAGAAACGTACTGAGCTCTGGCATAAAATACACTTTAAAAATAACTATAGTAAATAAATGCTATCATTGAGGATCATCTCAATACAGTATTTAATCTCGTTTGATTACATAAGTAATAATCAGTAAATACCCTAAGATCCATTCGAGGATATTTAAAGCCAGAGGTAAAGGACAGACAGGTATGCGGCAAAGAGGATATTGACAATTTGTTTCACAATAATTATTACTGAAAGTTCATATTTTATTGCGATTTGTAGGTGTTTGTATTTTATCTGTTAATTAGTGTAGGCTATGATGGAATATTTAGGCCTCCTCGCCTTTGTGATTATAAGATGCATGTATTTTATGTGCTAATTAGTTTAGGATATTTAGGTCTCACTGCCTTTTGTGATTTTTATGTGTGTATTTTGTGCTAATTAGTTTAGGCTATTTAGGTATCATTGACTATTGTATTTTTTGAGTGCTATGAACGAATATATATATATATATATATATATATATATATATATATATATATATATATATATATATATATATATATGCAGATTTTGTTAAAGACCATAGTATATTTCGCCTTTATTAATTTTATTTGGAAACTTTTTATTTTTCTTATTATATTTTTTAGTTCATCTTGTAGATGGTAAACAACTTCTCCTACGTTCATCTCTTTTTTGTTAATGAAATGTGTTTAGAGTCAGAATGAAAAGAAAACGGATTTTAGGGGATATTTATTCCTCCTCCCTTAAACTTTTTGTCAAAGGAACGGGCCACTCCTGTGTAACTGAAATTTTAAAACAACTTTAAAGTTCGATTTCTGCCCGTAGTCTGGATGTTGATGGCTAGACTAAACACCTTAGAAGCCATTTTAATTAATGAAGAAAGGCTAGCCATTAACATCCAGACTGAAGCTTAAATTTGAAACGAATTAAATGAAATGGAAATGCAGAGAAGAAAACCCACGAAAGAAGGGATATGAAATAGGAACAAAATTAACAATCAATTTTTTTTACAAAAGAATATCGACTTTTCTAATAAATTAACATGCTTTTTAATGTGTTACTATATTTATTGGAACGGATAAAGAGTTATTATTCACAGATGGTAAAAGTTGTCTAATATAAAGCAACTCTAGCAGGTAAAGGTCTGAGATGTTGCTTACTGCATCAAGTATCCTGAAGTTCTCAAGTGTGATTCTAGAACCACATTGCGAGATGTGGTTTCGAATCGGGGATGCGTCAGGTTTACCAAGGTTAAGAAAACCAGTTCTCTCAGAGCTGCCCATATGCTGTATGAAGCGTGAGTAAAGCTTGCGCTTTGTTGTCCCCCCATACATATGATATTCTAAAGCACGTACAACGAAAAGCGTAAATAACTTTGGATCTCATACTGGTGAGTAGTTGATCTTTGAACTTAAAAAGTGATCAATAATGAGAACAATACAAGAGAATAATTGAGGGTAGGCCAATTTTTACAGAAGTACTTGTTCAAAGTTTTAAAGTTTTGGGGATCAGATTCTAAGTTTCTGCTCCATAGGTCATAGTTGGGAATGTGCATTGCTTGTATACTTTTCTTTTTAGGCAAATGGCCATTTTGGTTCTGAGAAGACGATGCTTGCCTTTCCAAATGTTTTCGAGCTTAAATTGATTCTGCATTGGATTTCCTGTTCTTTTTCTGGTGACAATGTAATTTATTGACCCAGATATATATATATATATATATATATATATATATATATATATATATATATATATATATATATATATATATATATATATATTATATATATATATATATATATATATATATATATATATATATATGTCTACCATTTTTATTTGTTCGTTCTCAATTGTGATGTCCATCAAGTCGACCTCTGGTTGGTTTAATGACTTTTGTTTTTCTAAGATTTATTTTTATGCCGAAATTTTTGCTTTCATGGTTAAGTTCTTGAAGCATTGTTTGAATCTCTTCTTTTGGAAAATATCATCTGCGAATCTCAGGTGATTGAGGTGATCCCCAGCAATCTTAATACCTTTGTTTTGCCAGTTTAGCCTCCTAAAGATTTCTTCTAGACAGGAAATGAATAATTTCGGATTGTATTTGATTGTCTTACACATTTCTGTAATTTAAAGATGTCTGAATCATTAAGAAATCTAATGTGGGATCTGTAATTTGGGTATGTGTTTTATGATATTTATATTGAGCGAGCCAATGCCTTGTTTTTTCACCGTTGTTGTGAATGCTGGTGTTTCTATTGAACCAAATGCTTTTTGGTAGTCTACAAATACTAAGTATAGTGAGATAATGTACTCAGAAGTTTTTTTCAATGACCTGGTTGAGGTTATGTATCTGGTCAATGGTTGAAAAGCCTTTTCCCAAGCCAGTTGCATTCTGTCAGTAATGACTATTGTGAAGAGTTTATAGACACACTGGCGAAAACTGGATCACTTTTTTATGTCGAAAGGTTTTCTGGTATTGTGCCAGATATCTGTAATCTTGCATTGATTAAGATATTCAGTAGATATGCAAGATAGACCATCAAATCCAAGTCTTCCTACCTACTAGCATCAAGACCGAAATGATATTGTTCGTAACCTGGTGGCTTGATTGCAATTTAAATTCCTGATTTGAGAACTGCTGGGACATTATTGAGTGTTACTGGTTAGTTGTGGTTCTGGATAGTGTTGACTGAGTACAACTGTTCATAAAACTCATTACTTTTTTTAACTATTCTTTCTCGATCCTTAAGATTTTCGTTTTGAAGTCTCTTTTGAGCTATTTTATACCACCTTTTTTTCTTTGATGGTCCATTCAACAATAGTTGTAATGTATTTTCTAATGCCAGCTCTGTTTTTTTTAATGAGTTTGTTTAATTCTGTTGAATCAATTTGTTGGTTAGTGTTTGTTGTTTTAAGGTCTGTGATTTTTCATTATGTTTAGGGTTTCTTGTGAGAGTTTATTGTTCTTACTTTGCGTTCCTTTATTTTCACCCAATGTCTGTCATGCGCTTTATCAAATTATTGTTCACCGCTTGTAGATTGCTGATGTTGCTAAGGTCATTGGGATTTTCATGGTATGCTCTCTGAAGATGGCGCTGAAATTCTGTAATGGGATTTTGCTGGATCTTAATGGGCTTAATTTTGGATGGAATAGTTTTCTTCTCTGTTTTTGGTTTTTAATTTTTATACTACATCTAATCATTCTGCGGGCACTGATTTTTATTTTTGACTAATTTTTGTGCCTTCCAGAATGTAATAAATTACTAGTTTGTGGCTCTCCATAACCATCTTTGCTGGTGCTTCTTTTTCAGCATAGTGTTGGCAATTTTGAGGTTATGGGCCAGTGTAAAGTCGACCAGATCTTGTCCCCTTTCATTTATTTCTCCCATTAAGAACTTTCAAATGCATTATTCGTTTCCTTGCCCAACTTTTTTCATTAGAGTTTCCAATGAAGATGTTTAAATGGGCTTTGTTTATGTTTAGGATTGTCTGTATGTCATCGTCAAATCCAAGTCTTCCTATCTACTAGCAAATTTCGGTGCGTACACTTGGACTATTTTGAGGAGGCTCTTCTTAGAGACTCAAGTTTACGTGAAACTCTACGGCCATTTTTATTTTTTCTTACCTCTCTATATATCAGGAATCCAACTGTATGTTTCCTTTGGTCTTCTTTTCCTCTGTGGTAGATCAGGTGAGTAGTTGATGATCACAAGCTTCAGTGGTAGCTTTTCATTATAGTCGGTGTCGCAGTGTTCGTGAGCGGATAAATTCACTGCAGAAAATGCAGTCTACTTACGTTGCAAGCGGCCAGATAGATAGACCAGCTACATAAGGCATAATAAGAGCTAAGTGCGTGAGAAGATTAATGATTGGCCAAAGGGAAGATTTAAATACCAGGTCTCATTCAAGGTTATTGAAAGATTAAAAACAAAAATAAACTTTAATTACACTATTAATGCTAACTATGGAAATGTCTACAAAGGCAAAGGAATGGGAGAATAATGTCACCTCCAATGAAATAATAAATGAAATACTAATCAGTTTAACGGGGATCAAAATATGGGACTTGGTCAGACAGGAAAAATGAAAATGTTGGTAAAGTCTAGGGAGTCCAATTAAAGGGTTGGGAGGAGGAAATCAGATGGCAAGGACAAAAGGGTGAAAGGGTTTTACCTTGACGGCTTGACTCTTGGTGAGACGAGCGATTCTTACGATGTGAGCTAGTCTTGCGGCTCGAGGGGCGTTGTACTCTTGACGGAGGGGGTCGGAATTACCTGGGACACAAGTAAAGTAATTTCCAGGCTGGGTGAGACACTCTTGAATTGGGATGAGTAATCTCAGACGAGGGGGCGAGGTTTCCTTGATGATGGGATGAGAAGAGTGGTTCGCGCAATTCTCTAAAGAAAATGTCGTTTCACGAATTTGCCGATTGATTGTGGCCAAACTCACGCCAATCTGTCTAGCCGACGAGACCTAACACCGAGGTTCGACTCGAAACGAGGGGCTGTATTTTCGTGAAAGGGCGGCCGGTACTCTCTGACGAGTAACGGTTGACCTTAGGTTAAATACCCTGCTGGCTCCCTCGCTAGAAAGCCTCCAGGCATGACAGTCTCTTGGGAGTAACCATTGGCACCAGTCTCTTTAGGCTCAGAAGAGATGAGACGACCGAGGAAGCTTCTTCTCGGGTCGACCCTGGCCTCCAGGCAGGGTAGGGTCGGAAAAATGCATCTCAGCGGAGGATAGTCCGACTGATCGAACACAAGTGTTACCAACCGCTTTGAAGTTTTCTCACGCGAGAATAGTTCTCTCTCCTTGCGTTTAGAGATCTAGCTTAGGCCCACGTGGTCTCTTCTTGAAAGCGGGGGTGGGGCTCAAGGTGGACCTTATGGTTCGTTTATTCGCAGTCGGGCTCCACACGGACCAATTGCATCCTATTTAATATTATTGACTTCCGTGAAGAGTTCTGTGAGATGTACCTTATGAGTTAGTGTTCTGCAGTTGTTGGTTGCTTTTTCTGTTGTCGGGTTTGAAATTGTAGGTAGTCGCATTTTGACTAAAGACACTCCTACCTAAGCAAGCATAGATCACGCATGGATTACGAAAGAATGAAGAGAGAGAGAGAGGTAGAAAAAGGAATTAAATTATATAAACTATATCACCCGTTAAAGGAAGTGAAAAATAGGTGGTATTCGAACCTATGACATCGAGCGCTCTTTGTTTTTCATGCCACTACGCTAACGACTATGCTACAATCTACAATTAATCAGTTTTCAAAAGCTTGCAGGGGCCAATGACATTAGTGTTGCCTTTCAGTACGAAAATATCATACGTAGTAATCTGTACCAAAAAGATCTACATAAAAAGGACAGACTTTTATAATGTCCCCTGTAAAATTTGAGATCAAATATACATTAACGAAAGCAGCAAATTCCCCAAGGAAACACAAATGCGACATACGACGGGAAAGCCTTTTTTTCTATCTTGTTTTTACATGTCTAGTAAACACCATGCAAATCATTTTGATAATGCAAAAATAATATATAATTCACACGATTATATTCATAGACGCCTAAAAGAATCATCTCTCATGCACTAAATTCCCATCTTCAATTCATCTTATGCCAGTTCGTTCTTAATCCCTTGATAAGCAGAACACTCGACTAACTTCTGATCAAATATGTCAGCCCTCTGATTAAATTCTAAATTGTAAATTTGTGTGTTCTTAGGGTAAACATCCTTCTGTAATCATCATTAGTTTGCCAGCGACTGAAGGCGACGGATGTCTTCGTCGAAACTTGGTTGCTCAATAAACTATTTCAATATATATCCGCCTTTCATTTTGCTGTGGGATTTTTTTGCATATATATATATATATATATATATATATATATATATATATATATATATATATATATATATATATATATATATATATATATATATATATATATATATATCACCAGTAGTATTGAAGAGAATGGAAAATTCATATACTCCATTCTAGCTCGGTCTTGTTAATCGAGAATTATTTCTGTAATGTCTCAATTCTAATTGTGGCTAAATGGCAATGCTGCAGTTAGTTAAGCTCTTCATCAAGGCCTCGGAAGAAGCTCTCCTTACAATCAATCAATCAAGAGAGAGAGAGAGAGAGAGAGAGAGAGAGAGAGAGAGAGAGAGAGAGAGAGAGAGAGAGAGAGAGTAATTCATATGCCAGCGTTTCTAATGCAAAGTTTGCGTCTCACTTGACTTTTATATGCGTCATCCCTGCTATCGCAAAAAATGATTGCAGAACGGTGGGATATATATATATATATATATATATATATATATATATATATATATATATATATATATATATATATATATATATATATGAAAGATAATGGTAAACCACAATATTTGAATCAAGATTTTCTTTATAACTATCGGACTAGTTTCGGCAAGATGCCATTTTCAACTAATAATGAAGAAACTAGGCAAGGAACACAGTATAGATAAGGTAAGACACATCCTAAACAAAATGAAATGAACAGGAAATAATCTGGAAAGTTGCTAATTTCCGAGACCCAGTGCTTCCGGGGGCTTATAAATACGATTGACAACTCCATTCGATATAGATATATTTTAATTTTTCCCTTCAGATAAATTGAAATTATCAACTTTGTTAATGATGATGGATTCCGCAATTCTCCTCTCAATATAATTGTTTGATTCATAAATGATTTTTGCTTGGCTAAAATCAATTCTTTGGTCGTGCTTTTGCATGTGCGTAAAGAGACTTGGAGAGTTCGTTCTCATTCTATCGCGGCGCCATCGCGTACCTTCTCACGTGTAGCGAGGTGTAAAGTGGGTCTGTGGTGAGTTTTCCGAGTTGTTTTGTAAGTCTGGTGTGAGCGTAAGTGTTGAGAGGAGTTAGTTTGTTGTTGTTGTGTAGTGCGTCCATTCTCGAGTACAGCGGCGAACGGCAAGCGCGCCTCAGAGCAGAGTTCTGAATGCGCTGAGCCTTTCGCTTCCAGGTGTCGCTCGCAGCTACGAACGACAGTGGGGTGTACGTGAGAATGGGACGCACGAGTGCTTTATATAAGTGAAGTTTTAGTTTTTTCTCGCTGGGTAGAACCTACCCAGCGATGCGTTTGTGCGTGAGGCTCTTGCTTGTATTATGTTTTGGTGTAAGTTGAACCTGAGGGATTTGTCGAATGTTACCCCGATGATTTTGGTGCACTGTGTGTATGCGAGCCTTGTTGGGTTTTGGTGGATCATGTCTGGTGTGTGTGAGTAGATTTGTAGGTTATGCATGAAGTGATCTCTAGCACCGTAGAGTGTCACCTGTGTCTTCTGAGGATTCGTGGCAATCAGCCATTTATCCTCGTAATCTGTCTTCTCATAAAGTATTCTTTGTGCGTGGAGCGCGATTTCTTCGGGGGCCCGGCCGCTGACGAGAATGGTCTCGTCGTCGGCGTAGGCCACTATGTATGTGTGAACACAGTTTTCTGGTGGGCGTGGGGTGTCATTTGTAAACATAATGTAGAGTGTGGGTGCCAGAACGCTTCCTTGGGGAACGCTGAGCGTGGTGTGAAGGGTCTTGAAAGGGTGTTGTTGTATCTGATGTGGCAGCGCCGTCCAGTGAGGTAGTGTGAGAGGAGCCTTCTGGTGCAGAGAGGTAACTCCGTGTTGTTGGCGAGTTTCCAACGGAGTCCCTCGTGCCACACCTTGTCAAAGGCTTTCTTCACGTCCTTACTGACGGAGAGAGTCTTTTGGTGTATCTGTCGTTTCTTCTGTATTCTGTCGTGTACGATGGTCACGGCCGCCTGAGTGGACCTGCCTCTCCTGAACCCGTATTGATGAGGGGAGAACCAGTCCCTCTCTTCCAGGAACTCCCGTAGGCGGCAGTTGACCATTTGTTCGAGTATTTTGCCTAGGTGCTTTAATAGAGCAATAGGCCTGTAATTGTTTGGGTGTTTTGGGTCTTTGTGTTGTTTATGAAAGAGTATATTGTGAGAGACTTTGAATATTTTGGGGAAGTGGCTTGAAGCTAGTGAGGCATTGAATAGATGTGTGAGTGTGGGGTATATGTCTGCGGGGAGGTTATGTATGAGTGTGGCTGGTAGACCAGAGGGGCCGGGGGCGCGTTTTGGTGTCGATTTTATGTAGTGTTTTGTTTCCTCGACGGTGATTGGAGTGGTAAGTCTGGACGTATAGTCGAGCACCTCCATACGTATCAGGGGGGCTGGCCTCAGCTCGTGAGCATGAGTCCGGCACCATTTCTGAATGTCTTGGAAGTGCTCCTGCGCATGTGGTTTTGGTGGGTTGTGGGTGTGTACCGTGTCCCAGTGGGACCTGAATGCGTCGAGGATGTCATTAGTGTCTGTGAGTGTGTGGTTGTTTATTTTCAGTGTTATTGGTTTGGGTGGTTCCGTACCCAGCATCCTTTTCACGTGCCGCCAGAAGAAGGAAGGGTCCATGCAACGGGTGTCGTCCGCGATGCGGACGACCTCACGCCACTGCCGGTTCCTATCTAGCTGTACGCATTGAAGGATGCGGGCACGTAGTTGGTTGATGTTCTGTTGTCGTGGGCCTCTGGTGTAGTGGTTGTTGTACTGTGTGATAAGTCTCTGTGTGTGTATTGAAAATGCGAAATGTTTTAAGCAGGTGTAGTTTTTGTGTGGTGAGTGTAGATTACGTGCGGTAGTGATGGTGTCTAAAAGTGAGCACCAGTGGTGGTCTATTTGTCCTGGATTGGTGTTCTCCAGGCCGAGATTATGTGGTGTGTTTGTGGATATGTGGCTCCTGAATTCAGCCCAGTTTGTGTTTTTATAATCGTATAGAGGTGATGTGGGGATGAGTATGGGCGATGTGGATATGAGAAGGCATATTGGTATGTGGTCTGTTAGTACGTGGGGACCGGGTGCAATGTGAGTGTAGAATCGTGTGGCATGGTCGTTACGGAAGACCACATCCGGGGATGTGGTGCCTCCGCGTGGGCCGAAGAACGTGGGGAAGGCAGGGCCAATGTGTTCGCAGCGGTAACGCCGCAAGGCACCGGCCAAGTAACTACCCGCATCGTTCGTATTGTTTGAAAGGAGTGACGGGTGAAAAGCGTTGAGGTCCCCCGCAAAGAAGATAGGTAGGTTGTGGTTTGAAAAGGCCCGGAGTGGGACTTTTAAGTTTAGCTGTATTCGTGGTGGTCTGTAGTGTGTGGCCACTATTATGGGGCCAGAGCTTGTGTCAATTTTGCAGGCTAGAAAGGAGGTGTTGCGTGTGTTGACGAGGAAGTGGTGTATGTTGCGCTTTACTAGGATCGCAGATCCTAGGTGCCACGCCTGTGGGGATAAGTATGTGTGATAGCCTGCAATGCGGAGTCTGTTGTTGGGAGGGTGTAAGCTGGTGGAGTTCAGTAGTATGATGTCGGGTCTTTGTGTGTTGAGTACCCAGTTGGCGACCGTATGGCGAATACCGTGCCAACTGCGTACGTTTAGTTGTATTATACTAATACGACCTATTGTCGTTGTCTTAGTGCGCGGGAGGCTGATTGGCCAGGAATCGTCCCCTTCTCCTTGGTTATTGCCCAGGAGGCATGAGGGGCGAGTACCTTGACTCGTGTCGATGTTTGTTTGTGAGTCACGGCAGTGTTATTGGGTGGGGGAGCCGTAGTGGGTGGAGGAGTGTGTTCTGTGGAGGTGGTGGCTTTGGATGGGTTGGTGTCTTGGTGGGGGGAGTTCGTGACGGAGGTGGATGGTGTAGAGCTGGAGGATGAAGGGCTAGAAGTGGTTGAGGAGGTACAGATTATGAGAGGAGGGGTGTCGGGGGAGAGAGAAGGTAGGGACGGCGGAGGGGGGGTTGAGGGAGAAGGAGAAGTAGTCGGAGGAGAAGGAGTTGAAGGAAGGGGGGGTTGAAGGGGAAGGAGTCTTAGGTGAAGGGGCGGAAGGTGGAGGAGGAGTGGAGTGAGAAGGAGTAGAGTGAGAAGGGGTGTATTGAGAAGGGGAGGATTGAGAAGGAGTGGAAGGGGGAGCAGTAGGGAGAGAGGAAGGAGTGGAGACGACAGGAGAGGGGGGGAGGTTGTTTGTCCCGTGCCTGTCTACGCGGATGGGGCTTGGGGGTGGGGTTTTTGGGATTGGCACGGGGTGTAGTGGACTGCGAGGGGGTTGGGGTGACAGTGGGAGCTGTGGGAGAGGAGGCGGAGATGGGTGCGAGGGGGGTGGTGGCAGTGGGAGGTAGGCGGGGTTTTGATAGAGGGGTGGAAGAAGTGCGAGGAGGATAGGTTGTTTGAATGGGGGCGGGAGCAGTGGCTGAGGAAGGTGCATGGACAGGACAGGCGGCGGGGAGAGCGTGGTGAGAGTGTGTGTGTGGGGGGGGGGGGGGCGGTGGTTCCCTGCGGGCAGAGGTGTGTACCCGTCGAAGTGGGGAGGAGTGCGGGTCTAGTTGTGTGTTCGTCTATTAGAGCGAACACCTTCTCAGGGAAGGTGATTTGCTCTATGCCGTTGGAGGCGAATAGCGTGTTGAGGATCTTCGCGTATAGTCGAGGGTCGCCCTTCGACATGTCCTTTGCCACCGCTGAGAGCAGGGTGGCTAGGTGTAATTTGGTTTTTGTGTTGTCACTGGGGTGGGGTGGGGTGGGAGTGGGTGTGTAGAGTGGGGTTGGGGTGGGCGTGTAGAGTGGTGTGGGGGTGGGGGGGTAGTGTGGTGTGTGGGTGTAATAGTAGTGGGGGTCTCTGAGTGTTATGAGCTGGGGTGGGGGGGAGGGATGTGTGGGTGGGGTGTGGTTGCTGCAGGGGGGATTGGGTTCGTCAGGGGTAGAGCAGGGGGAGCCGGCAGCGTAGCGCTGGCAGCAGCGGCGAATGTCATGGTTAGGGGAGGGGGGCAGGGGCGGAGTGTGTGGTTGTGTGCATGTTTGGTTGTGGGTGCCAGATGGCCTCCATGGTGTCGTGTCGTGCCCTACCTAGGTAAGAGCACCTGGGTTTGACGGCGACGTGGTCGCCGCCACAATTTGCACAGCGGGCTGTGGTGGAGGTGCAGGTCGTGTAGTGGTGCCCCACTACACTGCACTTGGAGCAGATTAGGTCTGCAGAGCATGTGTTGGTGCTGTGTCCGGTCTTGTAGCACCGGTGGCATTGTGTGGGTCTTATGTTATGCTGCTCTTCTATGTGTTGAGGGTTTGTGAGGGTGCCGCAGACCTTGATACCTTGGTCTAGCAGCATGTTTTTTGTGTTGTCACTGGACAGTGTTATCACTGCCCAGTTCTTTGACCTGTTAAAGTAAAGGTCCTTGACGACCTCCTCCCCGTACTCCTGACGGAGGTGCGAGTGGAGGTCCTGGTTGGTAAAGGTCAACCACAGAGGGTTGGTCCTTGTGACTCGTATCTGGTATCTTTTTATGATACCGTCAGCGAGTCTAGTCTGTAGGTTGTGTGTGTTGAGTGTAGTGGTGGCATTTTCGTGGAACGTTAGCGCGTCCTCCTGTGAGCGGAAGACGAGCTTGTGGCCTGTGCGTAATTTTATGATGTTCGTGATCGGTGGATCGTGAGTGGAGGCTAGGTTTAGTAATGTGTATGAGGTGTGATGTGTTTGCCATTTTTGATTAAGCTTAACCTTTTTTTTTCTTAGTTTGGGAGAACCCCCGCCCCGCCGATGAGGACCCCGCGAACATGACTCGGATGTGGTGAAGGGTGATAGATGAGTATGGACCTGGTTGGGCTCCTCAGAGGGTGTAAAAACATGGCGGACTTAATGATGACTGAAGCCAGAATCAACTGACTCCAGTTGGGGTGCCACCCCCTCTATTGGGTTTTGGTTATTTAACAGTTACGTCCGACATCTCACAGAGACGGAAGAGTCTCCCCCTGTGGTCCTGGACGGTGGCCGCAGGGTAGGTTGTTATACCTCCCCGCGTTTGTAACTGAATCCCAAACCTTGTTGCTTCTTCCTCTGGGTTCCGCAGCGGGGTAAGCCTCAGACCTCCTTTCCCCAGAGTTTTCAATTATGCCTTTTCTAAGTAGAACGGCATAGTTGCAACGAAGCTATATGTGTAGAGTCACGTTCACGTAGCCAGACATCACGGCGGAGCAGGGATGGGGGGTTTAGCACGTCATATCAGAATGACGTGCCTGGGAAATAAAGGTATTTTTATTCAGGGGGGGGGGGCAGTGGGTGATTTAGGGTCCTATTTAGGTCCGGGGGTATCTAGAAGGTTGGTGAGAATCTCGTCCACGAGAAAAATTCGATGTTGAACAGGAGTGTCCTGGAGGTGACTTGCCCTCAACGTTTCCTCCTTTGCAGGCTAAGACTTCTCTTAGGTGGTAGTGTTCACGTTGGAATCGATCGCTGTATGTGAAAGGATGGTATATTGCACTCTCTGAAGAATTTGGATAGTAGTAGATAAAGTAGGTGAAAATATAAAAGATATATAAGATGGGGGGGGGCCTAGTAGGAGGGCATCGCAGTCTTTTTCCTTTTATTGTTGTCATATTTTACTTATTTGTGTTATGTATTGTTTATTCTGTATTGTTAATTTTACGTGTATCAGGCGTGTTCTTCTTATTGTTCATGTTTCAAAATGTTATTTTACTGATTCTTGGCGAAATTGTTGAGCATTCAAGCCTTTCTAAGCTTTCGGCTCGGCAATTTACCTAGTTTACAGTTTTGGTGTTCTGTATTTATGTTATTTTCTTTGTCTTAGTGTCGTGTTTTTGGTGTCCGTTATGTGTACAGTTCAGGTGTGTTATCTTGTGTACAATGTTTGGTGCTTGGGAATCGGGAGCTTCTTGTGACTTTCCCACGTAGATGCGCAGGAATGCCCATTCTGCCTCCTATTTCTCGTAGTTCTGGTATGACATCATTAGTAAGTGTTAACCAGACCCTTTTTCCCAGTTTTCTGGTGAAGATGTTGATAGGGTCCAGTTTCTTACTAATATGGAGATCCCTCTGACGGCGGTGTTCTCGCCTTCTGACTTTACTTATCAGCAGGGATGCAGTATTTTGCACTCGTTGCAATCTTCTCATTGAGGTATTGTTTGCCGCTTGAGTCACTACTGCGGGATAGATGAGCTTAGACCGGACATACATCAGGTATATCTTCCTGATGTTGGCCGAGCTAAGATCCCTAAACCTGTATAGCTTAGAGATTTCTCTCTTCGCCAGGTTCCGCCTCTCCGTGTAGTGTCTTGCGTATCCGTGATCGGAGAATTTTAGGCCCAGGACGGTGCCTTCGGCGGAGTAGCCGTATCTCCTCCCCTCGATGACAATGGGGTCCGTCAACGTGCGGCAAATTGGGACGATCTTAAACTTGTCCCTGTTTGTTCTTATTTTCCAGCGTCTCTCGTACTGGTTGATGTTATTAATTTCCGCTATTGTTCGCGTCGCCTGTTCCCTTGCTTTCCTCACCCGGCACGGGACGATCTGTGTGATGTTATCTGCGAATTGCAGATACATCGTGTCCCTATGTACCGGGTTCGGGAGGTCGATGGTAAAGACCAAGTAAAGCAAAGGGCTCAGGCAACTTCCCTGAGGGACACCTGACTTTAGTTCGAATTCGGGTCCCTTGTGTCCTTCTATCATGAGACATGCCCTCCTGTCCATGACGAAGTCACAAAGGATCCTTTCCAGGACCGGATCTAACTGGAGTTTGAGGATTTTGTATTGCAATCCCTCCAGCCAGACCTTGTCGAAGGCCTTCTGTACATCCCTCAACACAATGTCTACATAGAACTTATTCGCACGGCAATAGGCTATTTTTTCCGTTAGGAGTGCTAGGGCCGTATCGGTACCCCTTTTTTGGCGGAACCCATGTTGTTGTGGTTTGTGCACTCCTAACTCGCTCAGCTGAGCTTTTAGCCTGTTTGCTATGATCTTTTCAAAGATCTTGCCGAGCATCTCCAGAAGAGAGATTGGGCGAAAGTTCGCCACCTGATCCGGGGGCTTACCTCCTTTCGGGATGGAGATGATTTTGGCCATCTTATACCAGTCCGGAAAATAGCCTACATTCAGGGAGGCATTCATGGTGTTTACCAGTCCCTGAATGATTTGCCTTGGGGCCTTCACGAGATTGCACTTCGTGATCCCGGACCAGCCTGGTGCCCTTTGTTTGAAGGACCTTATGGTGTTCATGGTCTCTTCAAATGTTATCGGGCAACCGTGGCCAACCATCTCTCTTTCCTGAGACACCTGCGGGTGTGGGCGAGTTCTATGTATCATTGTGCTGAGTTCGTCTAGTAGTTGGTCTTCGAAGTCCTGGTCGAAGTCTTCGTTCTCTTCAGGGGAAATAGCGAAAATCTTTTTCGAGTGTGTCCTGAATCTTTTTTCGAGAGACTCTGGATCCTCAATGATTTCTTCTCCATCTATTAGTTCTATCCTGGCTTTGGCGGGCAGTCCCCTTAGTCTTCGGACTGTATTCCAAAAACTCTGTGGACTGACCTCCCTATCCAGTCTACCAATGATGTCATTCCAGATTTCCTGTTGTTTTTCTGTGATAATGTGTTTGAGTTCCTCGCTTAGCTGTCTAATTCTGGCTGTCCTTTCCCTATTTGGGCCTGTCCTGCCTATTTCTTCGAGGATTTCTCTGTGTTCTCAAGCGTTGTCCCTCATCTCGTCTGTCCACCTAGGTTGTGGGAGCATTTTATAGGCAATCCTGGGGACGCATCTCTCGTCGGCTTGTATGAGGAGATTGGTGATGGTGTTTATCTCCTCGTCCACCTCTTCAAGGATGGCGTCGCCCAGGTCGGCAGGTTGGTATTCGCCGAGCATTTCTCTATAAAGCTCCCAGTTAGCTTTCGCATAACTTTTCCTAAGTGGCACTGGCATGAGTATCGGTGCCAGCGAGATGGTTGTCAGTATGGGGACATGGTCACTCGGTACCACAGGACCTGGCACGCTGCTGATGTTGAAGGGGAAGTTTCGGCTTGCCAATACAACATCCGGCTTTGTTGCCGTGTGTTGCGTAAGGTAAGTCGGGAAGTCTGGTCCTACTCTCTGGAGTCTATCTCTCTCGATGAGTAGTTCCAGGTTCCTTCCCCTCTGGTTGGTGTGACAGTATCCTGAAGCTGCGCAACAGGCTATGTGAAAGAAAACGATTTTTAAGGGGTATTTATTCTGCCTTGGTTAAACGTAACGTTAGAGGAAATGGGCCACTCCTGTGAGTGTAATTTTAAAATAGTTTTAATGTGCGATTCCAGCTTATCACTTTACTGTTGTTAGCCGGCTTATCTTCATTTATTAATATGGCTTCTAAGATGTTGAGCCTCGCTTTATTAACCTCTTTTCTTTTAATAATGGTGTTATCAACGAGCATATCTCTCGTTAGGTTAATATTATGGGCACTCTCCATATGATTTTCAGGCCCTCCGCTTTGTAGATGCATGGTTAAACGTCTTGAAAGTGTAGTGGTTGTCATCCCAATATATTTTGAGTTTTATAAAGCTTACAGTCTTTATCGGGGCAGATGAGAAAATCACAAAGTAGCGCGTGAATAGAGCAATAAATGCAAAAGAATCCCACAGCAAAATGAAAGGCGTATTTCAATAGGCGGGATGAATAAGGGCGTAATAATGTGTTGAAGAAATAATAATGCAAAAGGAATTAATTTTGACACCGCCAGACCAGGTGTCCTTCAGAAGCGGCCCTATTCGTTTCTCTTCTTCGGCCACGGCATTCGCCCACTGAATACGCAGAGGCAGAGCGAACCGTTTTGATTCTTCGACGTTGTGCCAATTCAATGCTGTTGTTTTCTTCCTGAATTCTTTCCTGCCTGTACGGAATCTGCACTCATAAACTCAACGTACATCGATGAACTTTATTAATACACGGTTTGTGCCTTTGTTTGCTCTTCATGCTAGTGTTTTTTTGTTTTGTTTTTTGAGATCCTTCTTATTTTTTCTTCGCTCTGTGAGGTTGAACTATGCAGGTGGATTTGATGGGTATCGTTTTTTATCATCGGCGTTTGTATGGAGGCAACAAAAGCCATGTGGTAAATTAGAAAACGGAAGATCTGTATGTACTGGTCGGTCTGGCGTCGTTTTCTTTGACCAAGTTTAATTCTCATCAATGGAGGCTGCGACTTGATTTTTGGCCCTGTTATCGTTCCCTGCCGCGCTTTTGTCTTGTTGGTATTAGAAAACAAATCTTCAAATACCGAAACAAAAGCTGGAGGGGTGCAAGTTACCTCCATTTACTAAAAAAATGATGGTTTAGGGGAGTTGTCACAAGAGTTTAATAAATGAATTGGAAATAAATTTTTAATTAATAATAAGAAATTAAATTTAGTAAAAATTTAGTAAAATTTAGTCAAAATCTAGTAAAATTTTACTAAAATTGAGTAAACAATTGTAAAAGGTTAGTAAAAAATTAGTAAAATGTAGTATAAAATTAGTAAAAAAATTAGTAAAATTTAGTAAATATTAGTGAAATATCCTCGGTTGAATTCTACATACGCCCCAGGACTTTCGTTGATGAACCAGGTTGAAATCCTGGACTCTCGCCTCAGTGCCCAGCATAAGGAAACAAAAACAGCCCAGGAGTCTGTGTTTTTAAACTCCAGCCAACCTGTAGAGAAAAGAAAAGGAGTTGTACGAGTTGTCATTCATTTCCAAGTGAATTTGATACGACCACTCGCCTGGATGCAATCCTGATGTTTTAGGGGGGAAAGGGACCACCCCACTTTGGTGAAATCCTGATGGAGGTCCAAACTACAAGTGAACACCCACTTTTTAGCTATTGAATGGACAGCTAGCATACGGGGGTGATATATAATTCTCGCAGCATGCAACAGCCTCACTCCACCCTAGGGTCCTACAGGGCAGGCTGTAGGATCAAAGACCCTTTCCCTTAATCTCTCAAGCTGTTGGGGGGAGCTGAGATGCCATCTGCTCCTGGGAAGCGATGCCACAACAACAAGGAAACAAACCTTTGGTATCAGACCTGACACCTCAAGTACCTATAACCTCCTTTACCACTCCAATGTCAAAAACACATACATTTATGAAGCGAATTAAAGACTTGGTCGGCCGCGCCTAAGGACTCATTTTTAAAATGTCTAAATTGCAAAAAGTGTATTACAAACTTTTCGAAAAAGTAGCTTCTCTTCATCTTGCAACATAAAAACACCGAAAAAAGAAAAGTTGCAGACAGTGAATGAAGAAATGAGAGCTGCCTTGTCAACTACACGTCCCAATATTAAAGAATTATGTTATAATCATCAAGCTAAAATATCCCATTAAACTTTTAAAGTTAAGATTTATTTATTTTCAAATTTTTATGTTTTATTTCGATTAAATTAGGTTAAATGTTAATCGTGGTTAATTTTGAAGTGCTTTCCAAGTAATTATGCATTTAGCCGTAAATTATATTATATTGGGATGTCGCGGCTTCTTCTAGATAGCAATTAGAGTGCCATTCTCGTAAATAGGTTGAAAACTACTGACTCGAATGAAATTTCCACAGCAATATGGACAAAGACCAGTATCTGACAAAGGGGTCATCGTTTATTTCAACATAGAAAACAAAAGAACAATTTTATTACTAGTAAGCAAAAGACAAATGAAAGTAATGTAAAATATTCAAGTACTAAATAACTAAATAAACGATTTCATCTAGTTAAATCGCAAAACTTCCTGTAAATGAAAACCAAAAATATGCGACCTGTAAAATGAATTGGATTAAGCAATAATTTAAATCAAGTGTAAAATATATCAATGAAGCTTCATTGTTATTTTTAAACTAAATTGAAATAAAGATAAAATATAAAAACAATACATTAGGGCAAGTCATTATTGTTTCATTCATTAAGTAAACTTCAATAAGTTGAAACAAGTAAAACAACCCTTTTCTCCTTCAAGAAAATAATAAAATAAATGGAAAAATGATAAAAAAAACGTAGAAACAAGTAAACGAATACAAGGGAGAAGCAGATAGAAACGGAATGCTAAGGTCAGCAAGACATTCTCCCCATCGTTTATAAGGTCGATTTTTTACCACCTTCACATAGTTCTTTGTCATTCTTCATGCCTTCAGGTGCGTGTAAATTTTCCTTTTTTTATTTAATGGTGGGATTTCATCCTAATTGATTGAGATGTTGATATATGATGTTTGGTATTCATTCATTTAGTATTATGTATGTAGATCCTGGTAATAAATTTAATTTGTTTTGAGGATCATTTTTACTAGCTTGATCATCGTTTAGTGTTATAATTTTCTGTTTTAAAATTGTTTAATGCTGTTTCATTTCTTTTAGTGATTTGTTTTTCTGTTATATTTTTTGTGTTCCCTTCTGGCCTTGTAACTATGGCTATGGTGTCAAAGACCCTCAGTCGTTAGATGGGGCACAAAGTGAAGGTGATCAAGCAGTCGGCACAATGGAATCCTTCTCGATAAGAAAGGACTGCCTAGTAATTTGGTACATGGTGCAATCTGATGTTGAAGGATGATTTTTGCAAGGAATTCGATCGTGGAAGAAGGGAGGTGACCCTAAGTGGCCACACCAATTCAATGTAATTTGCTTGCCCGTCTTCGAAACCCCGTACCATGCAAGATTTGCTCATAATGCTTGCTGATCTAAAGCTCACAAGGGTTTTATTTGAGAGAAGGTGGGGCTCACCCACAAAGGAGTTTACCAATAGAATGCTACTTACGAGAAGCTATTGGCTAATTTAATGGAAGTATTCCAATCCTATATTATGTGGGGGGAGTTTCCCAGGTTCTTTTAAGTGGGCCTACCAATACTAATCTAAGAAAGGTAGGTCACTTTCCAACACTGCCCATTTATTTGCTACTTTTACGACCAGTAGGCGGGCATACACTCTTTCCTAACCTATCTTAGAATTGGGTAGCACAGGTAATTAGAAAACGATTTATTTTTTATAGTATAACAGATTCCTAAGCATTTATTCTCAGCAGTGTTTTCGTTAATTTTTGCTTATATGGCAGATTCTTGACGAGCAATATCATCGAAAGGTGTAAAAATTTATTACAAATTTGATTACATGAGAGAATTGGATATTAAGAACATCTGAGTTTTTCAGGAGTGCTTGGGTTTTACATGGTTGGACGGGCGAATTTTGTTGTTGTATCATTTACGATCGAAAAATCAATTAGAAAGTTTTTGCACATATGAGAGACTGGGCTACAGAACAGCTGAGCTTTGAAAACAAAATATAAACTTTGTGAACTGCTAAGCGTTTAATTAGTATCCGTTTATCTATTATCTATCTGTCTATCTAATTATATGCAAATGTGTTTTTTTCCTTAAATATGAAAGTGAGAGGCAGGCTTCCCGTTTTATCTAACTATGCTATAGTTACTTTTTTTTAAGGCACTAAACATTTCAACTCAAATATTAAGGTAAACTCGCAAAACCTTGTATAAGGTAAAAGAGTTCGACCAGGCTATTTGCTTAGCTTTTGTTCGGATTTATTAGGGCCCAAATAAATTAGATGCACACAAAAAACGTTTAAGGGCGCACCGTTTTTCTATAATCTAGGCACGTAAAAGCTTCAGGTAGACCTATTATTCGTGTAATAAGCTCTAATATCCTGTAGCACTTAGAAATTATAATACTGAGAGAATTTAAATTATTGTTGGTGCAATGAAGAAACAATAACGAAATACCCGTTCAAAATAAATATTACAAAATCATTCGTGGTATCAAAAACCATAGAATAATTTGATGTCATTGAGCACACATGATCTTTCCAATAGAGCAAATTTTCTTTCATTGTTCTGTTACCTGTTTAATTAAACTGATTGGCGTTAACCCAGCGCTTGATCGTAAACAATTGAGCAAATAATGCATTAATTATGACGTCGATTAAAACAATAATAACCTGACTTGATAAACCAGCACTGAATACGGTAATTAACAAAGCAGTCAAGAGAATGAACAGGTTCATGAGAGATCGGTAGAAAAATGGTCACGTGAACTACCGGTAGCGTTTCTCACCGGTGTGCGGAAACGGATTTGCCTCGAAGAAAATGGAAATTCTTAATTAATCTGGCGCTACCAAGTGAGTCTATGGAAAAGAGAGAACTTCATAAAGCAGGAGAAATTTATCCCGAAATGACTGGCAAAGCTAATAATCTATAAATTCAAATGAATGCGATAAAATTTGAACTTGTGCCTGATTCTGGTCATCACATATGATCAGTTTGTAACAAAACTTTCGTAGCCGCCCCTGACATTATAATGTATATCAGCAGGACTTATTTACATTGATTCTCCTCCGGGGGGGAGGGAATTTTGAGGGCGTTTAATGTATTATATTTTACTCTGGAAGGTTGCCAGAAAAGATATTGGATTTAGTGGTTCATTACAGAAATAAATAACCTAACTATATTAATTAAATATGCGAAATATTTTAGTAAGAAAAAATAGTTATGCACTTTGTTGGCAATTGATAAGGAGAATTAATTTGCTAGTTGCACTGAATTTGTTTGCTTCACTTTAGGCACTGTGTAAATACTATAATTATGTATGAAATGATAACTAGGTTTTTACCGTATTAACGTTAAAGTTTGGGAACGGGCAGAGTGAATTAAGTGTTCTCTAAGTTCGGTGAAGTTAATGGAAACGCGAGTGTAAAAATTACCGGCCAGTAGAGGATGTAGAAGTCTAAATACCTCCATGCATTAGTACATACATAAATACACCGACACAGCTGTGCCCCCCTCCCTTATTCCAAATTCGCCTTTTCGCATCGAATCCCCTTCACTTCTTTTCGCGCCTTTGGGATAACCAAATTCGCGGCCGGCCACACAAGAAAATGTCTGCCTCAAAAGACACCTGCCAGCCGACGAAGGCTCGAGTTTCTTCGCGCCGTCATAAACCTGCGACTTGAGACGAGGAAAGCTCGGATGGCGCCGGGGTGTGAATGTTTGGCATGTCCTGGCTACAGACGAAAGGTCTTTTCGCGCGATGATAGGAATTTTATGAGAATCCGGTGCTGTCTCTCGATTTTAGCTTTTGAGGGAAATAAGAGGGAAAATTCCCCCTGGAGTCGGGCAGAAGATCTTGGACCTACGTTGTGTGCGGAGCTAGTCCCACAAAGGAAACAGATCGCCCGTTGGAAGGAAGAAACTTCGGGGAATTTGTTGTTGCCGTCACGGTACCTGTAGGTGCTAAATTCCCCTCCCCCTTCATAGTCAGAGGTTACACAGGATATCCCTCTGCACATAACCCTAGACGCAGCTAGGTAATCATTTTTGGCTACCCACTCCAGGTGCTAATAATCAGGACGGACACTTCGAGGAGAAGAATTCCGATTTGAGTCACAGTTAGACTCGCCTTCGCGATCCGGCCTAGGATCATTATATCAGGACACCGGTCTAGGATTACCCCCATATTCGGTAACCTCAGACGACCGGGCTAAGTGCGAACATCGTCAAAAGAGGAAGACATTCACCGTCATTCTCCAAATACTGACGAACTCAAAGGTATCGTTAAAGTGAATTATTCCCTCCCCTAACTTCACCAGTTTAATCGTTAACTAGAATTTTCATCCCGAGCACATAACCTCGAGTATTACTAGTAATTAATTCAGTGCTTAATTCCGTGATATTATTCCATTCATTCTGTCGGGTGCAATTAAGACGCAAGCATCCTAGTAAGTAGATTTCAAGTGTAATCCCCACGACATTATATAGACTTACAAATTCAGTGCGAAGATTAATCCTATTTATACATATATATGCTATTTCATATTTTAAATTTATGTATATTAAAGTTTATTTTGTATCTGTGCGTTTTAACTATTTTGGATGATCCTTTGGCAATTGATAAGCAATCCACTCGGCTTTATTCTCAATATTACATAAGTCCACCCATGACTGGCTTTTACTGAGTGAAAACACACTCAGGGGATCATTATCTTAATTTTGATCAAAAGAAAAACACCGGGGTTATTCTTATTCACCGGAAGTGGCTACGGTAAGTGTACTGGCTACATTTCACTCCACTTTACCTTGGTGTGGAATTAAAATAGATGACAAGGAAGTGGGACTGGGATTACCCACTCACTAACCCTCGACAGAGGAAGTTGGCTTTGATGTGGAGTATCTAAACGATGAATAAAGGAGTGACCTTGAAATAGAATGCGTATATGGTTAGAAGCGAACCACTACAACGGTTACCAATGAGAGAGGAAAGGGTCTCAGATTACAGGCGTCTCCTCGAGTCTTAGATAATGGGATGAGAGTTGACATCTGAACTCTTCTGAACTGATCTTGTGTGGTTCCCTACAACCCTGTTTTATTCTTCCCTAAATTGGGAGATAATGGTATAGCCCTTATTTGAAGGGTTTTTTTTTCTCAGGCAAGTTGACTTTCGTCGAAAAGAGAAGAAAGATTATGAGTGTTTTATCTAGCGAGGTGAAGACTCGGCCGGATCTCTTTGAACACACGGGAAGGCCTGTGTACGTAGATGCAACTCATGTTGGGAAATTGGGGGCTGGCGCCTGCCACAAACGGACGCAATAAATAGAAACTCGTTTTTTTTCTAAATATTTCCTGATTTGTCATATTAATGCTCGTATAAGGCGAAGTGTCATTAGACTGAATGAAAACAAAATTAAAAGTTATAACCATATTTAAACCCACTCCACGTTGAAATCGCTTTCACTCAACTTTTGGACACTTAACATTTGGAAAATAAAATAAAATTATTTAAATAATGCTACAATATAATTTTATATATTTTTTAAATTGTTAACATATTATAAAGTATAGGTACTACAGGAGAATTTCCAAAAATAATAGTCCTTGCCTCTACTCTGCTTTCCGATCTTTCTAGCCATTCTAAATTTATCAATTGTGTTAAATAAATTTCCAACTTAATTATGGTTTTCTTAATGATTTTTTTTATATTTAGTAAAATTTAGAAACAAAATCTTATCTTCAGTTGGTTGCTTCCTATAGTAACTATTAATAATAGTAAGTTTTTAACGTTAGTAATGCTAACGAAACATAAAGTATGCACCTAGAAAATCAAGCATAACTAAGAATTAGACATGAGTTTTAAAATTGTGTAAAAGGGGATCAATCTCCATAGCCATCATCACACTTGGAGGAATACTCACGTGCTTTTCAAGTGTGATTCCTCTCTCCCGCTAGCACATGGTGGTGTGGTAATAAAATTCCCACAGCATGCAACAGCTTCACTACACGCTAACTTGCTCCCTCAGGGCAGTGTCACAGAAGGCACGACCCCACCTAGTTGTGGTAAATTTGGCGGGGGGGAGGGGCTACCTACAGCACACAGGCTGTAGGAGCAAACCTTTCTCCCTTAATCCCCCTCAAGTGGTCAGAGAGAGAGAGAGAGAGAGAGAGAGAGAGAGAGAGAGAGAGAGAGAGAGAGAGAGAGCAGAGATGAGAACGCTAGAATTCAGTATCTAGAGGACATATCTGTAAGCTTTGAGAATCCTTTATATCGATTACAAGGTCTTTAATCACAGTATTTTATAAGTCAACATTCGAAAGACCCTCAAAGAGCATAGAGTATTTAAAGACTGCAAGGACTATGAAACTAATACTCGCCACCTAATACCATTATATACAGGTGTATTTCTAATTTACAGGCAAAATGAATGCCATTTTATTTTGCCCAAGGTCTTGTTATGCACTTATAGGCTAAATGAAGCTTTACGGGAAATTGAAAAGCCATGAAAATATTTCTTGTAACAGTCAACGAGGAACCTGCACAAAATAGCAGAAGCAGGAAGGACGTTTATTAGCAAAGGCTAAGGTCTTACTCTAAAAGAGGATGACCTTAGCCTTCACCTCTATTTACATCCTTAAGTTTGTGTTGCCAATCTGGTCTCCTCATTCCCTTGCTCTCAACCAGGGAGGAAATAGGGATGCCAAATTGGCAGACACAAACTTAAGAACTTAAGGATGTGACTTTTTCTATGAATATAATACGGATTATATATATATATATATATATATATATATATATATATATATATATATATATATATATATATATATATATATATATATATATAGCCGCCTTGGGCCAAATTATGGGACAAGTATGAAAAAGTAAAGAATATGATTGAAACTCATTTATTTCATACTTGACATAAAACAAATAAACATGTTTGCGTATATTCTATCAATAATTAATATTTGATGTGGCCTCCTTTTGCTTTTATAATCGCTTTTATTCGTTTTTGCATATTGTGCATAAGTGTTTGGGGCAACCTTTTGCCATTCAATGTGTGATATTAACGTTTGTTCCTATATTTTTAGTGATTATATTATTTTTAACTTACAATTGGTCATTTTTTGTTAAAAATGTCTTCGAAGAAACAGATTCCTCAAGCTCAAAGAGCTCAAATCATTGCATTGCCCAGAGAGGAATTATCCCAAGTCGAAATTGCAAGAAAATTGAAATCTCGAGAAACGGTGTCCAAACAACCATTAAAAGGTAAAATGAGACCAATTCTTTTAAACACCGTGATGGTCATGGTCTCAAAAGGTGTACAACTCCGAGGGAAGAGGGGTTGCTGAAAAGGACAGCAACAAACAAAGAATCAAGACGCACACTGAAAAGAAGGTTATTAGAAGCTGGGCTCAAAGGATTTAAGGCTAGAAAGAAACCGTGCCCGTCTCAGGTGAACAAGAAGAAGCGATTGTCTTGGGCAAAAGAGCATGAAGATTGGACTGAGGATGATTGGGCTAAAGTTGTTTGGTCTGATGAAAGCAACTTTGAGGTAGGTTCTCCACATTAGTTTCCACCAATTTATTACGCTTGTACACATTTTCATTGGATACCAACATTTTTATTGGATACCAAAACTGATCAGTAAAATTTGTATTTCTCCTCAGATCTTTGGAACCTCTCAAGCTGTTTATGTTCGTCGAAGAATTTAGGAAGTTTATGATCCGAGATGTGTTGTCCCAGCAGTCAAATTTGGAGCTGGCAGTGTAATGGTATTGGGCTGCATGTAGTCTTCAGGTCCGGGATTGTTGTTCACTTGTGAGGGCAGAATGAATTCCAACACTTACACCAGCATGTTAGACCATGTTTATCAACCTTCCTTAGGTAAAATTTTCAATGATGACATACCAGATGGTGTAATCTTTCAACGAGACAATGCTTCATGCCACACATCTAAGAGTCTCAAAGGGTTGGTTTGAAAATAAGAAGGGTGACGTCGATGGAATGGCCCCCTCAATCTCCAGACCTCAACCACATTGAACATTTGTTGTCATACTTGGGCACAAGAGTGAGGGTGCACAAATGTTCCTCAAAAGGTGAATTAACAGCCAAAATTCATGAAAAGTGGCAGAAAACTGGGCCAACCACCTGCGCCAACTTCGTCTCAAGTATGCAAAAATGCATAAAAGCGGTTATAAAAGCAAAAGAAGGAAACATCAAATATTTATTATTGATAGAATATACCACATAATGTTTATTTGTATTATATCAAGTGTGAAATATATCATATTCTTCACTTTTTCATACATGCTTCCTAATTTTGGCCAAGGCTGTATATATATACACTAGCATAGGTACTCGTCGTTGACCGGGATAAAAAGTCCCGTCGCAAATAAATACAGATGGATAATGTTTGAAATTCTTATATTGTGGCAAAAAAATATCTTTACTTGCTGATTATTATTATTTTTTGCGGGTTGAAGGCAGATTTAGGAGAGTTGCGCACTCTCCCTATCATATAATATCATATAATCTGTATCTATAAGACGCTCGATCTGTTCCTGCGGCCACAATGTTGTTCGCTCATAACTAACGGTCATTCAGGGGTGCGCGTAAACTGCCGGGCGCACACGGTGAAACATTTACTCATTGTAAGAATTTTATGTGAAATTATCTTATATTATATGATCGGGAGAGTGCACGACACTCCTGAACCGGCATTACCCCACAAATAATAATAATAATAATAGTAATAACGTGGTAGGAGGCCATGTTGTATGCATGATTTGTTAAAGACGACAGCGATGGCTGCTTGGTTGAGCTTGCACTGCAGCTTTTAACCGTTTAAAACACTCTCATTTCTCTCATTTCAGAAAGCGACCAAAGTTGAGGAATTGATGGCGGCAAGTGGCATTTCTTTATTAGCCAAGACGTCTCTCAACCCTTTCAGGGCCATCTTCTGGGCAAACGGTGAAAAATTACATAAAATGGGTTATTTATGCATTATTATCTTAACATAAGAATATTTGTTTATTTACACACGTCAAACTGTGTATGTATGAAGGTGAGAGTTAATTATTTACACAAGTGCAACTCTGTGTGAGTATGTATAAATGTGTAAGGTCATTTATTTTTTTACAAACATGAAACTATATATGTATGCAGGTGTAAATTTATTTATTTAAACACGTGAAACTGTGTATGTATGAAGGTGAAGAGTTATTTATTTACACAAGTCTAACTGAGTGTGAATATGTATAAAGGTGTAGATTTATTTATTTAATTACACACGCGTAACTATGTATGTATGAAGGCGTAGAGTTATTAATTTACACATGTACAACTGTGTGTAAGTATTTCTAAAGGTGTGGATTTATTTATTTATTACAAACGTGAAATGTGTATGTATGAAGGTGAGAGTTATTTATTTACACACGCGTAACTGTGTGTGATTATGCATAAAGTCTAATAATTTATTTATTTACACACGTTAAACTGTATATGTATAAATTTTTTAAGTTATTTTTTACACACGTGCAACTGTGTGTGAGTATGTATAAATGTATAAAATTATTTTCTAATTTAAACACGTCAAACTGTGTATGTATGAAGGTGAGAGTTATTTATTTTCACACATGCAACTGTGTGTGAGTATGTATAAAAGTATAGAATTATTTATTTATTTACACAAATCAAACTGTGTATGTATGAAGGAGAGAGTTATTTACACAAGTGTAACTGTGTAAGTATGTATAAATGAATAAAATTATTTATTTATTTACACACGTCAAACCGTGTACGTATGAAGGAGAGAGTTATTTATTTACACACGTCAAACTGTGTACGTATGAAGGAGAGAGTTATTTATTTACACACGTGCAACTGTGTGTGTATATGCATGAATGTGTGTAGTGATTTATTCATTGAACAAAGAAAAAAACAAAAAGGTGGACATCTCTCATATGAGTTTTAGATTTTACCAAAAGGTGAATTGAAGTGATTTTAAAATGTGTGGAAGGTACATAACCTGACATCCTGTGGAAACTAGTGACCGCGGGAACGCGCAACTCTCCCAACCTTCCTCCATCCACAAAGGAAGGTCTCTTAGGGGGAGGGGTAAACAAGATAATGAAAATGCCCCTGGAGATACAAAAGGAGACCCGCTACCACTGACGGTAAAACAGGGTGGTGCAGAATAAATAGCAGTGAATCGAGGATGGCAAGGACGAATAATTATCCATATCATCCACTACTCATGGAAGGGATGGGTGCGCAACTCTCCGCAAGAGAACTCAAATCGGGGCAGTGGGAAGTAATGGATGTGTGATTGTGTGAGGTAGCGTGCTGGTTGATGTTCCCTGTGTATAAAATGTGGACGGATCTACCCTGTGGTCAGGGGTACCATAATACCCTGGAATGGGGGTCGGGGACGACGCCTTCAGGGGCCTGTAGGCAGCTCCTGACCTGGCCCAAGGTCGTTCCAAGACATCTGGGGCCCCTCGCAGTCGAGCTTAGATTTGAGGTTCGTACGGGGGTCTAGACCCTCTGCCCTCTACCCAAATCTCTTAGGTCTACCCCCAGCCCCCCTGGGGGTTCCACTACTCCCCTGAAATTAATGATGGAGAGATGTATGGCATCCTTTCAATGTGTTAATTTTGACCGAATTGTGTGTAGGCTGTGGGTGAGGCGCGTTCACACATGCACACAGCTTTGATGGTGTGCACATGTACGAAACAGAGGGAAAAGTAGAGCGAGTTTAGATACATGGCGAATAAAAGTGGAATTTCTTTTGATAGAATGGAAGACTTAGTGTTCTGGTGGCCAAAAGAAGTACTTAAATAAGAACACAAAACCGATTGACACATGGAGTAGAAGGAATGGACGTTCTGAAGTGCAAATGAGCAGGCCATATTCATGGAAGAGATGAAACAAGATAGAAGAAAGAACTTCTAAACTGTAGACTGTTATAGATAAAGAAACACGGAAGACAACCTCGCAGGAATGAAAGATAAAAATTTCTCTCTTAAGGTCAATTATAATGCACGTAGCACACACACACACACACATACATATATATATATATATATATATATATATATATATATATATATATATATATATATATATATATATATATATATATATAGGGGGATGAATTTTTTACAACCTCATATCCCTGTGTCATAATTTGATGAGCTTTAATTAAAGATAATATAAAATCTTACTTTCAAGGTGATTTGATAAAAAAACCTCACGCACAAAAGGATTTTAAAATTTTTATTTGTCAGCTTTTTTGTCCAGTTTTTGAAGTCACTGTCAGCATATACAAGATTGAACACAAGCTGATGAGTCACATATATATAACATTATATAGAGTCATCAAACACATAAGGATGTAAATTAGTTACAATAATGTCATTGGACAGGATGAATCTCAGTGATAGGTTGTCCTTGTTGCGGCAGGACCCATGCAAGTCTTGCATAACCGCACGCTCACAGCAATATTGATTGGAGATTCATCTGTTTTCCAGTGGGTTTTCAAGCATTTAAGACTTGTTGGGTATTCATTCAGAGCTGCAGATAGTTCATAAAAATCTTCAGCGCGGGACAAGTGGGTGCTGAACCAATGGTCAGCCCATGAGTAAGAAATGAATGAACAGATTTTACGCAGCCTGCTCCGGGTGTCAGGCATCAGAATGAACGCAAGAAGGGCTAGAATGGCACGAGAGTTCCAACGTGCATTGCTGATGTTTTGGATCTTTTGAAACTTTACAAAGGGGACCTCATTCATCTCAGTGAAGTGACGGAAGACACGCGTGAGGTGATAGAGAAACTTCATGTCGTCTCTTCAGCTGCCTGTTTCCTTAATCTCAGTTTTACCGTTGCTGAAGGCTGCTTTCAATTTATCATAATTATTCATCAAATCCTGCACAAAGAAGTACTCTATGTTTGGTGATTTAGTTGACCCATGGAGCTCATCGTCCATGACAACGCGAAGAATCCGACCCAGGACATGGTGCTGGCAACTGATGAACTTGGGTTTGGGGTGACCTTTATCTTCGAACATTTGCTGCAGTCGAACAACAACGCCTGTCTTTTTGCCGGTATTCACGCTTATTGTGTCGGCGAAAAGCATAACAATTGATCCCCACAGGTTGAACTCCTCTAACACACCCTGGAGCCCTTTTGCAATTGTTACAGCTTTCCCTTCAATTTGAGCGCAGCCAATTCCATTTCTTTCGCTTCATTCTTGAAGACCACGACCTGATATTCAAAGTCCTCAATGCGTTTGCCGTCAAAGTGTAAGCTCCACTTTTCCAGATGAAGCGTGCTTACCAAGTGCTTCTTCACCTGAGCAGCTCTCGGGTAGATAGCCTTGTGGATTGCTGACTGACATGGGTTTGGGATTTCAATGCCCTCACCAGAAAGCTGGCGACATACCTTTGCTGCTCTGTGGGACGACAGCTTTGAGCTTTTAGCAAGGAGTCTTGCTAAGCCTGTTGGGTTATACTTCCTTTTCCTCGTTGATGCTGCATTCTCATCCTCCCAAGAACTGTCTTCGCTGTTATTGGATGAGTCCATGCTAGTTTCGGAACAATCAGGTGGTGCTGAGCTGGAAAGTGGGGACATAGTCGCTTCCCTTGCCTTCTTTCGCTTGGATAGGTGGATGGTCTTGGCAGTAGCAGGTTTACCAGTGGAATAACGAACCTGGCCTTTGGTCAAAATTTGCTGTTTATAGAGGTACTCATCTTCTTTGCACAAACAGTTTCCTTTCACCTTCGTCACGTCAAACAGTTCATTCAAAGAATTAAAGTTTTGTTTTTTTCTGCAGTACTCATAGTCTTTCAGAAGGTTTTCTAGTTTTGCACAAATGGCTTGATCAGATACATGCCGGAAGTTTAATATTTTGCTCCATAGGGCTTTTAGCTTCACAACAATTAGGCCGATCCTCTCCCTCCGTTCTTTGGCGGTGGATTCAAGAAATTTGAAGCGTCCAACGACGTGGATTTTCAGGGGCATGCGACTCCGTTCACTTAAGGGTGCTTGAAACTGAAATAATTTATTTGTCCAGGTTTTCTTGTTCTTCTCCGTGTTAACATGTTTTGTACTCAGCAACTGAAATAGAAAATAAACCTAAATATTAAATAGGTAACAAATTAAAGAAACTGTTATTGAGCTTTTATATATTTTATTAAGAAAACAAGCAAATTACAATTATAAAAAATAAGAGAGAAGGCAGACACTAATAAAATATTATATGCTATTATATTATATAATTAGTGAGAGAGTTAAATGTAGCTTACCAAATAATACCAGGATCTCTTTACAATAAACGCTGGAGAATACACAACAATTATAATAAGGCAATAATAGTATCAACGCCGTTAAAACTGAACTAGTAACTACCCGCTTTAACCATCTCGCTTATATACCACACGCGAAATGGCTGAAGAAAATTCTGGAACTCTACAGAAATCGCCCAAGCGATGACGTGATGATTTTCTGCAAAATTCTATACAATTCTATGGTACATAAATTATTGCACAAGTCTGTTTGATGACTTATATATTTAATATAAATATTTTTAACACATATAAAATGCTAAAATGGCCTATATTACATTTCAAAGTGGTTTGTGCGTGACCTTTTTCAATATTTCAATGGAATAAAAGAAATTTTTGTCATTAATAGGCAAAAGTTCATTCACAGGATAATTTTTCTTCGAAAATGTTATTTCCTAATTCGCAAAAATTCCGTACAGGGGTGAGATTCGAACCGTGTACAATGAGGCAACGAGCAACCGCTTTGACCCCAATTAAACCGTCCCGTAGACTACTCGGCTACGCGGAAGACAAAAAGGTCTTCCAAATAAACAAACTTTTATGGTACGCTTCGCAAGGTAGATCACTTCATCATTCTTTCGCGTTCATGAAAGATTATATATATATATATATATATATATATATATATATATATATATATATATATATATATATATATATATATATATATATATATATATATATATATACATATATATGATAGATGATAGTGAAACCACTGTATATGAGCCAGAAATTTAATTTACGAGACTAGTTTCAGTATGTAGTTTATCGTACCCTCTTCATCTTAGACTTACACCCCCTGATTAATGACCTTTTTTTCCCCTGTTTTGTGTTTCTTTGTGGTTCTTTCTTTTTGTTTTTTTCTGATCTGTACGCTATTTATAGACTTTTTTAGCAATTGCATTCTCAATATACGACTGAAGAGAGTATGATAAACTACATACCGAAACTAGTCTCGTAAATTAAACTCTGGCTCCTATACAGTGGTTTCACTATCATATACCATAACTCGCCATTGAGTTCCTTTCCTAATATATATACTCGTATATATATATATATATATATATATATATATATATATATATATATATATATATATATATATATATATATATACATATATATATATACTTTTCTATTTACACCTGCCAGCATTATTTTTACTAAAAGAATAGGTTTTGGTTGAATTAATGATAACTAAAGTTTTAATAACCTAACCTAACATAATACTTTAGAGGATTTGTCGACGACTTCTTAAGAAACGAAACTGAAGCTAGAACTTTCTTCGAAGTTATAAATAGTTTGCAGCCTAACATTAAACACAATGGAAAGTGAGACTAATTAATACCTTAGCCCGTTTTAGTTTTAGTTTTTAGCAAAACTTATATTCACAGACTAGGTATTGATTTTTTTTTGTTCTTGCGACATTAAATATAAACTTTGGGGCCATAAAATTTTGTTATACAGAAGCCATCATGATTCTTCTACTTAAGATTTAATGCACAAAAGATTTAATAAACTATGAACTTATTTCGCTAATAATAATTACCCTACACTATATTTATAGATGAAACAAACAGAACCTCCGGTATTCCAGCTTACAGGAGGAAATTTGGCTTTGTATGCAAATACTTAGTCTGTGGCCTACAGCATATCCGGCTCTGCCAGCGGGCTTTTGTTCTAAATATTTAGTAGCTGGCGACTCTATATCTCACTATGTCGGTCGGTCGGTCAGTTCGTCGTTCCTTCGGTTCGTCCGTCCCTGTTTAGCTTTCTTTTTTTTTGGTAATAACATTATAACTATTCGGCCAATTCAAACAAAATTTGAAACTTTTATGCCACGGGGATCCCAAGGATCCCCGTGGAATTATTTGACAATAACATCATAACTATTCGGCCGATTCTAACTAAATTTAATTTTGATGTTGTTTTACATTCTCTTTCAAATTATATAATGGCCTAAATCCTCCTAAGGTTATCCGTGGAATTATTTGCAAAAACATCATAACTATTTAGCCGATTCTAACGAAATTTGAAACCCTTATGTTGTTTTACATTCTCTTTCGAATGATATAATATACAAGGTCCTCCTAAGATTAACCCGGGAATTATTTTGTTTTGGCATAACATCATAACTATTCGATCGATTCTAATGGAATTAAAAACTTTTATGTGGTTTACATTCTCTTTCGAATGATATAACTGCCAAGGTCCTTCCAAAGTTATCCCATGGATGATTTTGTTTGGGCACAACAACATAACTATTTGGCCAATTCTAATGGAATTGGAAACACTTATGTTATTTTACATTCTCTTTCGAATGATATAATTGTCAAAGTTCTCCCAAGGTTAGTCCGGGAATTATTGAAAATTGTGAAGGTCGTAAGATCATAAATCAAAGTAAGTGAGTGCACGCGACTTTGCTCAGCAGACCTTGTTTAAAAGGTTTCCAGTACATATCTCCTAATAATTTAACCTTGTTTGAACTTCGATAAAACGTTTGAATATACTAAAAACAAAAATAAAGCCATGCTTTAATTTAAAAGTACTTTATTTTTCTTAACTTCACCATTTGTAATTCTTTTCGTTTACAAAGAAAACTCCCAAACATTAGATAATCATATTTATTTTTAAAAAGTCAGTTCCTTTAAAAAATTCAATAATTAAAATAACAAACATTGTCATTCTCAAACTTTAAAAATAAATATTAGGAAATAGCATGAAATTTTCACAAATTAACATATAGTGTTATGAATGGTTAAAAAATTCTTGGAATTGATATTTATTCACCTAAAATTAGAACATTAACTGTCCAAAAACAAATCCACTATTTCATATTTCTTGAAAAGTGTACTATTAATAAATTTGATAAAGATATGTGCTCTATTTAAACAATATTTTTTCCAATTAGAATGTAGATTTCTTTATATTAATAACAGAACTATTCATAGCTTTTTCCATCTAAATGACCGTATTCCCTAATATTCACACAGTTGCGTTGTATACCAATTCATATGTCCAGGATGTTCTTCGGCTCCATATATTGAGAGCATTGTTAGGGCTTTGCTCGCTCGCTTCTCCCCCCCATATAGGAATAAGTTACAGAACTGACCGTATTTTATCTAAAAAGGAACAATATCGAATAAGAGATCATGTACTAAAATACCAAACTCTAGTCACTATAAATACTTATAAAATTTTATATAGCAATAAATGCAGGAACACTGAGGATAGCGGAATCATTATATATAAAAATACTTAAATCAATGATAAATTACGATTCCTCGGTAATACTTGCCTGTGTTATGTGACTTGACAATCAATTAAATAAAATTCGCTTTCCATTATCCTAATTCGAAGTAGTTCACAGATAGCATCGTTACGACAATATGTATATAGCGATTAAATATAATAAATATACTCAATAACCTTATTAAAACTATTCCAAAAAACTATTAAATCCCTAAAGATAAGCGCATAAGCTCGAAACGTTGTAAATAAATAAATGAGAAATATATAAATGGTTTTTTCTCATTGGCTTTAGCCTGAAAATTAAATTACGCCTAGCTGAGAACAACATACATCAGCATATACATATTGAAGACGACGGATGTCTCCGTCTAAACTTGGTTTTGCTTCGCAAATGAATCAATCCTAACACTGTGGTTTCTTTCCTGCATATCCTCCATAACCCTACATTTTTAGAACGTGATTCTTTGAATATTTTTTAATTTTTCTGAAAAGTGAAAAAGTAAACTGATATGAATTTAGAGTGTATTCTTTACACCCCTATTTATCTTTTTTCCCTCTCTTCCCTTATCTTCCCCCTCCTGCATTTCCTCCCTATCGCCCATCCTCCTGCCTCTCCCCCCCCCCCTATCTATCCCTTCCTCTCTCTTGCATCTGGTATGTCATCTATGAAATTTTGCCTAAGGAAGGTTGATAAACATGGTCTAACATGCTGGTGTAAGTGTTGGAATTCATTCTGCCCTCACAAGTGAACAACAATCCCGGACCTGAAGACTACATGCAGCCCAATACCATTACACTGCCAGCTCCAAATTTGACTGCTGGGACAACACATCTCGGATCATAAACTTCCTAAATTCTTCGACGAACATAAACAGCTTGAGAGGTTCCAAAGATCTGAGGAGAAATACAAATTTTACTGATCAGTTTTGGTATCCAATAAAAATGTTGGTATCCAATGAAAATGTGTACAAGCGTAATAAATTGGTGGAAACTAATGTGGAGAACCTACCTCAAAGTTGCTTTCATCAGACCAAACAACTTTAGCCCAATCATCCTCAGTCCAATCTTCATGCTCTTTTGCCCAAGACAATCGCTTCTTCTTGTTCACCTGAGACGGGCACGGTTTCTTTCTAGCCTTAAATCCTTTGAGCCCAGCTTCTAATAACCTTCTTTTCAGTGTGCGTCTTGATTCTTTGTTTGTTGCTGCCCAAACGTCAGCAGTTACATCAGAAGAGGGGTTTTATTTTCCTATCGGCCAGAGAGGTCCTTTTCAGCAACCCCTCTTCCCTCGGAGTTGTACACCTTTTGAGACCATGACTATCACGGTGTTTGAAAGAATTTGTCTCATTTTACCTTGTAATGGTAGTTTGGACACCGTTTCTCGAGATTTTTAACAAGAAATTACCACTTGTATGTTAATAATAAAATAATCACTGAAAAAGTAGAAATAAACGTTAGTATCACACATTGAATGGCAGAAGGTTGCCCGAACCACTTATGCACAATATGCAAAAACGCATAAAAGCGCTTATAAAAGAAAAAGGAGGACACATCAAATATGTTCATTTGTATTATGGCAAGTATGAGATAAATGAGTTTCAATCATATTCTTCACTTTTTCATACCTGCCCCATAATTTTGGCAAAGGATATATATATATATATATATATATATATATATATATATATATATATATATATATATATATATATATATATATATATATATATATATATATGAAACTAATAAATAAGAAGGTCATAAAAGAGCGAATTAGCTCCGAATGTTGTCATTTGCCCCTTCATATGAAACGGTAAATTGCGAAAATTGACTTCCGTAACGATTCAAATAAAGAATAAAAAGAATTAGCCATTAAAGGAAAATTTCCTTTAGTTTGCTTAACAAATGAGAGATTTCCTTGGATGGCGTATATTTAACGCCAATTACGGACCCAATCTCGCATGCGAATCGACCATAAGGACATAAAACACATCCTTATAGCGCCAATCGAGGAGGACGGGTTGGAAGAGACGGTTGCGCGCTCACCAATTCCCGGAGAGAATTGCTTGGCAGGCAAGTGGCGCCGAATCTCTCTCCGGGGCTAAGATCTCCTCTCAAACCCGTTTGATGGAGTGAAGATGTGCGTGAGAGATCGGTATTAATCCCTCGATTCGGTAAGAAATAATTGATTGCCTTCAGTATATTTGATTCAATGAAGAATTCCCGTTGTGCGTCAATTATCTCAGGCAGTATGTAATGGAGTGAATGCGATAAATAAGGTCCTTCATCTTCGAGCTGATGGATGGACAGCACCAACTTCAATATGTAATTTCTCGCAAGTAGAGACGTCCAACTTATTTCCTTCACAAGTGCAACAATATCTGGTCTTCTCATGTCGCTGGGAGAGGAGAAGAACATAGTAACATCTCCATCTCATCCCAAAGGTTCTTAATGTGGTACAGGGAGATACTTTGCTGTTGTCGATCCTCGCGAAGAAATCTATTGACGTGATCTCTGAAACAAATCTTCACAATCTTTGGCTCGATGAATTATGGCTTTGGCGTTCCGGAACATACACGTCTCTTTACTAAACTAAATATCCATTAAATAGGGTCCATTTGGTCAGCCAATACGTTCAGACCTTAGACGATGTTGTCTCCCAATATCGCCGATCAATGACCTGACTAACTGAAGCACCATATCATAACACAAGCCCATAATTTTTTACAGTTAGTGTCTCCCTTCTCACCCTAACCCGTCCATCTATTTGAACTAGGGCAAATCCAGAGCACCTACACTTGTACACTCTAATCAAGGCTTTCCTGCATGGAATCCGTATGAAGCGGTCGGGTTTGTCTAATTTGCTGTTTTTCCACGGCATGAAGTGAGAGTGCGACCGTCGTCGGACGGTACTTTATTAATATTATTTGCTTACAAATCATCCTGTAAAAATTTATGGTTCTTTCGTTTTCTTCATCACATTCAGTTATCTTTTCTCACTTTTCCATGGGCGGGGGAGACTTCGTCATTACTATGTTCTTTCACATGTTGTAGGTTAGGGCTTTTCCTAAAGTACCTCCTAGGTATAGAACGAAATGTCTTTTACGGTACTCGTATTCTTTGTGGTTCAAGGGTTGAATCCGATAGCTCGAGTGGAAAGACCGCTTTCGATTACAGTACCCTGATATTATTTTGCTTAAAAAAGAGGAAACCAACGAGTACCTGCGCCTCAGAAAGCTTGTAAGAAGAGATATGTGAAGAAAGAGGTGAAGATTGAGGAAGTTAAGATGCGGGGAAAATCTAAACCTCAATTCCTCCAGCGGGCATTTGGGGTGGGACGACACGCATCCCTTGAGATGTCACCTGTAGCATAGATGCCCATACTGCACTAGACGCTTATTTGTGGTCACAGAGGAGCTAAACTACATAACATCTGGCAAGTCTCAGGATAGTGTCCCGATATATATATATATATATATATATATATATATATATATATATATATATATATATATATATATATATATATATAGAACCAGCTCGGATCGATTTCACGATGGCCGCCATTCGTTGTAAAGGTGTCAAGAAATTATAGATAGATTAGCTTGATATAAAAGCATTTGCAAGCAGATATATATTATTTTTTATTATATTTTAATGATTATTTTATTCATTATTTGAATTGTGGTTCTCATTATTTATTATTATCACATTTTATCCCGAGAAATCATCGCATCGTCCATCATTCACGATTGAATGAAAAAAACGATCTATCGACAGCATTAGAGCCTTTACAATCGATGAAGCAAGAGATGTCGGTTCAACTTTCACTAAGAGCATCTAAGAAGTTAAAGAAAATCCTAAGAATTTGTCAAAAAGAATTGTCCCAAAAGATCCTAAAGATTGTGAAACCAGCTTTTTAAAGAAGAGCTGCTCTGAGGTCACAAAAGAGTCGATAAATTGTCTCAATAATCCAGAAAAGCTTCCCCGAGGTGACCTGAGGCAAAACAGCTCGAAAAGTTAGGGATGAATTTAGATATTGCCAAGGCTTGAGAGCTTGGCAGGAAAGTGCTAAGCTGTGAAAGAGGAATTATAAGATCTTCAATGATGTGGGGATTATCTTGATGATTGGAACACGATTTATTGCACTTAGTTGTTACTGATGAATATTATTAGTTGCTCTCTCCAGGTAAAACCACAAACTCGGAATGGTTTGGGGATTCGTACCGGCTCCTGATCATGACTCGTGACGAGAAGGATCGAGACAGAGTAAAGAACCCAGTAATCGTGGGTTCTACACTTACGGTCTCACTTCTGGGTCCCTAAAACGACGAGAGGGTATGAAAGTAATGCCCCATGTACAACTACAACCTGGATGAGGAGAACGCCCTCCCAGCCTCAGTACCCAAGAAAAACTGGCACCCTCTCTCTCTCTCTCTCTCGGGTCGTCTTTTTGCCCTTCCTTTGAATCTTTATATTTCCATCGCCAATCTAGACCTAATAAAGGGGGAAAGAGGCTATTAAACTTTCCAAAGAGAAAACCTCACACCTGGGATATCAAAACAAGAGGAACCAGTTGGGAACCAACACATATTTGACAGAACCTTAGTGTGTTTTGGGATGCTGAAGAAGTGACCTTACTTCGTGCCCATCCTCCCGCATGAACTTCGACACCTTCCATGTTGTTTTTTCTTTTCCGATAGGTAATTTCTCCTTGCATCTTTCTCTTTTCGTCGGTACAAACCTTTCGGGCACACGACTCCCCACGCCAGCGGCCCACATCTGGGTTTAGCCGCCTTTTACCCCATGGGCCCCTAAGATGGAGGATGTGTAGCGTGGGATAAAGCCCCCGCTACACCTAAAACATGATGGAGTGGCGTGGCCTCTGCGTCCCAATTTGCACCCTATAAAGGGGGTACCAGGAATGCGTGCCCTCCATGCCCCATTGCCTGTAGATGATCTACGGCTATACATCTTCAAAACATTCTCACTTTCTCTTACTTCAACACTTTCTTTACAGAACTCTCCTCAAGAGATCCCCTCGTTGGTTTTTGATTTAAATTAAAAGCAATGCCCCATGGCCCGTAAGAGGATTCCTCCTGCCACACTATAATGGGTCCTTTTTTATTTTTCCTTCGGTTTTCAAAGTAATTTGGGGAATCATCAATCGACCCCGTTTTAGGGTGGATTGTCCCTCCTCACAGATTGCCTAACGCAAGCAATCTGTTTCATATTAAATCATTAAGTTTCATCACATGGCTGTTTTATTAAATGAGTTTCATTAAATTACTAAGTTTCATTAAATCACTAAGGTTCATCAATTCATTTTCATTAATTCACTAACTTTCTTTAAACCACTTCAAACCAGTTTTTTTAACTCACTGCTAATTAAATTGATAAGTTTTATTAAATCACTAAGTTTCTTTAAAGCTATGTTTCATTAAATCAATGTTTTATTAAAACTGTTTCATTAAATCTCTTAAGTTTCTTTAAAACAGTTTCATCACATCAGTTTTATTAAATGACTGTTTCATTGAATCACAAAGTTTGATTTAAATCGCTGTTTCATTAATTTGGTTCCAAACTCAGGATTTGTTTAGTTTTTCAGTTCTAGCGCCTTAATTTATGAATCTTGGCTTATTCATTTAGATTCAGTGGACCAGATAATTAAAGACAAGATTGTTGGCTAGTTCATTTTCCAAAGGGAATTAGTCACTGCCATTTGTCCCTCTTAATTGAATCGGCCACATATCTAGCTTTCTATAGGGTAATCCTAGTCTTGTCCCCCTTACCGAAAAGTAATAAAAACAATGGAGGAACAGTATAATACTATCGAACACGTGTACTGATTTTAATGTATTCACTTTCATTGCAGTGATGTCATGTCACACATCCTCCATGCTCTTGCCAAAATGCGTGACCATACACTTGAAATAAAAAATCAATATTAAGAGGGAGTGACAAGACTTGACTTTCGGTCGTCTGAAATAGAAAATCGAAACAATATTAACATTGGGGTGACAATACTTTCGAACTTACAGGAAACTCGCGCAAGGTCTCGCAATCACTTTGACCACCATCTTTCCCAAATTAAATGTGGCGAACTAAATTTCGCCCACTATTCCTTAATTTGTGATACTTCCTTAATCGTTTCCGCGTTCATTAGGTTTTATGCTCACTATTTGTTTACAAGTAATGAAAAAAGCTTGAGTTAGAACTCAATAAGTTGAGTGGTTAATATTATTACTCTATTTACCTTGCTGACCGAAGTTAAGGAAGATTGAGATCGTTTTAGACATCCCACTAAAACTTGCCGGGAAGGAGTATATTCAAATTATGTACCTAACCTAAGTTATGTTAATTTACAACTTAACATCTTTAAAAGGCAGGATATTTAACAATACTGATTTATCGTATTGTTTTCAAGCACATTCCCTCCTAATGTACGATGTTACAACCAAACCTAGCCTAGGTTCTCTTATAGGTGTGTTTAGGCTTTGTTGTAGACTGTAAAGTAGGTAAGGATTTTTTTTTTATTTTTTTTATTAGAGCTCATCTGGCGACTGCCTACATGGGCATTAGTCGCCGTATTAAAACTGGCCTAGTTCTAGGCTACTTTAAAATAAAATTAAACGAAGAAAAAAAAACACCCTAAATGGGGGAAAGGAAAAAAACAAAAACAAATGCAAAAAACAAAACAAAACAAAAAAACAAACCCTGCTTAAATAATAGGGAGAAGGCCGGCCTCCCTCCAAAAGTCAATAAGTCCACCAGTCGATGTGCACGCACTCATCCCGAGTACAAGGGACAGGCGGTAAAGAGTAGGTAAGGATAAAACAACTTTTGGTTTACACATTACATCCAAGTTCCTATGTAATTATTCTAAATTTGATTTTAATTAATTACTAATATATTTCATATAACGGATCGAAATCCTCTGGGTTGCCTAGGTATTTTTTTAGCAATCAAGGACGATGAATCCATTATTATTGACCAATTTAATTTCAATAACCTAAATTAATTGTAAGCCTCTTAATCTCAATTAAAGTAGAGATCAAAATCTCACATCAGTGCAGCCAAGCTTTTCGACTTAATAGATTACCTCAGTTCATTTCTCTGGCTGCCTGTAGTTCACTTCCAAGGGAACTTTTCTGCTTTCAAAAATTGTAATCCTGCTGAAAGGAACATTACGATATATTATGGAACAAGTAAAAATAAATTACCTTAAAAAGAAATGGATGGGTGTCCTTTACACGTTCAATTTAGAGATGGTCTAAGGCCGCAATCCTACTTGATTTTTCTATACCCCCTTCTCTCTTTACGTCTCCCCCCGACCCCTCTCTCTCTCACTCTCTCTCTCTCTCTCCCTCTCTCTCTCTCTCTTTCTCTCTCTCTCTCTCAATATATATATATATATATATATATATATATATATATATATATATATATATATATATATATATATATATATATATTGGATTAAGATCTGTTTCCATAATCACACGTTTTATGCCATAAATTTGATTGATATTTATGAGTGGCAGTTTGCTATAAATTAAACTTTAATTATACTATTTAGGGTCTCTTAACGTTACTTATTTATGACTCAATATGTGGGTTAAGAGTGGTTATATTTGTCATTTTAATTTTAGCTTTTAAACAAACTTTTGCCTAAATTTATATTCAAATATGTGATTTCATTGTTTAATAGACAAAGAAGAAATAGTGCGCGATACATCTATGCAGAGATGCATTGTTCGAAGACATTTTTGAGAGGTGAAATTCATATTTATTCTGTGCCGCCCTTTTATTATCGTATACGATTTTAGCCTTGGCTACTTTTTATGTTACTTTCATTAATGGGTTTAGTTTGGCATGATGTTATTTTTAGCATTGTTGCTAACTGTTCGAGGTGGTTTTTCTATTTTTTAACAATATTTTTATAGATATACACATGAATATACACATAGTTTTATTCGATAAAAAACAGTTAATCAAGAAACTAAGCATAAGTTAGTTTCAGCAGCAAAAAGTTCATATGTACAGTGCTTAGGCTACGCAAAGCGTTAAAAGAATAAACCGAATTTCCGTACCCATGGTGACCCTATAGACTACGCAAAGCGTTCAATGAATAAACCCAATTTCCGTACCCATGGTGACCCTATAGACTACGCAAAGCGTTAAATGAATAAACCAAATTTCCGTACTCATGGTGACCTTATATCCTACGCAAAGCGTTAAATTAATAAACCGAATTGGTGTAGTCATGATGACCCTATATCCTACGCAAAGCGTTAAATTAATAAACCAAATTTCCGTTCCCATGGTGACCACATAAAATACGCAAAGCTTAAAATAAATTAACCGAATTTCCGTTACCACAGTGACCCTATAGCCTACACAAAGCGCTAAATATATAAACCGAATTTCCGCACCCATAGTGACCATATAGCCTACGCAAAGCGTTAAACGAATAAACTGAATTTCCGTACTCATGATGATCCTATAGCCTACGCAGAGCGTTAAGTGATTAAACCGAATTTCGGTACTCATGATGATCCTATAGCCTACGCAGAGCGTTAAGTGATTAAACCGAATTTCCGGAGCCACGGATACTGCATAGCCTAAGTAATCGTTTAATGAATAAACCTAATTTCCGTACCCATGGTGACCCTATAGACTACGCAAAGCGTTAAATGAATAAACCAAATTTCCGTACCCATGGTGACCCTATAGACTACTCAAAGCGTTAAATGAATAAACCGAATTTCCGTACTCATGGTGACCCTATATCCTACGCAAAGCGTTAAATTAATAAACCGAATTTCCGTACTCATGCTGACCACATAACCTACGCAAAGCTTAAAATGAATTAACCTAATTTCCGTTACCACAGTGACCCTATAGCTTACACAAAGCGCTAAATATATCAACCGAATTTCCGTACTTATGGTGACCATATAGCCTACGCAAAGCGTTAAACGAATAAACCGAATTTTCGTACCCATGATGATCCTATAGCCTACGCAGAGCGTTAAGTGATTAAACCGAATTTTCGTGGCCATGGAGACCACATAGCCTAATTAAGCGTTTAATAAATAAACCTAATTTCCGTACCCATGGTGATTTTATACACTACGCAAAGCGTTAAATGAATAAACCGAATTTCCGTACCCATGGTGACCCTATAGCCTACGCAAAGCGTTAAATGAATAAACCGAATTTCCCTACTCATGGTGACCCTATAGCATACGAAAATTGTTAAAAGAATAAACCGAATTTCCGTACCCAAGGTGACCCTATAGCCTACGCAAAGCGTTAAATTAATAAACCGAATTTTCGTACTCATGGTGACCCTATAGCCTACGCAAATCGTTAAAAGAATAAACTGAATTTCCGTACCCAAGGTGACCCTATAGCCTACGCAAAGCGTTAAATGAATAAACCGAATTTCCGTACCCATGGTGACCATATAGCCTACGCAAAGCGTTAAATGAATAAACCGAATTTCCGTACCCATGGTGACCCTATAGCCTACGCAAATCGTTAAAAGAATAAACAGAATTTCCGTACCCAAGGTGACCCTATAGCCTACGCAAAGCGTTAAACGAATAAACCGAATTTCCGTACCCATGATGATCCTATAGCCTACGCAGAGCGTTAAGTGATTAAACCGAATTTTCGTAGCCATGGAGACCACATAGCCTACGCAAAGCGTTAAATGAATAAACCGAATTTCCGTACCCCTGGTGACCCTATAGCCTACACAAATCGTTAAAAGAATAAACCAAATTTCTGTACCCAAGGTGACCCTATAGCCTACGCAAAGCGTTAAATGAATAAACCGAATTTCCGTACTCATGGTGACCCTATAGCCTACGCAAAGCGTTAAATGAATAAACCGAATTTCCGTACCCATGGTGACCATATAGCCTACGCAAAGCGTTAAATGAATAAACCGAATTTCCGTACCCATGGTGACCCTATAGCCTACGCAAATCGTTAAAAGAATAAACAGAATTTCCGTACCCAAGGTGACCCTATAGCCTACGCAAAGCGTTAAATGAATAAACCGAATTTCCGTACTCATGGTGACCCTATAGCCTACACAAATCGTTAAAAGAATAAACCAAATTTCCGTACCCAAGGTGACCCTATATCCTACGCAAAGCGTTAAACAAATAAACCGAATTTCCGTACCCATGATGATCCTATAGCCCACGCAGAGCGTTAAGTGATTAAACCTAATTTTCGTAGCCATGGTGACCACATAGCCTACGCAATGTTTTGGATTATATGGATGAATAATGTATTTTGGAACATGATGTTCTCTATAAAAATAAAATAGTAGTATAAATATTAATATATAATGCGGTAAAGAAACTAAATTAAAATTCCATTTGGTTATTTTCTTAAATGTCTATTAAGTTTAAAAGGAGGTTATTTGAATTGAAATTCAGGCTTTCTAGACTTTCTGCAAAACTCTTCAATGTCCTTATTATAAAACTTTTTTTTCCATTTGATTTTTGGAAAAAGAATTTTCAATGGACATTCAGAGATATTTGATAACCTTTATTTTTCTCCTTTAGTATTTCTTATCCGTCTTTATCCTTTTTAGTGATGAAAATGCTCAGCAGATGAACTTATGGTTTGCAAGGTTAAAAATAAATGCTTCAATTATTCTATTTTTAGCATATTAACAAAAAATCATTAATCAAATTTTGGGGGGAAATTTTTTGGCGAACAATACTGTAAATTTTGATTTAAAGACGAGCATTGCCAAAGAATTAACTGTAGTTATCTTACAAGAAATTAAAAACTTATGGTTTTGGTGGGGGAATATTTCAGATTGATTATATTTCCTATTTCAGGTTGATTATATTTCTTAAAATCTAAGAGCTCTAAAAAACTCAGATTTTTGTTTTCTGAATTGGAATTTGCACTTTCGTTCAATGTTATTTTGAGAAATGTCAAAGAATTTATCTGTAGTTTGCTGCTATTGCGATGCCATTGCTCTTGCCGGCAGGTATGTAGACCAAATTCCTTAACTACTGCGTTCGAATATGTCATCGAAATTTGTTTCCCTGACCTCTTCGATTTCTTAAGTAGGCTTTTAACACTACTTAAGCATAAAGTCATATCCAAAGCTTTTGTTTGGAACATTTTGAAGAGATATTAATTTAGTTGCTAAATTGTACAAAATACTGATCATTAAAAAAAAGGGTCATCATCCCTAAGTCGCGTGCTCTCAATTTTTCAATAATTTAGAAAATATTTTGAATTAACAAACGTATTATCCATTAACAAAAATATCATCTGACATTACGACCTTTAAAAATTTCAAAAACCGACGGATCGACATGGTAACTTTTAGAGTCGCCTGCACTCGACTAATAAATCTAATGAATCCAAAGCTACAGAAAACCTCCTTGATTCTTTGTTTCATTATCTTTGTTTGATTTTCTTGAATATTCTTTTCCAAAGTATTTTTCAAATTTTCCCTATTCTCTTCTGACGCCTTCAGCCAATCTAGATGAATAATTCCATCTTGTTTGGGTAACAAGAATAATGAATTTCACTTTACAGACGAGCTAAAAAACAATAAGTTAAAAAAAAGAGTGAGAATACTGTGTAAGAAAGTGTGCAACCTTTCGGCTTAATACAAGATTTAGCTTATGAATATAACGATGTATGAAAATGGCTTTTAATGATAGCTATTTTATTTTGTTTTCCACGCCATTAAGTTATCTTACCATTACAGCAGCGCCATCATATGAGTAGCGACTAACTATTTTTTGTGAATCCTAGATCATCTAAATGATTTATAATTAATTTGGAGAGATGTATCTTTCACACTTCTGCCTTTAACGATATCAATAAATCTCAAGAATCATTTGCAAATTTTCCCATACTTATTAACAAAACAAACAACGGTACAAAATTGAGATAATCAAGCTACATCAGGGGGTTCTTCTTAAAGAATAGCAACATAGTTGTTTTCTCTGAACCTATGTTTCAATTCATTTAAAAGAACACTTCGAATTGCACCACTTATATAATTTTATATAGTTTTTGATAATCCTTTAAAGCAGTTGCGATTTTTAAATGTTTTTCCTGTTTGTCAGTCATTTTTAAAACCTGTTTATAAATGTCAACTTTTTCTTTATCAAGAGTCAAATCTATTTCGACTTTTTCAAACTGTTAAAGATCACGATAAGGTTGCATATGATTCACATACTTTTCATGAGGTGTGAGTGCTCTATGATAATTATTTAAATATTTATATCCCCTTTTACTTTACTCCACTGAGAATTTTTTTTTTAAATAAAATAAACGGCCAACAATAAGGTATATTTTTTTAAAATATTGCCATATAACTTAACGGACACTCTTAAAGCTCAAAGTTAAACTCTCTTGTAACTCCTTTGTTTACTGAAGTTAAATCATATTTTTGGCGTAGGCCTCCTATTGTCTATTAAAAACTTCCTTATCGAGGTAAGGTATTGGATATGAGGCGGTTTGGGTACTTTATTACATCTTTGGATAAAATTGAATCGAAAGAAAGTAAAAATAATGTGATTTTATGTTCGTAGGAATTACAGGATGTTTGGAAAAAGAGTGTAATCCATTATAGGGTAAATGATTTGAATTCCAGTTCATTTATAACATCACCATTCAATTGGTGAATCATTGAATAAAGGGTATAATTAGATTTTAATTCTTGCAAGATCAACAAGAAATTAAAAAAAAAGAAAATTAACTGTAAGCTTTAATTAACACTGATGAGAACTGCGCACAAACCACGGCAAATTCAGAGCTAGAGCTATTTGGCAATTTGTAATTTAATAGAACACAGAATTATCGTTCTAATGTGCCTGAAACATAAGGAAGTTTTCTTTCTGTAACCAAGTAGACGAATTCGCAATTCATTTTTGAGAATTTCTCAGCGCTGTTTAAGACCTTATGGGCGAGTTCACTGAATTCCTGAACGGTCTAATATTAGTACGTGTCGAAGAAAGAGAGATCGAGTAAGACTTTATTTAAAGGAGTCGTGTGAAACGAGAGTTATCGGGAAGAGCAATACCCTACACCCGTTGGCAAACTTCCGGCGAGATTAGCCGAAAATTTCTTTGGTTCAGTTGGAACATCAAAACCCCGCCGCCGAGCTATAAACGCCGAGGTGGTGAGGCAGGGCTTAATTGCTTCCGTTAGCAAATATACGAGTTTCGGCGAACGCAATATATTCCCCTTCACAAAATTAATCGAGAAACTATTCGGTCAGAATCCACCCAAGGAAGAGTTCCGAAGACGTATCCCCTCCTTCCCTTGGAGAAGACCCCAGGTCGTGGTGAGCTGTCTATACGTTGCTGCCGAGTGAGCCAAGCCCGGAAAACACAGAAGGTACTTGGCGGCCTCTTTTAAGACGTCTGTGGAATCATCCACTGACGGCGCATATCATCGAGAGATAGAAAACGGGTCATACCGGCCCGCAGCTAGGATCTTAATTGGAACGACGGCGTCAGGATCGAAGGACACGTCCAGAAGAAGCGCACAGTTTCAGCTCCACAGGAGTTTTCCCCCTCGAACGGCTACTGGAGAATCTTGCCCTTTTGAGCGTCTACTTGGACAAGCTTCCCCGAGCGTCCACTTGTGGTAACCCTCCCAAAATAGTAAGATATTTACACCTTTCTTTTCCCCCGTAAGGGGCGCGGCGATTTGCCATCCTGGCCGCCGTGCTGAAGGGATCCAGTGCTCCGTCCGGCCCCAGCTTAGCCTCTCTTCTTTCCTTCAGATAGCCTGTATTTCTCCCCTACTTTGTCGCTTTTCATACAACCTCTCCCACAACTTTCTCTAGTCAGTCTCTAATTTCACAGGGTAGATGCTGACCTTCTTCTCAAGCCAACCGTCCCGGGTCGGGGCTGAGAGGAGAAGGGACAACGTTCCATAACCTCTGAGCTCCAGTTTGGAATGTTTTTTTTTTAACAACCTGCTTCATCCCCACCCATACCTTCCTCACATCCCTTTTTCTCTCATCTTCACAATCTATCTTTTTACGCCGTGTTCAAGGTGGAGCCGCCATGCCGATGGACTGACAGGCCACCAGGTGGGAGGAATGGTCCCAAATCGCGGTGCCTGGTTCTGCCAGGCCAGTAAGCACCTTTTGTAGTGTGGGCAACTGTGAGAGGTGATGAGCTATTGCGTCCCACAGAAAATTTAGGGTCACCATGCCCAATAATGCAAAAAAACAAAATCTTCCCTTAATTCCCCCTTGCTCATCAACGGAGCTGCCCTCGGGCAGCTCCACCGGAAAAGTGGAGGTCATCCACCCCCCCTGTGCTTGAACAGGGGACCCTCGATACTTCTTTAACCGGAGAGGAGGCTTACTCCTCTCCTACGCCTACGGGTGTAGGGGACTCCCCCTCACCCCCTTCGCTGGATGTGCTTTCGGGCACCTCCCTTTTTCCAGCGGCAGTCCCCTCTTTTCTTTCCAAGGGGACTGCAAAGAAATACAGCAGGCAGCCCATTGCCGACCGCCCTTCGTGTAAGCGTCTCGGTAAGGCAAAACTCTTTTGAGGGCAGAGGGAAGCCAGGCCCCTTTGGTCGCTTTCCTCAAAAGATTGGCTGGCAAGAATATTAAACCTTGCCGGGGTCAAGGCCTGTGCCTCTCCACACAAGACTCATGACGCTGCCAAGGGGACCTGCGATGTCCTGGGAAGGGATAGCAAACTAGAGGCCCCTCCTGTAATAGACATGATCTTTGAGTAAACCCACCCTCAGACGGTAGGGCCTTCCATGGGAAAGAATTCGGGATCCGCGCCAAGCACCGAACCCGAATCCGCCCCTATGCAAGGTCCTCCTCAAACGGCTAAGGGGCTCCGAGTCAGTACAAGGAGGGGAGGGATCTCCTCCAACCGGTACCCCTGCGACCACCAGGACCCGTCCCATTTCAAAGAAGGACCTGGCTGAGGCCAGTCCATCTGGCCTGGGGGCTGCTGTCTGCGGAGGGGAGAAGCGGGTTCATTCCCCGTCCTCCTCTCCTAAAAAGAAAAAAAATAGGAAAAAGACTAAGAAGACTCGGAGCTCCTCTCCATCCGCGGGGGCTGCGACGACGGATGGGCCTGATGCCACTTCGGTAAGCAACGAGGCCAAGATCGGCACATACGGCCCCTCTGCCGCCCCCCCCCCCCGGCTGCGGAGCCCTTGATTATGACAAAGACCGAAAGTGCACAGGGCGGAGCCTCGATGACATCGGGGCCCCTGATTCAGAGGTTACCCGGTGTTTTTAAGCCCGCTGGCTTCAAACGCTTCCTCGTTATTCGATCCACTAATGGCACCATGTTGGCCAAGGGCAACATGATCCATCAGAGGAGAGGATTAGCTAGTGCAATTGGTAGAGAGCGGAAGGTGACCCGTTTCTTCTCGGACGGGAGCCTTCTGGCGAATGCGGCGAATCCCGCCGAGGTGGACAAGATAAGTGCTCTTCGGACACTTTATGGCACCCCAGGGAGTGTGACGCCGCACTATACCATGAACTTTGTGAAAGGAGTAGTTTATGCGAGGGAACTCGTTGACTACTCCAATGAGGACATCACCTTAGAGCTGGCCCACCATGGGGTGGTCAAGGTCGAAAGTGTGATGAGAAAACAGGGAGGGGCCTCGAGACCCACCCCTACACTCTTCGTCACGTTCGACTGTGACAAGCTCTCTGAGTCAGTGCGTCCCGGTTGGTACCGCTACCGCGTGAAGGCATTCGTGCCACTGCTGCGGCGGTGCTATTACTGTCACCGATTCGGCCATACGAATCGTTCTTGTAGACGTGCAAAGTCGGGGTTACCTGAAGTCTGTGTAAATTGCTCCAAGGCCGCACACGATAAGTCCAAATCGTGTGTGGCCAAGTGTGTAAATTGCGGAAAGCCGCACACCGCTTCTTCGAAGCAATGTGGTACATATCTCCTTAAAAAAAAAATCTTGGCCGTTCAGGCCCAGGATCGAATCTCATTCCGCGAGGCTAAGGACTTGGTCCTTGCGCGCCCTGCTCTGACTGGGACGTCATATGCCTCAATAGTTAGAAAGGCATCCTCTGCTTCTAGCGCATTCGGAGCCCTTCTGCGGGCTCTACTCAACCCGGGCGCTCCCTGGTAAAGCTGGCGGCAAAAAGGGTTCATATCCAGCCCCGGCTAGAACCAGAGTTCCCCCCTCTTCCCCAAGCGTTACCGTTTCTTGTAAGGCGAAATGGCCACGCGCCTCCACCGAGTCGTTAGACTCACAGGAGGCAACACCCCTGAAGTTGCTCGCTAGGCCATCTTCCGGGGTTCCTAAAGCTGTCCCCGGAAAGGAGGACAGCAACAAAGGAGCTTCGGCTCCTTCGTCCACGCTTAGTGGTGGAGCGAGTGGCTCGAAGACGGTGGTTCCTCGAAAAGAGGGCCCCCCGCCTCCGAAGCCGCAACGCCTGCTTAAGCTTTTGAGGCGGACGGAGAAAAAGACTCGCCTGCCGAGCCCAACCTCCCCCAATAAGTCCTCGACGGTGACAGCGCTTTGTCCGGCCAACAGCACCTGGGGTTCTGCCCCCGGTAAGCGTACGGCAATTTCCGTAAGGGGCTTCTCTTCAAGGAGGGTCCCCGCGTCTCCTCCTAGTTAAGCCTGGAGGGCCTATTCCTTCAATGGAATTGCCGTGGACTCCGGGCCAACTGGGAGGAGCTGCGAAGGCTCGTCTCGTCCCGTTCCCCGTTAGCTATTTTTCTGCAGAAGACCATGCTGGGCGCGTGCCCCCTGCCCGCCCTCCCGGGGTATAAGGGTCTTGCGCCCCTACCAGCAAGGGTTGGCCAGGCTGTGAGATGCGCGGTTTACACCCGGCATGATGTCTCCGTTCTTCCTTTCTCTTGAGATACCTCCTTTCAGGCAGTGGCTGTGCAGCTTCACCTGTATAGGAGGTATACAATAATTTCTGCGTACATTCCACCGTCAGCTGACTTCGACGCGGGGGACTTCCGCCGCGTCATGGCACGGTTGCCGAGGTCCTTTTTCTTGCTTGGAGATCTGAACGGCAGGCATTCTCTCTGGAAAGATTACTGAATTAATCCAAGGGGACAGGTCCTTGCAAATCTTATCGAAGAGCTTGAGATGGGTGTCCGAAACGTGGATGAGTTTACGCATCACTGCCCGAGAACCACTTCATTTTCTTGCCTTGACCTATCTTTGTGCTCTTCGGATACACAGCCTGATTTGATTAAGGGGTGGTCGATGACCTCCAAAAGAGTAATCACTTTCACATTCAAATATCATTTTCAGAGAGCCCACCTCGGTGGTGCTTATCGCGGGCGCGGTGACCTGCATTTCAGGAAATGACTGAATTCTCTATCTTATTCGAGGAGTTTAGGTCGGTAGATGAGGCCGTTGAGTTCTTCTCCGGCAACCTCATCGCCGCGGTCCTGACTACTATTCCTAGGACGTCTGGCCGTTTTGCACGCCGACCACTCTCATGGGGGTCGGCCGTGTGTGAGACGGCCCTCAAACAGAAACGTTATGCCTACATGTGCTATAAGCGCTGCCCGAACGATTTCACTGTCGGCGAATTTCTTCGGGCTATGGCTAGGTTCCGGGATATCTCGAAGTGCGCCTGCCGCTCTTCTTGGCGGGCATACGTGTCTTCACTTAACGGGAAGACCCCTTTAGCAGAGGTGTGTAAATGAGTCAAAAAGATTCGGGGCAAGTTCTAGCAGGACCCATCTCCCGTTCCTTAGGAGAATGGGACCGCAATCTCGGACCCCGCGTCCGTGGCGGAATCCTTCACGACCGCTTTTTCCGCCTATTCTAGCCGGGATGCTACTCCGCCAGCATTTAATGCACATCGTCAGGTCGCGGAAGGCCGCCGGCTGGACTTTACCTCCAGAGGCGGAGAACCCTTCAACGACAGCATTACTGTGAGTGAGTTACGCTCCGCTCTTGCTTCGTGCGCCGACACCGCCCATGGTCCAGACGATGTCCCGTACGCCATGCTTCGACACCTGGGTGAGCGAGGCATGGCCTTTCTCTTAGATTTGTTCAACAGGATCTGGGTGGAGGGTCTTCTCTCAGATTCCTGGCGAATCGCTACTATGCTCGCCTTTCGCAAGCCGGGGAGAGATTACTCTACTCCGACCGGTTTCTGCCCAATCTCTCTAACCTCTTGCGTGTGCAAGTTGATGGAGAAATTGGTAAATGTTAGATTAGCCTTTTTCCTGGGCAGCGGAGGCCATCTGTCTTCCGCACAGTGCGGCTTCCGCAAGTTCCACTCCACGTCAGATGCTCTGCTCCTACTGGAAGATCCAGTTGCGATGCTTTCCTTCGTAGACAGCACTACGCCACGGTGTTTCACGATCTGGAGAAGGACTATGATACCGCATAGCGATATGGTATCATGGAGACTCTCCATACGATGGGGGCGAGGGGACGCCTCCCAATGTTTATATAAGGATTTTTGCGAGATCGTCGATTCGGCTACGGATGGCGGGAGGGGGGTCCCTCCAAGGCTCAAAGAAGCAGGAAGAGGGTGTCCCGCAGGGAAGTGTCCTCAGTGTCACACTCTTTGCCCTGAGCATCAACGGCATCACCTCGGTGCTGCCGGAAGATGTTCGCGCTACGCTCTACGTTGAGACCTTTCGATCTATTTGGCGCGGCCCAGATGCCAATTCTAGAGCGTCAACTCGAACAGGCATTGAGCCGCCTCTCTCGCTATGCCGAAGCGCATAGGTTAGGTTTTCCTTGGCCAAGACTAAGGTGGTGCACTTCTGCCGCCATCCACGGCTCCACCCCGACCCAGACTTGTTTCTTAATGTGGTACGCCTGAAAGTGGTTGAATCGCACCTTTCCTTGGTCTTGTATTTGACCGATGCCTCACCTGGGAGGCTCATATTCGCAGCCTTAGGGTCTCTTGTTCTCGCCCCATGGATATTCTCCGTTCCGTGACGTTCAGCGCTTGGGGTGCTGATAGGGCTACTGCCCTACTTTTTTCGATCCTTTGTTCGTTCGAAGCTCGACTACGGATGCGAGTTTTATGCATCTGCAGTCGATCGTTTATTGCGGAAGGTGGATTCGATCCACCACACTGGCCTTCGCCTTGCGACCGGTGCCTTCTGCACTTCTTCCATTGAGAGCCTGTTGGTCGATGCTAGGAAGATGCCACTCGCTCTGCGCCGCGTGCAGTGCATCACTCGCCTGTACGCGCGAGCCCGGCGCCTCCCTCAGTCGCCAATAGCTTTCACTGCATCCGCAGCTGATCTCGACGGTGCCTATGCCACCGAGAGACGCCAGTCATACCCTAAGCCCTTTGGGTTTAGGGCCAGGAAACTCCTTTGAGAGCTAGATATAGCTCTCGGGCCGGTGGCGCCCCTGGTTCTGCCCAGGACGCCACCCTAGAGGGTACCACATTTGGCTATTTGTCGCCACGCCTCCCCTCCCAAAGCTTGTACGGCGCCGGGAGTATTGCATTCGACCTTTTTGGAGCACACCTCGTGTTACGCTGGAACAGAGCCAGTGTATACGGATTGCTCTAAGTCCGAAGAGAGGGTCGGCTTCCACCCCGTATCCCCTCTGTGTCAAGTCAGCGGGGCTCTGCCAGGCACTGCGTCTATCTTCACGGCCGAGCTAGTGGCAATACGCCACTCGGTGCGGGAGATTACGCGACGTGCCCGGTTCGAAGACCAAATTGTGATCTATAGTGACTCACAAAGCGCCCTGAGTGCTCTCGGGGCATTGGAATCTCCGCATCCCCTGGTTTGCGAGAATCGGGACGTCACGGTTTTGGCGAGCCGGGCGGATGTCGAGATTATCTTCTGGTGGGTTCCTGGACATGTAGGAATTGCAGGGAATGAGCGCGCCGATGAGGGCGCTAAAGAGCCCGCGAGGACTCTGTGACCGGACCAGCGTTTCGCCCTTCCTTACACCGACTGCATAGCAGGAATACGGGCAGCTCTTTGGACTGCTTTGCAAAGAAGATGGGAGACGGTTGAAGGGAACTTAAAGTTGCGTGCCATTGCGCCGCGACTGTTCCCATAGACCTATCCCCCAATGCCGCAACGGCTTCAGGTCGCTTTCTTTCTTCTGCGAATCGGATACACTCGTGTGACGCATCGCTATTTGATGGAGCACTCGCCTGCGCCCTATTTTGACGACTGCGTCGTCCCCCCAGACTGTTTGGCACATTCTTGTCGAATGTCCCAGTCTGCAGTCTGGGTGATCTTCGCACACGTTACCTCTCCCGGTACCGTGATGGGCGCGGTCGCTACCGCCTGTACCTTTTACTTGGGATGAGTGCGTGCACATTGACTGGTGGACTTGTGTACTTTTGGGGGAGGCCGGCCTTCTCCCTTTTATTTAAGCAGGGTTTGTTTTTTTTGTTTTGTTTTTTGTTTTTTTCACTTTTAGGTTGCACGCTCCTGCGCCGGGGGGACCTCCCCCCGACGCAGGAGCTTGCTTCCTTTCCCCATTTTTGGGGTGTTTTTCGTCTCTTTAAGTTTATTTTAAAGTAGCCTAGAACTAGGCCAGTTTTAATACGGCGACTAATGCCCAAGTAGGCAGTCTTCAGTTGAGCTCTTAAAAAAAAAAACACCTTTCCTTTCCTCTTCGACACCCTCCGACTAAGACTCGTCAAGTAGTCGCCTCCGACTAAGACTCGTCAAGTAGTCGCCTCCCGAGCCATCTCGGATAACCCAATGAATTATTGTGCGCCTAAGGATAGGATTCCATTCGTAGTTTCTCCCTAAACACTATGGGTTAGTACTCGAAGTATTGAGCCCTTGCGTCACGAGTAATTATTGGTAATAATTGATAATTTTCCCATCGCTGGATTAATTAATAACTAGAGTGTATTTATTTGTTTTATATGTTTTGTTGTGTAATTAAAGATTATTTTGGCAATTCTTGTTTAAGTCCTCCAATCACCAAAGCCTAATTAAATGAGACCAATCCCGGCCAACCATATTTAAAGATTTTGAATAATAAAAACTCCGCGCACTCAACGAAATTCAATTCCAATTATTATTTTGGGCTGTCGTAGTCCTTCCCCGAACTAACGAGGGAATTGAGAAATAGGCGATAACTGCCTAATTCTACGATATTTATATATATATATATATATATATATATATATATATATATATATATATATATATATATATATATATATATATATATATATATATATATATATATATATATATATATATATATATATATATATATTTATATATATGTATATATATATATATATATATATATATATATATATATATATATATATATATATATATATATATATATATATATATATATATATTAAACTGGTCTCAGGTATTTAAGGGTCATTAGTGAGGATTAAACAAAAACTTTCAAAGTGGTGGATTGATGATTTCATTTCAAGAGACACAAATATTCTTAATTAATTATTTTTGGCGGTAGACAAACGTCCGGGAAAATTTCAAATAGGGTGCAGAGTATTTTAATTGGTTTTGATAACGGTCAACCTTAGGATTTGCCTCGTTTGGAGCAAGTTCCCTTCTCACGTGTAGGTACATTTTCTTTTGGTGTGCATATTTTGGGTTCCTAAAAACTTGTCGACGTTCCCCCCCCCCCAAGTGTTTACCCGAACGTAAAATCTGGGTCAATAAAAGCCTTTTATATTCTCTCGAGTGCCTGCATTTTTTTTTTTTTGGGGGGGGGTGAGCAAGTCAGAATGTAGTCGTTTGACATATTTAAAACAAAAGGAGAATCTTTAGGATTAAGTGGGAGAGAATTGATGTCCTACATACAGACAGAAGAAAGGACTGCAAGAGAAGAAAAAAGAAAAAGAGAGAAAGCGCAAAAAGAGAAGGAGAAAAAGAACAAAAAGAAAGATAAGAAAAAGAGGAGAGAGAGAAGAAAGGGATAGAATTTGGGCACATCAAATCGAAATCGAGAAAATGAGGAATGAGGCTCTTTCAATTACCTCGAGACCATCGACTCATCAACAGGCTTCCGTTAAATTACCCACATTTAAAGATGAGGAAGACTTCGCCTCCTACTTAACTCATTTTGAAAAGATCTTTGAAGTTAACAATGGGATATTGAGTCGGTCGGTGTAGCGAGGTTGTTGCCACTCTTAATCACCTTCATGAGGGATATCTTTATCTCCCTCCCCTCGGAAGCAACCATCGATTACTCCACGTTAAACGCAGAATTGCTCTCTGCCTATAACATGACTCACGACTTCTATCGAGTTAAGTTCAGGTAGAGTCGTATTCAACCCAAACAGACTTTTTAACAATTTGGATTTCCTCTTCAAAGACTCCTAAATTTTTGGCTAGACGTCTCGAAAGTACTTCAAGATTACGACGCCATCATTGATTTCCTCCTGCAGGACCAATTTTTAACATCTCTTCCTTCGGAAATACGATCCTTCATCAAGGACAAAAGATGTAACAACTTCAAGGAATGTGTAGAAAAGGCTGACGTATATGCCGCCAGCATAGTTGTTATGCCAAGGAAGCAAATAAAATGGAGCTGATCTCCCCCAAGTCGCGTTTTCAGAAGCACCCCTTCTTCTCTCAAAATAAAGGAAAATCTGTTAAGATAATCGGCACGGTTAAGTCAAAACTGAAGCAATTTCCCATGAAGCAGGAAAATTTGCCGTTCTCTTCCAATCCCCTTCCGTCAGCACTCCCCAGAAGAAACATCATGTGTTTTTCATATGGAGTTGATAGACACGTTAAATAAAATTGCCCTCAGAACACCCAGCTGAGAAAAAACTTCTCCTACCAGGTGCACCGGCTGAGTGCAAAGCCCACTCAGCCTACTTCACCTCCAGAATCCTTGACATCGTTAAGTAAACCCGGTCCATCTGGTCACTAGGTAACCTTTTTATTCAATAAAAGTAACCTGAGAACTTCCGGTTTGAATCAGGTGCGGTAAATGGATGCCGTATCTCCACCCTCGTCCGAGATACAGGGTGCACGTGTATCGTGGTCTCGGATAAGTTACTTCCACCAGTAGCACCGGATCACGATCGGTTTGCCATCGTCCATGAATATCTGGGACGTGCTAATAGGTTCCCCATAATAAAGTGCTACATTGATTGCGCCTACTTCACCGGCTGGGCAGAAGTATTGGCGGCCCGCATAAAGTTCTATGCCGTTCTGATTGGGCAGAGCGCTTAGGTCTCATCTACCCCAGTGGCTTAACCAGTGACCAACCGCTCTCAGGCTTTGAGAGATTCCGAAGCGCCCGTCACCTTGAAAACCCTCAGAACAGCAGAACCGGATTGTAGAAACTTAATTAATGAAGACTTTTCCAAGAAGCGAAAGAAATGTGATTCCCTCCAACCCCTGTGGGCGAAAGCCCGCGAAGGAACACCCGAAGCGGTTAAGAGGTGGTAAATTGGTCCCTTTGAGGGTTAATAATAACCTTCTCTATCGCATTTGCTCCCACGGAGAATCGTCTGAGTCCCAAACAGTGTGCGTTCCTCTCTCACACGTGCGTCTCATACTCCAGACTGCACACGACAGCCTTTTCGCTGGTCACTTTGGCCACACGGAGACTGCTAAGTGGATATTTAAATATATTTATTGGCGTGGGGCGGCCGAAGAAATTTTGCAATACTGTCGATCGTGCGACGTATGTCAAAAGACAGCAGTTAAGGGGCGAGTTAAGCTGGCCCCTTTGCAAAAGGGCCCCATTATTTCAAAACCTTTCTTCCTTGTAGCTATCGACCTAGTTGGTCCGATTCACTCGCTATCTAGCGAGGGTCATAGTTATATCTTCACCCTAGTTGATTTCGCTACCAGGTTCCCCGAGGCCGTCCCACTAAAAAGGATTCACAGCGTCTCATACGCTGAGGCACTCATTTCAATTTTTGACTGCGTTGGATTACCCAAGGAAATTCTATCAGATCGCGGCCGTAAATATATACTTTCATTTAATGGAGCAAATAGGAAATCTTCTCAGGATAAAGCCTTTATTTAGCACTGCGTTCCACCCGGCTGGGAATTGGATGTGTGAGAAGTTAAACGGAAATCTCAAAGCGATTCTACGAAAGCTGTGCGTAGAGCAACCGAACGAATGGCATCGTTATCTGCAAGTGGCTCTTTTCGCTTATAGAGGGATGCCCCATCGTACATTGGGATTCGCACCCTTTGAATTATTATATGTATGTTAGGAAATTTTCCCCTAGTTTCCCTAGGAGTTATCAAAAATGTCTGCGTTGAGTAAAACGAGGATTACCCTTTTCCCGTACCCGAGATAACAGAGACCCCTTCAAAGGAGCTCAAATTCAGCAAAGAATTAACGCCTCAACAGAAAGCTCAGCTCCTAGCCACCCTCGAGCGGTTCCGTGACGTCATCTCTGACATACCTGGATGTGCTACCCAATTCAAGCACGATATTCAGTTGACGACCCAAGAAGCAGTTATATATAAACCATACCCCTTGCCTGCCCACCTGAGGAAAGAATTCAATAGAGAGGTAGAAATTTTATTAAAGCTGCAAATCATTAAGCCTTCCAAATCCGACTATTGTTTCCCCCGTGGTCATGGTAAGCAAACCGGATGACTCATACATAATGTGTATTGACTTTAGGATATTGAACGCGGTCACCATGTTTGACGCGGAGCCTATTCCGCTAATTGACCAACAAAATCTGCACTTGTTTGAACGGGCGAAATATATTTTTGAACTGCATTTATGTAAAGCGTAATATCAGATTCCTCTGAAGGACAGTGTAAAGAGATTTACTGCATTTCCTACCGAAAAGGGGTTAATGCAATTTAGAAGGCTTCACTTTGGCCTCGTCACCGCTTGTAGCAACTACAACCGGATGATGAGACAGATTTCAGACCGATTGCCTAATGTGTCCTCCATTTTGATAACATATATGTTGCCACGAACAATTGGAAAACCCACCTGACTGCTCTTCATTCTCTACTACAAAGGTTGAGAAACCATAACCTTACTATCGGGCCAAACAAGTGTCATTTTGCTTTCGACACAATCAACTACTTGTGATACCGCATAGAAAACCAACGATTAGACCCACAGGAAAAAAAAAAAACATTTCGAGAATGCCGCTACCCGTTAACCAAGGCAATTAAGGTCATTTATGGGCTCTACCTCCTTCTGCAGGAGATTTATTCCGAACTTTGCCTCGCTTTCCGCCCCCTTATGCGATCTCCTAAAGAAGAGAAACCCCGATCGACTCGCCCGGACCCCGTCTTCAGTTGCCAGTTTAAATCATCTCAAGGATAAACTCGCGTCTGCCCCGATCCTGCGGTTACCTAATCCAGCCGAGCCTTTTGGTATCAGGACAGATGCTAGCAACGACGGGATAGGTTGTGTGTTTGTCCACTACGGACCTAATGACGAGTGTTTCCTCATTGCATACGCTAGCCGAAATCTTTTACCGTGTGAGACGAATTATGCTGTATTGGCCAAAAGTTTACCATTGAAACACATCACAAGCCACTGACGTACTTGAAAACATAAAAAAAATAATAACGGTAGACTGATGTGTTAGAGCCTATTTTTGTAGGAATTTTAATTCAAAAATTCATATCTAAAAGGTTCAGAGAATTGTATATCGGATAGCCTAAGTCGCAACCCTGTTGATTTTAGCCTCAATGAAACTTAGGTCTACCTTAATTCTTGTGTGATTATCTCATGTACAAAGATATAACTAACTCTCGGTCTTTGTTAGGACGCTTATTGCAAATATACGACCCTATCTGGTGTAACTGAGGCCCGATATGCCTCTGCTGAGCAATATATTCCCCGTCACAAAATTACTCGAGGAAATATTCCGTCAGAATCCGCCCAAGGAAGAGTCCCGAAGACGTACCCCACCCTCCTTGGAGAAGACCCCAGGTCGTGGTGGTGAACTGTCTATACGATGTTCCCGAGTGAGCCGAACCCGGAAAATACAGAAGGTATTCGGCGGCCTCTTTTAAGACGTCTGTGGAATCATCCACTGACGGTGCATATCCACGGGCGATAGAACACGGTGTGATTCCGGCACGCAGCTAGGATCTTATTTGGAACGACGGCGTCAGGATCGAAGGACCCGTCCAGAAGAAGCTCACAGTCTCAGCCCCACAGGAGTTTTCCCCCTCGAGTGGTTACTGGAGAATCTTTCCCTTTTGAGCGGCTACTTGGAGAATCTTCCCCGAGCATCTACTTGTGGTAACCCTCTCAAAATAGTAAGATATTTAAACCTTCCCTTTCCTCGTCGACACCCTCCGACTAAGACTGGTAATGTATTCTTCTCCCGAGTCACCTCTGATAATAAAGTGAATTAATTGTTGTGCTCCTAAGTCTAGGATTCCATTCATAGTTTCTTCCTAAACCTTATCGAGTTAGTACTCGGAGTATTGAGCCCTTGCGGCATGAGTAATTATTGATAATTATTGATAATTTTCCCATTGCTAAATTAATTAATAACTAGAGAGTGTAATTATTTGTATTATATGTTTTGTTGTGTAATTAAAGATTATTTTGGCAATTCTTGTTTAATTCCTCCAATCACCAAAGCCTAATTAAATAAGACCAATCGCGGCCAACCATATTTAAGGTATTCAAATAACAAAAACGCCGCGCACTCAACGAAATTCAATTTCAATTATTATTTTGGCTGTCGTAGTCCTTCCCCGAACAAACGAAGGAATCGAGAAATAGGCGATAACTGCCAAATTCTACGACAGTACGGAAACCTAGAGAGATTTTAGATCTCTAGTACGGATTCCAAATACAATATACGCGGAATTGTCAATTTCATATATAAGTGATTTGCTAATTCAAAACTTAATTGTTTTTTATTAATATATTGAGCATGTAATGCAAGCCTTGCACCCATTAAGAAACCGCCACTACTATGCAAGTTGTTAAATAAACACTTCAAAATCACAAGAATATGTTGATTCACTGGACAAAACATGACATACAATCATATTTTTAATTTATATTGAAGCCACCAGGCACGGACCAGTTTCTTAGAGGCAGACTTAGCTATTCATATGATGTGGGGTGTCCAAGAAAGAGTACATGTTACAGTAACAGCAATAAGTTTATTGTTTTAATAGGTGTGATTACAGAACTGTTCCCCCAAATGATAGGAGTGGCGAGTTCTTGATAGCGAAATTAGTAAAAATTTAAATTAACAAGATTTGTTCTACTCTAATGGGAAATTCTGTCCCAGCCCGAGTTTATGAGGTAGTTTCAACCAGGAGAGAAGTAAATGAATGAAAAAAGAGGGAGTAGAATTGAAAGATGTGGATGAATGCAGTGTTGAGTCATCAGCGTCTAAGTGGATCGGATTCGTTGTGGAGGAGAAGAAATCATTGATAAAAAAAGAGGAAAAGGGTAAGGGGCAGAACAGAGCCTTGAAGAACACCGCTGTCAATGAAGAAAATGGCGGAGGACTGATTATTATACAACCACAGAGATAGATCGGCCGGAGAAGAAGTTAGAAATCAAGGAGAATAGTAAAGGAAGGAAGCCCAAAAGAGGAGAGCTTCGAGATGAGCCCATGATGCCACACACTATCAAAAGCATTGGGAATGTCAAGGGCAACTACATATGGTTCTCCAAAATATTTCAAGAATGTTGACAAGACAGTGAGATATGAAAGAATATCATAAGTGAATGTTGGCCTACAGAAGCCATACCGGTGACCAGATAAAAAACTGTGACTTTCGAGTTTGGCAGAGATTCAAAGACTTTGTAAATAGTAGATGTCAAAGCAACTGGAAGATAATTAGAAGGGTCAGAACGATTACTATTCTTAGAGATTAGATGTATCAAAACATGTTTCCAAAGTGGGAAAAGTATTGTTTTTTAAAAAGAAACAGAAAAGACATGCAAACACAAGTGCGAATTCAGAGGCACACTCTTTCAGTACCCATGGAAGGATGCAATCAGAGCCGTAATCCTTATTTGGGTTAAGAGAAATAAGCGCTTTTTGGACAGTCCAAAATGAGATTACAGGAAGTAGTAGAAATTAATAAGGAAAGAGTGAGGTGATAAGGAGTGTTAGGGTGGAATTAGGAAAGAAACGGGAGCCAAATATAGTTCATTTGGCAACAACATAGACAACTATAATACAGTTTGGATGAAAGAGCAAGGGGGAGAAGTTGATAGAGATGCTCTTAGCTAGGCGCCAGAAGGACCTGTCAATGGATAACTAACGAGGAGAGGTTGTCGCATTTCCTTTGATTTAACATGCAGAATGCCTAAAGACAAAATGCCTACAGACAAAATGCTCAATGGAGAAAATGACTAATTTACAAAATGTCTAATATCCCACAACTGTCTTAAATAGCTATAGTTTTAAATAATTTCTTTTTTCTAACTTTTTGCTAGTTTTTTATATAACTTATACAATCACTTGACCCAGAAACAGAGCAAATCTATAGTAAATTTTTAGAACATTTTTAAATAACTTGGTTTGGTATCATTCAGCGAGGTCGACGAAGACGCCCAGTTTTTCATGTCGAACTGTGGAATGTGTACAACGGAATTGAATCGGATGACAAAGAACTAACCAAAAATGTCACCAGGATTTAATAGGAGAGTTGCAATAACTCACCCTCCCTGCATGAAAACATTCATAGACGAACAAGCAAACACTGAAGTGGTTCTCAAACAATTAGCTTTGGGCACAGATATTGCAAGAACTAATAAGAAATACAATCGAGCTAATAAAAGAATAAAAGAAGTTCCTACCTGTTACAATGAGGATGAAGTAATATCTTATCTAAAGTCAATTGCGCATAATTTAAAATAAAAACTAACACTTTTATGATTCCCTTTTTGAATTTCTAATTTGCTTTTTAACCATATATTTATTTTTACCTTTTAATCTTGATAAAAATTTCGCGCATTAATCTAATTTCCTTCTCATAATAACTTTTTTGTCAGTTTTATCTATTTGTATATACGTTCATATACTAAATAATAGAAAACTTTTTACTAGGCATTTTATCTGTTAGACGGTTTGTCCATTAGACATTTTGTCGGTAGGCATTTAGTCCGTCTTTGATAATGATACAGGTGTTTTATCGAAACGCAGCTTGCCAATAAAAAATTTGTTTTACTCAGGAACTAGTTTCCTGCCCTCGTTCGTTGCTACTTTTATAATGAATTTTGTCGAAATTATCCACGGGTTAACTCACGACCAAAAGCGGAATATAAGAAATCGAGGGAATCAAAAAGAAAATAATAAACCCCCCAAAATTCGCATTCGCTTTCATATATATATATATATATATATATATATATATATATATATATATATATATATATATATATATATATATATATATATATATATATATATATATATAAATATATATATATGATTTGTATTTGACAACTAAAACACCATAAGTGACTTTATTTAAATTTAAAGAGGAAACTCCTGAAGAATTAGAATTACATGTGGCGTCTTTATTCATGTCCAAAGTGTCGAGTTGGAAAATATGTCGACAGCACATTGCCCATTACGTGCCCTTTAGGCCCCTTTCTCTTCTCACGTGGGCATCAGTTTTAGAAGAGGCAGAAAAATGAGTCATTTCAAATAAGAGAAAAAACTATCAAATGTCAAACCATGAACATAAACTATAAACTTCGCATCTCAGAATAGCTATATATCAAAGTGCTACATCCGCCACTCAATTCTAATTCTTCCTCTATAACATTAAACCTTCTATAATTACTAATATAGAACAGGATCACATTTCTCCTACCTCAAATTTAACTTGGATATCGCAGTCACAAGGTGTCTTCTATTATAGCTTTGTTTTTCCTATCTATCGGTTATAATTTTATCCACCTTCCATTTTTAATTTCCGTCATTTCAACTAGAATTTTTAATCTGTATTGTTTTTATACATATAATTCATAAACAAATTTTGTATTTGTAAAGAGACAAAAGATGACTATTAGGTCGAAACGATGCATGGAACCTTTAATATATATATATATATATATATATATATATATATATATATATATATATATATATATATATATATATATATATATATATATATTACCGTTCCAAAAGATCAAAACGCCTGTATATATTTTTTCAAAATAAAATTGGTGACCACACCTATAAATATAAACCACGTATAAGTTTAGGTTATGCAAATTTGGATAAATAAAACGAGTTTTAAGCAGATAAGCAACTTACTAGAAAAATTGTAGTATCCCAAATGATCCGAACTAGAGCCGAAACAAATTTCTATTCAAATATTTCGATTAAATTAGGGCAAAACATGAGCAGTTAGTTTTCTGGCTCCATCCATTTTTAAGAATTTCCCAGAATTCTTGAACTGTTTTCGGATTCCTCGCTTTAGACCTCTCTCCGAGTGTCTTCGAAGCCTACTAATACACTGCCGAGGAAAATAAGAGAACGCTTTTCCTTTATTAAGATATTTTCCAAAATATCATGAAAGGGTAAATGAAATTTCCATGGAAGAAGATTTCATATGATACAATCGTATATACAAAAAAATATTCTAAATAAACTAATAAAATAAAATAATGAAAAATGCAAAATAAGAGAACGATCATTCATAGAATTGCTTAGCAAACAAATACACCAGAAACAAAGCAAGATCTGACAACGATGAAACTTAAAACACTTAATATGAGGTGTTGAAACTTTTGTTGTTTTTTTTTCCTAGCCGCAACGACGACCACAGAGCCTCACGAGTTTCTTGCAAAATTCCGATTTTATTTTGTTCTATTCTTGCTCAATTTTCGTCCATAAATCCGTCACAGTTGAAGGCTGCTGGTCTCGAACTTTGTTTCCAATGTTCTTCGAGAGTTTCTCAATTGGATTGAGTCTGAGCTCTGAGCGGGCCACTTCATTACTTCGATATCCTCTTGTTGCAAACAGTATTTTACTCGCTTTGCAGTATGGCATAGCGCGTTGTCCAGCATAAATACTGCTGGCTGGTTTAGAGATGCTCGTATTGAAGGTATACGGTTGCTTTTACTAACCCTGCGTTTTCTCCCACACCGGCTCCCCTCTCACAACCCCATCTCCGGTACCTGATGACTGAATTGACTACCCTCCATTCCACGGCACACACAAATCTCAACCAAGTGCTTTCTTCCACATACAGAAAGTTGAGGGTTCACAACTTGCTAAATTGTTGTGCAATAGCCTATAGGGGCTACTCGTTTAACTGCTCGCTGCGTTCCATTTTTAACTCTGACTCCAACCCCACACTTCTCATCCTCTTGCCTGATACCCCTACAATGAAGACTGCCACACTTGTCTCTATGGAGTTTTCAAATTGCTGTGCAGTGGGTTTAATAAAAGGCAGATTTTATTTCGACACAATTGTATCGGATATTTTTGAGGTATTCTGCGTGAGTGAAACATGGGGCGAGCCTTCTACAAACTTGATTTTCGCGGCCGCTACACTCACAGGATACAGTTTCTATACCATTTTAGAGCAACCAGGAAGGCGTTAGGGTAGGTATTATTGTTGCTGACTTTATCTGCCTCTCACTCACAACGATGGACCCCTCCCTTGATACGTTCGAAGTAGTTCTTGCTACCTTTTCCCTAAGTTCCTCGCTCAAAGTCATAAACATCTACAGACAACTAGGTCACCAATCAGATCTCTTTTTTGACGAACAAGATAATCTTAATGTCACCTTCTCAAAATCCTCCGCCATCGTGATGCTAGTGGCCAATTTAAATATCATCAAAAGCACTACTTCACATCAACGACTCCTTAAAGTCTTCAAAGTTTTTTCTCTCTCCAAATTCGTCACTTTCCCCACCCTCACCCACGACAACATTATTAATCTCGTTTTCTCCCAATACCCAGTTCCACAACTCTCTGTCACGGATCCTTCAAATGTTATCTCTGAGCACTTAATTATTTAATTTGGTTTAACTCTACCTTCTCAAACTAACCACTCCAATGGTCCTGTAACACGGGAATACCACCGTAGACTCTCCTACATTGACACCGGGCTGATGTACTCAACTTATCCTTCCGCTCCTTTTCGCAGTCACTCTCCTCCTGCCTATATGTAGAAGTCTAAATACCGCGTACATAAGTGTACGCAGAAATACTCCGACACAAGCTACGTGTCCCTCCCGTATTTCCAAATGCACCAGCCTCGAATTCTCTATCGCCCCCTTTCGCACCATCGTAAACTGCGAAGTGGCTCGAAGGCGTGAAAGAAATATCGTCGGCCCAAAGATGAAAAAAGGTCTTTCGCGCGACGATATAGATTTTACGAGAATTCGATTCACTCTCTCGATTTTTCTCGTGGGACGAATAAAAGGAAGACTTCTCCTTGGAATCAGGCAGAAGCCCTTGGACCTACGTCGTGTTTGTGCGAAACTCGATAAACATAAGAAACCATTCGCCCGCTGCAAGGAAGGAACTTCTCGGGGAATTGGTTGTTGCCGTCACGGTACTTGTAGGTGCCAAACTTCTCACAGCCCCCCCCCCCTGCTTCAGAGTCTGAGGTTAGACAGGACCTCCCTCTGCGGATTACCCTAGACGTAGCTAGGTAATCGGTTTTGGCTACCCACTCCAGGAGCCGAATAATCGGACAGGTACTTGTAGGAAGAAGTCTGATTGAGTCACCACTTGGCTCACCTTCGTGATCCGGCAAAGGATCACTATATCACAGGTCTAGGATTACCCTCTCATTCGGTAACCTCGGACGGCCGGACTAGGTGCGATCATCGTCACCAGAAGGAAATCTTCACCGCCCCTCCTTTAAAAATACTTACGAACTCAAAGGTATCGTTAATTGAATTATCCCCTCCCCTAACTTCACCAGTTTATTTGTGTACTAGAATCTCATCCTGAGCCCATACCCTCGAATATTAGAAGTTAACTCAATAATAATATTCCCTTCGCTCTATTTGGTGTCATTAAGACGCAAACATCCCAGTGAGTAATCTGCAAGTAATCCCCACGACATTTTTGTAAACTTATTTATTCTGTGCAAAATTAATCCTATTTATATTTATATACGCTGTGTTTATTTCAAATTCCACGATCGCGTTCTCTGACAATGTGAGAAACCTGGGTGTTTGCTTTGAGGGTCAACTCGATTTCAAATCGCATGTTGCTAATATCAGCAAATGCCTTTCCGCTTACTCTTTAACCTCAGTCGTATCCGTTTCCATTTAACCGAAAGAGTTTGGAGAGAGCCATCCAAGCATTTGTTACCTCTCGCCTTGATTACTGTAACTTTCTTCTCACTGGAGCCCCTAACACTACAATTCGTCATAGGTGGGCGCGATAACGAAAAAATGTATCACGATAACCGATAAATCGATTATAACCTTATCGGCGATAACCAATAATCGATAACTGGCGATAAATTGATCGCCCGATAAGGTAATAACTGATAAATCGGTAAATCCAAAATTATAATACAATGTTGATTATTGACTATATATAGCGTTATTTTATTATACAATAGTAAGAATATTTGAATACTGTTTCTTAGTTTCTTACCTGGTGAGGCTCTCCTTCATCTCCTCATAGGTTTTGAGGATCCTCCTCCTAGCTCGGACCCACCTATTTCTGCCTCCAAGGCACGCGCGGCTCGCCCATGTGCTAAACTGGAACCAAAAACTGAAATTGTCGATTATTGCTAGTTTGGAACCAAAAGTATCGGCGATACCGATGAATTGATAACGTGGGGAAAAAATATCGGATAACCGATAACCAGATATCGTTATCTCGATAACGCCCACTTGAGCAAAACTTTGCAGCACGAGTACTTCTCCGTCGAGGGCGGTTTTCTCGTTTCCCATCCCTGCCCCGTGAACTGCTAATTAAATTTTGAATTACTTTTAAAGTCCCCCTTCTCACATTTAAAATCCTAAGTACTGCAACTTACTTTTACCTGTCCTCCACACTGGCTGTGTCCAAACAACAAAGAGCCCTTCGCTCGGGAAGTGCCTTTCTACTTTCATTTTCTCGCACTCGTCCATGTTGCATGAATGGTCGTGCCTTCTTGTAGTTTCCCCTAAGTTGTGGAAGAGACTGCCGGATAGGATATGTTCCTCTTCCTGACTGGCGCCTTCAAGCGCGCTCTGAAAACCCACCTCCTCTATCAGGCCTTTTCCAAGTCGATGTACGCAAGCTCTGCGCAGACTTCAAGGTCTTGAAAAGCGTCATATATAACCTCTATTATTATTATTATTTACAAACTTTTGCTAATGCTAATTGTTGTAAGTGAGTAGGTGTATGTAGGGGACAAAGGGATGTGTGGGTAGATAGGCGAAAATAGACAAGTGGTGAAAAGAGAAAGCAGTATGGGAGAGTGCGAAGAGATGCTAGGTGCCTGGTGGTCAGATCTATCGCTTGCATTATTTTAATTCTCGTGTGTTTTTTTTTGTGAATTCTATGTTGCGTTTCTATGGTGTTCAAGACATTTGTCTTAATAAAATTAATGTATTTGTGTATGTGATGCGCATTTGCTTTTGTGTGTAATAAATTACTTTAAATTCGTGCTTAGTTTAATTATTTTTGTTTATTTTGTAGTGTGTGTAGTTGTATTCTTTGTTTCTTCTTTCTTGAGTCTTGATCTTGTATGTAAGTCTTCATAGGTGAAATTATGGTCGATATTCGGTGAATCTTCATTGATCGCTGTTATTATTCTCACAATTGGTTTTTGTCTATATCTTTGGTTAAATACAATTCTTTCCATGCTTAGAACGGCACTTCGGATCCATCAGCCACTAAACTAGTGGAGCTTGGAAATCTGACTTGACTTATATTTCTTCTATTCTGGTTAATCATTTGATTGATTTCCTCATTCAATTCTTGATTAACCAAGTCCTGCATGTTCCGTGTCCGTTATTCTATGACTTTGTTAATGGAAGTTATCCCTGCCTCCAGGTGCAGCTCTTCTTGGCGTCTTCTTTCTCGCCTGCGTGTACCTGTAATTAGGTAGACGCATTAATTCTGCACTTTTTGTAGTCTCCTCTTTTGTGTCTTCAAGACACAAGAGGGGAGAGGCGGTGTAGAGTAACGTAGATCTTACAATGGCATTGTAGATCTTTTTCTTGATACTCTCAAGATTTCTGAACGTGTATAGAGTCCGGACTGCATCTGAGGCCTTAGAAATTCTATCATAGACGTGCTTCCTGTACCCGGATGTAGTAATCTTCATTTCGGGTGTAGGGATAGCGTCTATCCCCCACCCTGAAATCTAAGAGTAGTCTCCTACCATTGAGGACTACATTCAATTTCTCTTGATTCGCTAGAATCTTCCATTGAGCCTCGTATTTGTTCAATCTCTCAATTTCTGCCGCAGTCATGCGAGCTTGCCAAGGCGCATTCCTCCAAGGACAAACGATTATCTGGCTGAAATCATCGGCGTGTTGAATGTTTAGGGAAGTGGGGCTCGCAGGGACTACGACGTCTGTGGTGTAAATTCAGTAGAAAGTGGGGGACAGACCCTCCCCCCTGCTGGAGGCCTGCTGTAAGCGCAAACTTTTGTTCGTCCGTGCACACTAAACTAATATACGCCGCTCTCTTCATGACATAGTCACATAGAGTTCTTTCTAAGTTTGCACTTAGGCTCAGCCGTTGGATCTTAAACTGCATTCCCCATTGCCACACTTTGTCAAACACCTTTGACACATCCCGACAAACCAATGTCCACGTAACTCCTTTCCTTTTTGGCTTGGGCTAGCTTTCCATGATGACATTTATCGCAATCTCCGTACTTCACTTTTTTCTAAACACGAATTGATACGGGTTGTAGAGGGAGTTCTCCTCAAAGTGAAAGACAAGTCTTTGGTTGAGGATCTTCTCATGGAGCTTTCCACTGAATTCTAGAAGCGAAATTGGCTGTTAGCTCTCTCTCTCAACGTTGGGTCTTTGTCATGCTTTGGCATGATCATTTTCGCCGTTTTATAAGCCTCGGGTAAGTATCCCGTGTTTAGACATGCGTTAGAAATTCTTGTCATTCCTTCGATGACGTTAGCTGGTGCCTTTTCAAAGTTTAATTTTGTAATCCCCGATTGTCCTAAGGCTTTCTGTCAGAATGATCGGAGCGTGACAAATAGTTGCTCTCCGGTGATCTCGGCGTCTCCGTCGTGTTGTATATACACTTGGTGGTGAGGGTACCTCCTATGTATTTGCGTACTAAGCTCGTCTATGATGTCACTTTCAAACTCTAAGTCATAATCTTCGTTATCTTCTTCGGTTATACTGAAGATATTTTCCCAATAACTTCTGAATATTTCCTCTATTCTTATTTCTTCTGTTTTGATGGTTTGTCTTCTTTTAATTTTCCAGTTTTTTCTTCTTTTCAGTTGATCCTTTGAGACGTATTGATTTTGTTCCAAAAATCTTTGGGAGATGCCTCATGATCAAAGCTTTCGATCGCAACGCCCCAGCGTCTCCACTGTTGTTCAAGGATCAACTGGTTGATCACTTCTTTGATCTCTTTACTTCGCTGTATTGAATCAATTGATGCATTCCTGATGTTAATTTCAAACAATAAATTCAGATCACGGTATAACTCCTTCATGTAATCAGTCCATCTATAGGTTGAGAGGGATTTATACTGACTTTTAGGAAAACAAGCTCTATCCGCGTTGGTGAGATGTTATAAAGGTCGTCGAGTGCCTCGTCGATCTCCTCGAGAACTGCCTCATCCAAGTTTGGCGGATGGTAGGCCTCGAGTAGGCGCACATAACTGGCCAGGTCTGTTTTTTTTGTAGTTTGTTTCTAACTACAGCTGTTTTTTATAGGGTTCCTGTTGATGGTGAGTAGGATCTCCATATAGTCACTACATGTTACTTGGACTAGCTCAATGTAGTAATTAAACGGCACTCTCCCCTCTAAAAAGGTGGGAAAGTCTGGGCCTATTCGCTGGACAATATTTTTGTCCAGCAAAGTGTCTAGGCACCTTACAGTTCCATTGTAGGTCCTGTAGCCGGATTCCAGACATCTGGCGTTCAGATCCCCCATTTATATAGTGGGGGCTCTTCTGCCAAATAGGCCAGTGAGAGAGTGTATTGTTAAATACCTTCTCTTTGGCGGCTGGTACTCTGCGGCGAAGATCAGCTTTCCAATGCCGAGTTCGACCTCAATCATAAGATAGGATTCTTCTAGATTTTTGATCGGCTTGTATTTGATCCCTTTTTTATGGCAGTAGCGTACCGCTCTTGTGAGTGATTAATGCATCGTAATTTGATATTTTAATTTCAGAATTCCGAGTGTCAATCCCATGTTCTAAAATTAAGATGATATCTGCATCAATTTCCCTGAATACGTTTCCATAAAGAGTCCTTTTCGTCGTCTAGTCGTTGATGTTGATTTTCAGAATTCTTAGAGCCTTCAGATGCATGATGAGACGTAATTACTTATGTTTCCTCTTATTTTCATCTATTTCTTTGCCTGTGGGGCAATCTTCGTGTGCCCAGGCTTTTCGCGATTCGAGAGAGGAGTATAAGTTTTAGATTTGCTCTTCGTAGCTCGTGTACGAGTGTATGGTCCCTCTTTACTATCTGAAGAAGTGGTTTCATCATCTTCTTGATCCTTGTCTTCCTCTTCTTCCTCCTCGGTTTCCTCGATTTGGGAACTTCGATCGCAGCCTCTAGACCAGATTTTAAGTTCGTGTTACTCCTAATGACAGATTCCTTGAATACCTTGGAGCATTCGCGATCCTTGGGCATAATAATGACCGAAAGCAGGTTATTTGCCTTCATTAACGCGTTTAGAACCTGGTTATAGTAGTTAGGTTTCACCAGGTTGGCCACGTTTGCATGCGGATGAAAATTAGGATCTTGGCGCTTAGGTCATTTGTGCATTTCAATTGTGCCGGAGATACACCCATTGGTAGCATCACTTCGCTTTTCTTCACGGTGCTAGCGTAGTAGTTTTTGTTTTGTCTTCTGGATTATTTCCTTCCTAAGACTCTGCCACTTTTACTCGAAAAAAAATTACCAATCACAAAGCAGTGTACAATTTTACGATCAAAGTATGGTGAGGACAGTTTAGATAAATAGTCAAACACATACCAAAAAATTATATGGGAGTACCCAGTAGAGTAGGAGTAGAGTGCTGTGTGTTCCGTATCAACTCCTCCTTCCGGTAAAGGACTGCCAAAACCCCCCACTATCATACATCTCGCTCTCGTCAATTGTGTAGTGAAGTCCTCCACCTCCCCGTGACACAGACGAGGCCAAGAAGGGGGACGGGCAGCACTGCCCGCAGGGGGATATGGGTCCCCCAGCCCCCCAGGACACCAAACGGATCCCCCTCCGGTTAATTGCGTGACACCAAAAACCATCCAGCGAGACCGTGTTCCAAACGATTTTTGGCAAGATTAACATCGAGCTAACCCGTCTCCTCAAGACACCAAATGGGTGGGCAGCGGTGTTCTGGAAAAACAAGCAAGGACGTGGAGGTCCTTGTATCGAAAGAATCAAAATATCCCTTACGGAAAATAGGACTAGAGGCGATTGTCCCCCATGAATTACTCGTGAGTCGCACCGTAATCCTGAGGAAAGTCAACCCCTTTTTTCTGGACAATTCCACCGAGGACATCAAGGCTGAACTGATCTCCAATCAGTCATGGGCCAAGATATCCAAAGTGGAGAAAATCGGAGAAGTCGCTCATCAAAATTATCTTCAACAGAAGTGAAATGGCGCAAAGAGCAATGGGGGACGGCCTTCTGGGGTTCTACCTACGGGTAGCTCCAGAACAGATTGAGGAAGAAGAATATATCTTCTTAGAAAACTGCCAAAACTGCCTCGCTCTTGAAAGCCATGCAACAAGGGGCTGTCCAAAGAAGGAACAGGCTTGTGCGGCATGCTCTTGAACCGGCCACGGTTGGAGAGAATGCAGAGAAGGAAAAGATAGATGCGCAAATTGCGGAGGGGAACATCGGGCTCTGGCCATGAGATGTCCCCTGCGCAAAGAAAAGATACGAGAAAAGAGACAAAAACTGAAAAAGGAAAAGGAGGCAAAGTCCAGGGCGCAGGGTCTTACGCTGCAGCAGCATCTGCACCAACTATCACAACAACGACGGAAAGAGCTTCTCCGAAACTCGTCATGCCGGTTGAGTGGATCATGACCATGGAGATCATGACCATGGTCATTGTCGCCCACTTGGCGAACCTTGCACGCCCCGGCAGCTTCTCGGAGGAGCTAAACAATATGCTTCAACATAATGGTTTAAAAAAGAAGCTGTGGTTCCCGCCGAACCCAGCGTCTCAGGATGTGCTAAACATCAAACTCGTGGAAGAACCGACTGTGCCCCCAAAGAAAACCCCCAAACAAAACGAAGAACAACAACCAGAGAGCACCAAAGAAGACATTACCCAGGAAATGGAAAAAGAAGAAAGAGAAGATAGTAAATAAAGCCCAGCAACCCCCAGAAATAGCCCGAAGAAAAAACGTAGCAAAAAGAAAAGGAACACCAGAGCAGCAGAGAAATTAGAGGAAGAAGAGAAACAAACAAAAACAGACGACTGCTCGGAGGATGACGACAGTTATCCAGAAGTGCCTCTCACCGACAAAATCGATGTCCTTGAAAAGGGACATTTTTTCGACGGGGAAGAGGTCAACCTAAAGATCTTCGGAAGTACGGACGTCTTCCAGAAAAGAATAACCACATAAATATAGTCCAGGGAATCCTTAACGGTGACTTCAAGTGGACCTTTGAGGGGCCGTGGTCCCTAAAGGAAATCGCAAGTCTCCTGTGCAGCGGATGAGGACATCCGAAATAATCTAGTCATTAAAAAAGTGTCAAATAAATATAATTAAAAGTGAAACACGGAAGAATAAATAGAAATACATAAATAATAAGAAGTTACAGAGGTGTGAGTAATAAATAATAATAGTAAAAACCAGTTCATAAATATAAATACATCAACAACTAAGTTATATTAATGTAAATAATATTAGTAAAAACCAGTGCATAAATATAAATACATAAATAATAAGTATTACTATTAATGTGAATAATAAATATTAATAATAAGAAGCAGTGCATAACAACTAATTAGTAGCAATAGTATAAACAAGTGAGCATAAGCTAATTATTAAGTAGCGATATCTAAAAGTGTAATTATATAGTAATAATTAAGAACAAGTGTAATATAGTAATAATAGTAGAAACAAGTAAATAAATAAGAATGTATAAATAAGCAATGATATCTGTAATTCTATAAATAAGCAATGATATCTGTAAGTCTATTAGATAAAAAAAATTCAAAATAATTTATAAACAAAACCCTATTAATGGGCAAAAATAAAATGTTAAAAATTTTCTTTCTTTGTAAAAAGCTGAACTCCTGCGTGACATGCTCCAGGAGAACCCACTACATGTACCTGTGCCTTCCACTAAATCCTTCCCCTTCTAAGCGATAATTTTTCCTCTTTCAACACTATTACTATAACATTGTATAAATTTATTTTATAATAATGTCTTGTACTCTTTCCAATAAATATATCATCATCATCATCATCAAATTATATGGTATGAAATATGCAGGTAAAGGTGGCAGGGTGTCAAGAAGTAGGTAAAGATCAAAAGGAATGTATTTCTATCAAAACATCTTCCATTACTTTTGACAGAGAAAATATAAGGTTTCCAAAAATAGAGTACGATGAACTACAGGTATAACCCTCGTACAGGTAAAGGTTATGCAAATTTGGATGAATAAAACGTAAGTTGTTTGTAAGGGGGGGGGAAGGTCCACGATGCCAGGGACGAATGGCGTTCTCTACCTATCTACAAATCCGAATTATGAGGTCAATATTCTGATCATTTGTCGTAATTTCTGTATTTAAGAAAAACTCGTCCATATATCCAGACTTTTTGTCCCCCATATAAATATAATAATTGGTTATATATACAGGTGTTGTTTCTTTTGTTTCTTATCATTACTATATTATCTACGAAGTCATGCTTAACGAGACTACTGCTTGCTTCCTCTTCCCTGTGCGTATGGGTGTATATTTGTGTGTATGTGTATGTACTTCTGGGGGATATAATGACACTCGATATCGTTGGCGATTCTTCCGATATGAAATTTGGGCGTTGGGTTAAGACCATCGGAGAGGATGGAGAAGATGTTTCGATGCAGCGTTGTTGCGGGCGATCTGAGACTACGATTACATTCCCTGCGAAGAGGAGATGTTGCCGAATGATTAAGATGACTCGATAATACAAAATGAACAGTGAAAAACAACTGCTGCGCTTCTCCTTTTAGAGTCTATTACCCGAGAACACGTACTTTCTTAGGCCCACACCAGTACACACAGAAACACACGCAAGTATACCGACACAAGATTGAAGTATCTCGAGAGGAAGCGACACAGTGGATCCAAATGGCTTCATAAGTACCCTTTGAGAACTGCGGTACAACGGTCCGCTCGGATTCGCTTGATTAATTCTGGTAAGAATGAAGGAGACGTTTAGTGGGGAAAGGGGATGAAGAACAAGGAAAAAAGAAGGGGAGTGAAAAATAAAGTTATGGAAATGATTTAATGAGGTGGGGAAGGTATCGGTCGAAGGCGACCAGAAGCTCTCCTAGGTCAAAGAAGGGGTGGGGTAAAAAAGGAGTCATGGATGCCAGAGGCGAGCAGGCGGGGCCGGGAGGGGGAAGGGCGAATAGGTAATCAAGGTTTTGTAGGACAAAAGCAAGTCGTGGATAAGAGTTCTAAGTAATCAGGATAAAATATCCAAGTAATCAGGATAGGAGTTCTAAGGGATCAAGATTAGAGTTCTAAGTAATCAGGATAGGAGTTATAAGTAATCGAGATAAAAGTTATCAGTAATCAGGATAAAGTTCTAAGTAATCAGGATATAAGAGCTCTAAGTAATCACGATAAGAGTTCTAAGTAATCAGGCTATGAGTTATAACTAATCAGGTTAACGGTTGTAAGTAGTCAGAATAAAAGTTCTAAGTAATCAGAATAAAAGTTCTAAGTAATCAGGATATAAGTTATAAGTAATCGAGATAAAAGTTATCAGTAATCAGGATAAAGTTCTAAGTAATCAAGATATAAGAGCTCTAAGTAATCAGGATACGAGTTCTAAGTAATCAGACTATGAGTTCTAACTAATCAGGTTTAAGGTTCTAAGTAATCAGAATAAAAGTTCTAAGTAAGTCGTGGATAAGAGTTATAAGTAATCAGGATAAAATATCTAAGTAATTAGGATAAAATATTTAAGTAATCAGGATAGGAGTTCTAAGGGATCAAGATAAGAGTTCTAAGTAATCAGGATATGAGTTATAAGTAATCGAGATAAAAATTATCAGTAATCAGGATAAAGTTCAAAGTAATCAGGATATAAGAGCTCTAAGTAATCGGGATAAAAGTTCTAAGTAATCAGGCTATGAGTTATAACCAATCAGGTTAACGGTTCTAAGTAATCAGAATAAAAGCTCTAAAAAATCAGGATACAGTTCTAAGTGATCAGGGTAAGAGTTCTAAGTAATCAGGATAAAAATTCTAAGTAATCAGGTATGTTGATTATACAAACAAGTGAATAATAATCAGGGCCGTGAATGCCAAGAAATTCAGTCGAATTTTCAATGTGGCCATTTTGAACAAATGAACCCAGGGACGAAAGACACACGAGTTTGAGTTATTTTTTAACCCCTCCTACGGTCAATCCAAGCTGAATTGAGAATCCTCGCAGATGTGCCTCGTCAGGAGTAAAAGAGATCTAAATGCCTTTGAATTCTAGCGTCTGCCCCTGGACTAATGTTGATATAAACATGAATCCCAGGGTCGCTGGTGGGAGGCCAACGCCTGAATTTTGATTAGGGAGTCGTGAAGTAAGAGTTTTGCAACCTGAAAGTGACAGAATCCTCAATGGGGCCAAGCTCTGCGTGGTAGGTCCCGGTGTAGCTCATATTCCGACCTTCGAAGAAGCTCTTTGGGAAAGGATTTGCGGGTGGTCGAGGAGAGGCATGCGGGAGGGCTGTCATCACCCCCACCGCACTTTACCCCAACATCCTTTATCTATCCTACGATGAATTTATCTCCGGTCTGTATCATATTCTCATTATCTTTTAACTGCTGCTTAACTATAAAGTGAGCGAGGGGCGCGCCATTTTGGCCAGCGAGGAAACTCCACGTTCACATTATGGACAGAAATGGAGTGATTTCCTCGTTTCGGAGTGATTTATCAATTGAACCTATTTCGGGGCAAATTAAAATATCCTTTCTTTCGGAGGATATGGAAAACCGGGCATTAGGGTACGGTAATCATACCCGTGGTCCGACTGTTCAAACAAGTTTGGCAGGTAAGAGTGGGCAGGTGAGCGAATAAGACTCGTTGCGTGTACACGTATCCGACGCACACACCGGGCTGGACAAGGGGGTTATTATCTTATTAGTAGTTTGACATGATGGCCGAGGAGAGCTCTTAGGAGGAATTCAAATCGGGGAGGATGGAGATGATAATGAACTTTCTGCATCCGAGGGTGGGGTGGGGGAGCACCCTGTCATTTGTGTCACTTTGAAGCCGACCGGCAAAGGAGGGCGGTGCGAGAGGGTGGGGTGGGGTTGGGGGGGGAGGGTCATCCAAGCTTACTTGGGACTTGGGACGGAAAATTGGCGTGTGTGCGTGAGAGAAAGATAGTAAGAGAGGGCGACAGAGAAATGGGGTGTGTGTATGTGAGAGGGGGAAAAAGTGTGAGAGAGAAAGTGTGCGCGTGAGAATATAACAGAGAGAGAGAGAGAGAGAGTGAGGGAGGGAAACGGAAACGGAGAGAGATAGAGAGAGAGAGGGAGGGAAACAGAGACGGAGAGAGAGATAGAGAGAGAGAGAGAGAGAGAGAGAGAGAGAGAGAGAGAGAGAGAGAGAGAGAGAGAGAGAGAGAGATATATTGTGTGGTGTGTGTGTGTGTGTAGAGAGAGAGAGAGAGATATATTGTGTGGTGTGTGTGTGTGTGTGTGTAGAGAGAGAGAGAGAGAGAGCGCGCGCGAGAGAGAGCGATAGAGAGAGAGAAAAAGAGAGAGCTACAAGGAGCTACAAGGAAAATAAATATCTAGAAGACCTTACGGTCCATACAAGGAGGGTACTTTTAGCGCAATCCTCGAAGGTGTCCGTTGACAACCTCGAAGATCAATCGCGAGGATCTTAAAGGTGATTTCGCAAGACTTTGTCTAGTCTTGACTTGAACTGGTCAACAGATTCACTGTTGACAACTTCCGTCGGAAGTGCGTTTCAACTACCACAGATACTGTATTTGAAGAATTTCCTAAACAGATCACGGTGGTATCGCTTCAGTTCAAGTTTGTAGCCGTGATTTCTTGTTCTTCCCTCGCCGAGCTAGAAAATATCCCGGTAGTCCAGTCTGTAGAAGCCTCGAAGAATTTTAAACACTTCGATAAGCTGACCACGTAGTCTCCGGGTATCCAGAGAGAACATATCTAATTCCCTTAATCTATCTTCATAACTTTTATGTCTGATAGAGAGAATCAGTTTGGTTGCCGTGGCTTGGACGCGTTCCAATCTCGCGATTTCCTTTCGAAATGAAGGACTCCAAAATTGTACGGCATACTCGAGGTGCGGTCGGACAAGTAAGTTGTACAAACACAGTACAATCTTCTTGTTCCGATATCCAAACTTCGCTTTATATACCCTAACATCCTTTGGGCTTTCTTCTCCACCTCAATACACTGTCTCAAGAACTTGAGGTCACTGGTGATAGTTACACCCAAGTCCTTCTCAGTGTCGGTGGATTCAAGAGCAGTGACAAGGACATGAAGTGTGATTGGGGATTTCGGTGGCTGATTTGCATCACCTTACATTTGTTTACATTGAAAGGCATTTGCCACGTATCAGACCACTCCCCAATCTTTCGAAGATCATCTTGCAGGCGGGCAGCATTTCCATCCTTTGCAACGTTCATACCAAGCTTGGTATCGTCGGCAAATTTAGAAATCTTGGCAACCATGTCACCCTCCATGTCGTTGGCGTAGATGATGAATAGTAGTGGTCCCAGGACAGAACCTTGAGGCACTCCGCTAGTAAGGGGGCATCCACTCAGAAGCCTGTCCATTCACCACCACCCGTTGCCGACTGTCATTCAGCCAGTTCTTTATCCAGCCTGCTACTTTTCCGTCTATGCCCAGCGCTCACACTTTCCGGAGAAAGCGGCGGGGTGGTACCTTATAAAAGCTTTCTGAAAATCTAAGCAGACCACATACACCGCCTTGTCCCGATCGTGCTCACTGAACACGAAGTGGAAGAATTCCACAAGGTTCGTCAGGCATGACCGTTACCTTCGAAAGCGGTGCTGGGAACTCGGTCGGTAGTACGACGGTTGGCTAGGGTCTCCTTTCTTGAAGATAGGAGTCACCTCCGCTTCACGCCAGTTTCTAGGAACGCATTTGGTCTGGATTGACATGTTAAAGATTGCGCTTAGGTGTCGTGACACTTGATCTCGCACTTCTTTCAACACTTTAGGTAGAAACCCATCCGGGCCAGGTGACTTATTCGTCATTAGGTCAGTGATCTTTTTTATTTCTCCTTCGGTGAAGGCCATATCCTCCATCTTTTTCCCGAGTAGGAATCAGCTGACTGGGGGATAGGACCACACTCTTCAGAGAGAGAGAGAGAGAGAGAGAGAGAGTTACATAGAGTTACATAGATACACAGATCACACGGGCCTTACGGCCCAGACTAAGGTGATCTGGCCTTAAATCTACTGCCACTTACACATAGAATAGTAGAAGTAAAGGATAGAAAAGTTTTAGGCTCTCCCCACCCTCCACTCCCTCCGGCAAAAGCCGTACATGAAATAATTTGGGAAAAGTACCTTGCAGGTGTAAGAAGACAGTACCTGAAGGAAATTTGCATTGAATAGTAATTAAATGAAATGAATATGAAAACCACTTACATAAACCTGAAAGAGTTATATTTTTGTAATATTATTTTATTTTGTAGCTTATGCTAAACAATTCCAATATTTGTTAAGTGTTTGTCTAATCTCATTTTAAATGAATCTATAGTTCTGCTGTCCACTACTGCGTTTGGCAAATTATTCCAATCATTAATAATCGAGTAAGTGAAGAAGTTTTTTATTACATCCATAGTGGCTCTTTTACCCTGAAGTTTTGAATCATGTCCACGGGTGGGACACTCCCCTGTCAGTGTGAACAAGTTATTGGCATTAACGTTGTTAAATCCTTTAAGTATTTTGAAGCACTCTATAAGCTGCCCCCTTAGTCTTCGTTTTCTGACGGAAAATAGATTGAGTTTTTTTAGCCTCTCGTGGTAAGGTTTGTTACGTACTGACGGGATAAGTTTTGTCGCTCTGTGTTGTACAGCTTCTAATTTATCTATGTCTTTTATTAAGTAAGGGGCCCAGAACTGTACAGCGTATTCGAGATGGGGCCTGACAATACTTTTATATAGTGGCATAATTATCTCCTCGCTTTTATAAGTAAAGTTTCTTTTTATAAATCCTAGTGCTGTGTTAGCTTTGTTTGCAGCAGCTGCGCATTGGTTTGATGTTTTTAAGTTTTCTGTAATTATTACTCCTAAATCTTTAACCTGCGGGGTTGTGTTTATTAAGCCGCCTTGCATTGTATAGGTGTATTTTTTGTTTTTTGTTCCGCACTGAAGGATTTGGCATTTGTCGATATTAAATGGCATTTGCCATTTCTCAGACCATTCGGTAATTTTATTTATATCAGCCTGCAGGCTAGCCCTGTCATCTTCGCATAGTACTGAGTTACCTATTTTCGTGTCATCTGCAAATTTAGAGAGAGAGAGAGAGAGAGAGAGAGAGAGAGAGAGAGAGAGAGAGAGAGAGAGAGAGAGAGGGAGAGAGAGATATATTACATCGAAAGTGTGGGGTGTATGTATAGAGAGAGAAAGAGAGAGAGAGAGAGAGAGAACGAGAGAGAGAATGAGAGAGAGAGAGAGAGGGAGAGAAACAAGGAGAAACAAGTAACAAGGCAAATAAGTACACTTAAAGACCTTAAGGTCCATTCAAAGAGGGTACCTTTGAACTAGCTGTCGAGTGGGCACATCCCCACTCAATTACCTTACGTCCTCCCTAAACCGACACTTTTCAAGACTTTGTCTAGTCTTGTTTTGAACTGGTCAACAGAATTGCTGTTGAAAAAACCTCCATCGGAAGTGCGTTCCAGCGACCGCAGACACTGTACGTGAAATATGTCCCACATAGATCGCGGTTGTAACGTTTCAGTTCAAGTTTAAAGCCGTCATTTCTTGTTCTGCTTTCATTAAGGCTGAAAATATCCTTGTATTCAACATTGTCGAACCCTCGAAGTATTTTGAAAACTTCGATGAGCTGACCACGCAGTCTACGGGTTTCCAATGAGAACAGATCTAATTCCCTTAATCTATCTTCATAACTTTTATGTCTGATAGAGGGAATCAGTTTGGTTGCCCTGGCTTGCACGCGTGCCAATCTCGCGATTTCCTTTCGAAATGAAGGACTCCAAAATTGTACGGCATACTCGAGGTGCGGTCGGGCAAGTGAGTTGCACAAACAGAGTACTATTTTCTTGTTCCGATATCCAAACTGTCGCTTTCTATAACCAAGCATCCTTTACGCTTTCTTCTCCGCTTCAATACACTGCCTCGAGAACTTGAGTTCACTAGTTATAGTTACACCCAAGTCCTTTTCAGTGTCAGTAGATTCAAGAGCAGTGCCCTTAAGGATATAATGAGATTGGGGGTTTCGGTGGCTGATATGCATCACTTTGCATTTGTTCACGTTAAAAAGGCATTTGCCACGTGTCCGAACACTCCCCAATCTTCCCAAGATCTTCCTGCAAGCGGGCAGTATTTCCATCCTTTGCAACGTTCATACCAAGCTTGGTATCGTCGGCAAATTTAGAAATCTTGGCAACCATGTCACCGTCCATGTCATTGACGTAGATGATGAATAGTAGTGGTCCCACGACAGAACCTTGAGGTACCCCGCTAGTAACGGGCACCTACTCAGAAGCCTGTCCATTCACCACCACCCGTTGCCGACTGTCATTTAGCCAGTTGTCTATCCAGCCTGCTACATTTCCGTCTATGCCCAGCGCTCGCAATTTCCGGAGAAGGCAGCGGTGTAGTACCTTATCAAAGGCTTTCTAAAAGTCTAAATAGACCACATCCACCGCCTTGTCCCGATCGTGCTCACTGAACACGAAGTGGAAGAATTACACAAGGTTCGTCAGGCATGACCGTTGCCTTCGGAATCCGTGCTGGGAACTCCTGAGTAGCAGGGTTGACTCTAAATGCGACTTCATTTTGTCCATCATGATGCTTTCCATGAGTTTACCTACTATCGAAGTCAGACTGATAGGCCGGTAGTTCGACGGTTGGCTAGCGTCTCCTTTCTTGAAGATAGGAGTCACCTCCGCTTCACGCCAGTATCTAGGAACGTATTTGGTCTGGATTGACATGTTAAAGATTGCGCTCAGGTGTCGAGACACTTGATCGCGCACTTCTTTCAACACTTTTGGTAGAAACCCGTCCGGAACCAGGGGAATTATTCGTCCTTAGATCAGTGATCTTTTTTTTCTTATTTCTCCTTGAGTGAAGTCCATTTCCTCCAGCTTTTCACCCAAGTAGGAATCTGTGGGCTGGGGGATGGAACCACTCTCTTCAGTAAACACTGAAGAGAAGTAGTCGTTGAGGAGGTTAGAATTTTCTGAATCTGAGTGCTTTAATGCTTCCTCCTCATTCACTAAAAGACCAATCATGCGTGGATTGGTTTACGGCTATTTACATAACCAAAGGACTCCTTGGGATTCTCCTTGCAGAGTCTCACCACTCGGAAATCCTCGGCACGCTTTGCCGCCCTTATGCTGGACTTCACCCTCTTAGCTAGCCTACGGTACTCGTCAAAGTCTCCAGAAATCTTTGACTGCCGGTACACCGTTCTCTTCTCCCTCAGCAGTTGACCGATTTCTTGATTAAACCACCGATGAAGGCTTTTCAAAGGGATGAAACGTGATTGAAGACTCATGAACGTAGTTTTGAATCTATTCCACGAATCTTCAACATCCTCGCACACTCGATTTACTAGTCGCAGACTCTACCTTGGGGACCTTGACTATAAATCTGATTCTTCAGTGATCACTGCCACCGAGCTCTTCGCCTCCGAGAGATCCTCAACGATGTCATCTTCAGAGGTGAAAACCAAGTCGAGGGTATTATTGCCTCTCGTCGGCCTCTCACCCATTGAGTCAGAAACTCGTTGTTCGAGAACTCCAGTAGTAGTGCGTTCTCGCTACAGGTTTCTCTCGTTTCCCAGTCAACTTGGGTGTTGAAATCACCCATGGCGATACACACTCTGTCTTGTACAAGTTTACTCAGCGGCCGGTGCAAATCCCTGTCCTTTTCAATGAGTTGGGTAGGGGGTCTGTAAAGCACTAGGGTCCTGTATTCGGCAGGACCTATGACTAGGTCAACACCAAGTAGCTCGTGGTCAGATACAATGTTGCAGTTCGTCGATTTGAGTCTATCCTTGACATACAACATCACACCGCCACCTTCTCTGTCTGGCCTATCTTTTTGGAAGAGTTGGTAACCGGGAATCGTGAATTCACCTTCAAATTTCGGCTTGAGTTTTTTATCCACGATTCTGTTATGGCTACCATTTCAGGTTCTTCCGTCGCTACGAGGCCACGAAGTTCAAGAAACTTGTTCCTAATCGACCTCGCATTAAACAGAAGAACTGTCAGGGAGTCCCCGACAGAGAGAGAGAGAGAGAGAAAGAGAGAGAGAAAGAGGGGGGGGGAAGCGAGAGATAATGAGAGAGAAAGAGAGAGGGGGGGAGAAAGCGAGAGATAATGAGAGAGAAAGAGAGGGATGGAAACGGAAACGGAGAGAGAGAGAGAGAGAGAGAGAGAGAGAGAGAGAGAGAGAGAGAGAGAGAGGCAGGGGGGGTTACATGGGAAAAAGTACCTTAAGGGATCTTGCGTAACTTACCAAGATGGTAGCAAATCAGGAATCAAAAAGATGAAGAAAAAAGGAGAATAAGAAGTAGAATAAGAAGGAGAAGAAGAAGGAAAATAAGGAAAAGAAAGGTAAAAGAAGAACAGAAGAAGAAGAAGAGGAAAAGAAGAAGGTGACAAGAGGAGGACAAGAAGTAGGAAACGATGAGGAAAAAAGAAGAAGAAAATAAGAAGAAAAGAAGAAGAGAAGAAGGAGAAGAAGAAGAAAATAAGAAGTTGATAAGAAAAAGAAGATAAGAATAAGAAAAAATGAAGAGAAGAAGAAGAAGAAGAAGATGAAAAAGAAGAAGAAGATGAAAAAGAAGAAGAAGAAGAAGAAGAAGAAGAAGAAGAAGAAGAAGAAGAAAAAGAAGAAGAAGAAAGGAAGAAAAGAAGAAGAAAAGAAGAAGAAAAAAGACAAGGAAGAAAAGAAGAAGAAAAAGAAGAAGAAGAAGAAGAAGAAGAAGAGAAGAAGAAGAAGAAGAAGAGAAGAAGAAGAAGAAGAAGAAGAAGAAGAAGAAGAAGAAGAAGAAGAAGAAGAAGAAGAAGAAGAAAGGAAGAATAGAAGAAGAGAAGAAGAAGAAAAGAAAGGAAGAAAAGATGAAGAGAAGAAGAGAAGAAGAAGAAAAGAAAGGAAGAAAAGAAGAAAAGAAGAAGAAGAACAGAAAGAAGGAAAAGAAGAAGAGAAGAAGAAGAAAAGAAAGGAAGAAAAGAAGAAGAGAAAAGAAGAAAAGAAAAGAAGAAGAGTTAAATAATAAAAGAAAATGAGAATGGGGTCACGTGGAAAGGGGAACGCAGAGGAGAAAAGCGAGGAAGTATCTCTGTGACCCCGCATGGGGGGAGGCATTCTCAGGGGTAATCATACTTAAGGAAACATCACTAGGGTTGCGTGCTTCCCAGCCCCAACTACCGCAAGGGGATCTGAGGCTCTCTCTCTATATATATCTTTAAGACCCCGAGAGAGGGTGTCAAGTGTAGCCTGGACCACGCTACAGCAGCTAACATCTGGAATAATGCATGCCTCCAAGGCCCCACCGCTAATTTTTTGCTTACCCTGCCGGCTCCAATCCTCGCAAGGGTTCTCCGGTTATGTGTGTCCCCTTTCTTTGTAGATCTCTCCTTAGAAAGGTTCTGAGGCAGATTCCCTCGTTGGTTTTTGCTTCTTAGCTTAGAGCCGCCGTTCTCAAACTACGAGTAATTATTCCCATGGAAGTAATGAAGCCGCTTCCTTGGGGTAGCATCGGTGGCACAGTGAGTCATGCAGTGCTCTGATTGGCTGGAGGGAGTAGCGTGACTAGGATCGCACCAGGATTTGTTAACTCACCAATATATGAAGAGGAAAGGGAGAGGAAGGAGTGAAGGCTCGGAGAGTGACAGAACACAGCACTGGTTCGGAAAGGACAGGGAGAGCAAGAAGCGAAGGCTCGGATAGTGACAGAGGATAGATCTGTTTGGAAAGGACAGAGATAAGAACAAGTGGAGGCTCAGAGAGTGACAGAGCACACCGCTGAATTGGAAAGGACAGGGACAGAAAGAGGTGAAGGCTCTGAGAGTAAGAGAGGACGCTTCTCGTTTGGAAAGGACAGGGACAGGAAGAACAGGAAGAAATGAAGGCTCGGAGAGTGAGCAAGCAGGCCGCTGGTTTTGAAACGACAGGGACAGGGGGAAGTAAAAGCTCGGAGAGTGACAGAGGACGACTCTGGTTTCGAAGTGACCTGGCCAGGAAGAAGTGAAGGCTCGTAGATTGACATAGCACCAGGTGGTTGGGAAAGGACAGGAACTGGAAGAAGTGAAAGCTCGGAGAGTGACAGAGCACACCACTCGTATCGAAAGGACAGAGACAGGAAGAATTAAAGTTTGAAGAGTGAAAGAGGTTTGCTGGTTTGGAAAGGACAGGAACAGGAAGAAATGAAGGCTCGGAGAGTGGCCAAGCAGGGCGCTGGTCTGGAAACGAAAACGACAGAAGGAAGTGAAAGCTTGGAGAGTGACAGAGGACGACTCTGGTTTCGAAGTGACCTGGCCAGAAAGAAGTGAAGGCCCGTAGAGTGATGGAGTGCACTGCTTAATTTGTAATGACATGACAGAAAGAAGTAAAGCCTCGAATAGTGACAAAGGACGCCGCTGGTTTGAAAAGGACAGAAACAGGAAGATTTGCTGGCTCGGAGAGTGACAGAGCACAACCCTGTTTTAAAAGGATAGGCACAGGAAGAAATGAAGGCTGAAGAGTGACAGAGCACGCAGCGGGTTTGCAAAGGACAAGGACAGGAAGAAGTGAAGACCGGAGAGTGAAAAAGCACGCCACTGGTCTGTAAAGTAGAGGGATAGACTCAGAGGCTGACAGAGCACACCGCTGGTTTAGATAGAACAAGGATAGGAAGAAGTGAAGGATCAGAGAGTGACAAGCGCGCCCAGGTTCGGAAAGGACAGTGACAGGAAGAAGTAAAGGCTCGTAGAATGACAGAGCATACCGCTGGTATGAAAAAGAAAGGGACAAGAAGAAGTGAAGGTTCAGAAAGTGAAAGAAGGCCGCTAGTTTCGAAAGGACAGAGAAAGGGAGAAGTGAAGACTTGGAGAGTGACAGAGCAGACCGCTGGTTTGCAAATAACAGGAACAGGAAGATGTAAATGCTAGGAGAGTGACAGAGCACACCGCTGGTTTGGAAAGGACAGGGACAAAAAGTAGTGGAGGCTCGCTGAGTGACAGAGAACACCTCTTGATTAGAGAGAATAGGAAGAGGAAGACGTGAAGGCTAGGGGAGTGAGCTGGAAAGAACAAGGAAAGGAAGAAGTCAAGGCTCGGACAGTGAAAAATCACGCTGTTGGTTTGAAAACGATAGGGACAGGAAAAATTGAAGGCGCGGAATGTGATAGAGAACGCCGCTGGTTTGAAAAGGACAGAGACAGGAAGATGTGATGGCTCGGAGAGTGACAGAGCAAGCAGCGGGTTTGCAAAGGACAGGGACAGGAAGAAGTGAAGAGTCAGAGAGTGACAGAGCTCGTCCAGGTTCGAAAAGAACAGTTACAGAAAAAGTTGAAGGCTTGTAGAATGACATAGCATACCAGTGGTATGGAAAGGATATGGAGAGGAAGAAGTGAAGGGTCAGAGAGTGACAGAGCCCAGGTTCGGAAAGGACAGTAAAGACTCGGAGAGATACAGAGCAGAACACTGGTTTAAAAAGGACAGGAACAGGAAGATGTGAATGCTAGAAGAGTGACAGAGCACACCGCTGGTTTGAAAAGGACAGGGACAAAAAGAATTGGAGGCTCGGTGAGTGACAGAACACACCGCTGAATTGGAAAGGATGGGGAGAGGAAGATGTGAAGGCTAGGGGAGTGAGTTAGCACGTGAGTGGTTTGGAAGGAACAGGGAAAGGAAAAAATCAAGACTCGGACAGTGACAAATCACGTCGCTGGTTTGATAACGACAAGGACATGAAGAATTGAAGAGACGGAAAGTGACAGAGCACACCACTGGTTTGGAAAGGACAGGTAGAGGAAGTGAAGCCTCAGAGAGTGAAAAGCACACCACTGGTTTGTAAAGTACAGAGACAGGCTCAGAGACTGACAAAGCATACCGCTGGTTTGGAAAGGACAGGGAGAAGATGAAGTGAAAGGGTCGGGGTGTTACCGAGCACACTGATAGTTTGTAAAGGACAGTAACGGGAAGAAATGAAACTTGGAGAATGAAAGAGGACTCCTCTGGTTTGGAACTGACCAGGACAGAAAGAAGTGAAGGCTCGAAGATTGAAAGAGCATTAGTTTGTTTGGAAACGACAGGGGCTGGAAGAAGTGAAGGATCAGAGAGTGACGGAGCACACTGCTAGATTTTAAATGCAAGTAACATGAAGATATAAAGGCTCGGGCAGTGACAGAGGACGCCGCTGGTTTGAAAAGAACAGAGACAAGAAGATGTGATGGCTCGGAGAGTGACAGAGCACGCAGCGGGTTTGCAAAGGACAGGGACTGGAAGAAGTAAAGACTAGGAGAGTGAAAAACACGCCACTGATTTGTAAAGGACAGATACAGGCTCAGAGAGTCATAGAGCACACTACTGATTTGGAAAGAACAAGGATAAGAAGAAATGAACGGTCAAAGAGTGACAGAGCGTGACTAGGTTCGGGAAGGACAGTTGTAGTAAGAAGTGAAGGCTCGTAGAGTGACAGAGCATACCGCTGATATGGAAAGGACAGGGACGAGAAGAAGTTAAGGCTCGGAGGGTGAAAGAGGGACACTGGTATGGAAAGGACAGGGAAAGGAAAAAGTAAAGGCTAATAGAGTGACCTAGCACGTGACTAGTTTGGAAAGGACAGGGCCAGTAAGAGGTGAAGGCTCAGAGAGTGAAAGAGGACGCCTCTGGTTTGGAAAGGACAGGAAAAGGAAGAAGTAAAGGCTAGGATAGGGACAAATCACGCCGCTGCTTCGGAAAAAGCAGGGACAAGAAGAATGAATGAAGGGTACAAAACAGACGGGTGCTGCGTAAGTCCAAGTGTCAAGCACTCAGCCATTTGCAGAAAGAGATGATTTATTAAAATTTTAAATGTTCTTTAAAAACACACACTATGGTTAACAATCTAAAAGATATATATATATATATAGATATATATATATATATATATATATATATATATATATATATATATATATATATATATATATATATATATATATATATATATATATATATATATATATATATATATTATAAGGAAGAGGGAGTAAAAACGTAGAAAAATAAATGCCTCTAGAATGCTGTAAAATCAAAGTAAAATCCTAAGACACGACACGTCTATCTGGTTCTAAAAATGATAAAACATTAAATTTCTTTTAAGAGATTTGTCTCTGATAATAATTTAAACACTCGGTTCATGTTTGGAAAGGATGCTCCTCAGACCCTGCTGAGGACACATCCCTTGGCAATTAAAAGGAAAAAGCCTTTGCCTCAGAGTATGGAAACGTAGGCATTCGGCAAATAGGTGGAGTACAGACATTGATACTGCACAGTGAGTGCACATTGGAGGCTGCTAAAGGCCTTCCATTAGAAAGCCATGTGTCACACGACAATGCCCAATTCTCAGACGGCATAGAATAACATCCTGAGTACGGGTCCTAGTAGTGCGTGGCCAGGAGCGGATTTACTGTTTGATGGCATGCAGTCTGCCACTGATGGGGTAGGAGCTTCTGATATCTTCCCCTCCCCTCATGTGTCTGTGTGCCTGCCCAATACAATACAGCCTCTATCTTCACAGCTGAGCTTGTTGCGATACTGGCTGCACTGTATACCATCGCTTCTTCACCACCGGGATTTTATACAATATTCTCTGATTCCCTCAGCTCTTTGGAGGCTTTAGTATTTTTATTTCCAGATCACCCGCTGGTTTCAAAGATCCAACAGTAGATTTTTTTATTTATCTTGTTCCACGAAGTTTTATTCTATTGGGTACCTAGCCACATATGTATAAAAGGAAATGAGAGAGCAGATGGTGTTGCCAAGGCAGCTGCATCTCTAGAAACCTCCACCCCTGCTCCTCTTCCTTTCTGTGAAAGAGGACGCCTCTGGTTTAGAAAGTACAGGGACGAGAAGAAGTGAACGCTAGAAGAGTGACAGAAAACACTGCTGGTTTGGAAAGGACAGGAACAGGAATAAATTAAGGCTTGGAGTGTGACAGCGTACGCTCTAGTTCTGAAAGGACAGTGACAGGAAGAAGTGAAGCCTCGGAGTGTGACAGAGCACACCTCTGGTATGGATTGGACAGGGATGGGGAGAAGTGAAGGTTCACAGTGTGAAAGAAGGCCGCTGATGTGGAAAGGACTGGGGCAGGGAGAAGAGACGGCTCGGAGAGTGAAAGAGTACACGGCTGCTATGGAAAGGACAGGGGTGGAAAGAAGCAAATGTTCGGAGAGTGATGAGGGCACCGCTGGATTGAAAAGGACAAAGGCAGGAAGAAATTAAGGCACGGAGTGTGACAGAGCACGCCGCTGGTTTCGAAAGGACAGGGAAAGGAAAAATTGAAAGCTCGGAAAGTTACAGAGTACGCTGCTGCTTCGGAAGAGGTAGAGAAAAGAAGAACTGAAGGTTAAAAGAGTGACAGACAACACCCCTGGTTTTAAAAGGCAGGGACAAGAAGAAGTGAAGGTTCGGAGAGTGAAAGAGCATGCCGCTGGTTTGGAAAAGACAGGGAAAGGAAGAAGTGAGGGCTCGGTCAGTGACAAAGCACGCAGCTGGTTTGGGTTTGGAAACGACAGGAACAGGAAGAAGTGAAGGCTCGTTCAGTGACAAAGCACGCCACTAGTTTGGAAGAGACAGGGACAGGAAGAATTGAAGGCTCGGAAAGTTACAGACCACGCTGCTGCTTCGGAAAAGGCAGGGGCAACAAGAACTGAAAGTTCAGATGGTGACAGACCACACTGCTAGTTTGAAAAGGACTGGAACAGGAAGAAGTTAAGGTTCGGAGATTAAAAGAGCACGCCGCTAGTTCTGAAAGGACGGGAACAGGAAGAAGTGAATGCTAGGAGAGTCACAGAGTACGCGACTTTTTTGGAAAGGACATGGAGAGGAAGTGAAGGCTCGGAGAGTGACATTGGACGTCTCCTGTTTGGACAGAACGGGAACAGGAAGAAGTAAAGGCTCGGAGAGTGAAAGAGCACACCGCTTGTTTGGAAAGAGCATGGGCAAGGAAAAGTGAAGGCTTAGAGAGTGACAGAGCTCATTGCTGGTTTGCAAAGGACAGTGACAGGAACGCTGGTTGTTTGAAAAGGAAACTGACAGGATATATCGAAGATACGGAGAGAACAGGGCACGCAACATGTTTGGAAAAAACAGGGATAGGAATTAGTGAAGGCTCGGAGCTTGACAGAGGATGGCTCTGTTTGAAAGGACAGGGAAAGAAAGAAGTGAAGTTTAGTAGAGTGATAGAGCACGCCGCTGCTTTGGAAAAGGACTGGAGCAGGAAGAAGAGCGGCTCGGAGAGTAACAGGGGACACCGCGCTATGGAAAGGAGATGGGCGGGAAGAAGCAAATGTTCGGAGAGTGACAAGGGGCACCGCTGAATTGGAAAGGACAAAGACAGGAAGAAATGAAGTCATGAAGTATGACAGAGCACGCCTTTGGTTTGGAAATGACAGGGACAGGAAGAAGTGAAGGCTCGGACACTGACAAAGCATGCCGCTGGTTTGGAAACGAGAGGGAATGGAAGAAGTGAAGGCTCGGAGAGTGGCAGAGGAAGCTTTTGCTTTAGAACTAACGTGGGCAGGAAGATGTGAAGGCTTGGAGATTGTTAGAGCATACTATTGGTTTGGAAAGAACAGGGGCAAGAACAAGTGAAGGCTCGGATATTGACAGAGAACACCGCTGGTTTGGAAAGGGTAAGGCAAGAAAGAAGTGAAGGCTCGAAGGATGTCAGATCACGCCGTTGGTTTGGAAGGAACAAGGAAAGAAAGAAGTAAAATCCGGCAGAATGTCAGTGCTAATAACCTTTGTTTGGAAAAGACAGGGACACGGAGAAGTAAAGGCTCTGAAAGTGACAGAGCACGCCGCTGCTTTGTTAAGGGCAGAGAAAGGAATAAGTGAAGGATAGAAGAGTGACAGCACAGAACATCAGCTGGTTTGAAAGGACAGGTACAGGAATAAGTGAAGGCTCGTAGAGTGACAGAGCACACCGCTGTTTTGGAAAGGTCATGGGCAGCAATAAGTAAATACTCAGATAGTAACCGAGCACACTCCCTGTTTAGAAAGGACAGGGACAGTAAGAAGTGAAGGCCCGGAGAGTGACAGAGGCGCCGTTGGTTTTGAAAGCACAGGGACAGGAAGAAGTGAAAACCCATAGATTGACAGAGCACCAGTTGGTTTGTCAAGGACAAGAACTAGAAAAAGTGAAGGATCAGAGAGTGACTGAGCACTCTGCTGGTTTGGAAAGGCCAGTTACAGGAAGAAGTGAAAACTCGGACTGGTACAGGAAGATGTGACGGCTCGGGGAGTTAAAGAGTACACCGCTGGCTCGGGAAGGACAGCGACAGGAAGAAGTTAAGGCTCAGAGTGTAAAACGGCACACCGCTCTTTGGAAAGAGCAGGGACAGGAAGAAATGAAGGCTCGGAGAGTGACAGCGCATAACGCTTGTTTATAACGGATAGCAACAGGAAGAAGTGAAGCCTCGGAGAGTGACAGCGCATAACGCTTGTTTATAACGGACAGGGACAGGAAGAAGTGAAGCCTCGGAGAGTCAGAGAGCACACCGCTTTTGGAAAGGACAGGGACAGGAATTGAAGGCTCGGATCCGATTACACTGGTCTGCGTCAAAAATGTACCTTAGGTTTTCTATAGTGTTTTTTAATAAAATTGACCTCCTAAATCCGAATCTTCATCCGTTTTTCTCTATCACCCCCAGTTTTTGCGATACAGGGGGTGATAATAATTTTATAGTTTATACATCTCCTATATTACATCAAATTTCAATAGTTTTTGCACTGCTCTATTCGCAGTAAATTTTGTATACATTTTAAGTAATTATGCAAATAGGTTTATATTTTGCAGGTTAAAAATTGCTTAGCATTATAATAATAAAAATAATAATAATAGTGGTTGAGTTAAAAATGAACAGAAAATGTAAGAATAGCTCCGACAGATTTTGCTATGTTTGCGGCAAAGTGACTTTTCCCGAGCAGCAAAGTACAATCCCTCCTGTAATTAAATCTTTGTATCATGCATATTTTGAAGTAAGGCTAAGAGATCGAGATAAAAGTTTTGCACCACATATCTGCTGCAAGGGATGCTACATAAGTTTAAGACGCTGGAGTCAGGGCGAACAGAAGTCCCTCTCTTTTGGTGTTCCCATGGTGTGGAGAGATGGCAAGGACCACACTACGGACTGCTATTTTTGCATGACAAATCTTAAAGGTGAGCATTGTATCAAGTATTTAAGCTTTCTGTATTATACTGACTCCTGAAAATGTCATTATTATGCATAGACTTAGCATAAAATTAAAAACTAACATAGTTCACTTCAGCATGAACATATCCTTTACTAAACATTTATGTACTATCTGCAACTCCAAATCAATTCCTTTATGTAATATGCAATTATATTTTCCACAGGTATAAATAAGAAGAATAAACATAGAGTGGCATATCCGGATGTTCCTTCTGCCATCAAACCCCTGCCCCATGGCCCAGGAATTCCTATACCTTCTCCCCCTGAACATATAGAGGTACATGAAGAGATTAATATGGAAGCTGACCAAGATTATGACACATCTGAGTCTTATCAGGTTTCCACACATGATATGGTCGCAAGACCATTCACTCAAGTTCAGTTAAATGACCTGACCAGAGATCTGGGGGTTTCAAAGGCGAATACACAACTTCTTGGCTCTCGACTTCGTGAAAGTAATCTTCTCGCTTAAGAAACAACATTTAGGGGGGTACAGAAATAGAGAACAAGAGTTTCGAAGCTATTTTTTACAGCATTCTTCCAGCTCTTTAGTATACTGCGCCAATATTAAAGGACTTGTTGAGGCCCTTGGAATTCCATACAACCCATTAGAATGGAGACTGTTCATAGATTCCTCCAGTAGAAGTTTAAAAGCTGTGTTACTGAATATTGGTAACAAGATAGCTTCCGTTCCTATAGGCCATTCAATCCAACTTACTGAAAGTTATGAAAATTTAAAAAAAATTGCTGGATGCAATAAATTACTCTAGCTATAAGTGGAGGATATGTGGTGACTTAAAGGTAAGATCATTTTACACTTGGCATTTCTAAGCTTTTTGATATTAACATTTTCATTTTTAATTGTTAATACTTGTATACACCTTTTGGTCAACTTACATTTTACTAGAATGCAAATCTGGAAATCATGAGTCATTTTTTAGTTATATTTTTTGTTGAAGTGTGTCCCTATAGGTTAATGCATCCTATTGGGTTAATGGGGAACTTATCCTAATTGAGAAGGTATACAACACAACTCAATAAACTCAAAATAAGATGTACATATATCCAATTAGTTCCAATACGATGATTTAATGCATCGGCATACATGATTTTTCAGTACATATTCATATTCTTATTGTTTTAAGAAATATTACTTTGAATTTGTTTTTAGAAATATTACACTGAATTTACATACCGTGTTAAATTTTTTTCAGGTAGTGTCTCTTACGCTTGGGACGCAAACAGGCTACACGAAGCATCCCTGTTTCCTATGTTTATGGGACAGTCGTGCAGATAGTATGCACTATGAGAAGAAGGTTTGGCCTCCACGAGAAGCATTTAGAATTAGATCAAACAATGTGATAGCTGAACCTTTAGTGCCTCCTCAAAAAATACTCCTCACTCCACTGCATATAAGGCTTGGCATAATGAAAAATTATGTCAAAACCCTTAATAAAGTAGGCCAAGCTTTTAAATTTCTTCTTCAAAAAATTTCACAAATCAGTGACGCTAAGCTCCATGGGGAAATTTTTGATGGACTTCAAATCAGGAACTTGATCAGCAATTTGATGCATCAATGAAGGACATAGAAAAAGATGCCTGGAAAGCTTTCAAAGCTCTAGTTAACAATTTTATAGGCAATAAAAGAAGCCTAGAAGAATATGTTGCCCTTGTCAATCAGCTCTTAACAAGTCTCAAACATTTGGGAGCTCGAATGTCTATAAAGATACACATTTTAAAGTCCCATCTGGATTATTTTCCCGGCAACTACGGGGATTACAGTAAAGAACAGGGGCAAAGATTCCACCAGGACATAAAAACAATGGAATCCAGGTACCAGTGTAAATGGAGCGGAAACATGCTTGCTGACTACTGTTGGTGTTTGAAGCGTGATGCACCAGATGACAGGCACAAACGAAAATCGTCAAGGGCGTCTGTTCTTCGAAATTATAATTATTTTCTTTTATTTTTTGTTTATTAAAAGAATTATAGTTTACATATGTGTATTCCTGTTTATATGATATAACAGTAATAATGCATTATTAGATAGAGAAAGGTTTTTTTTTTTTTAATTCAGAAAAAATGAGGTAATCTCAATGAAAATGGTGTATGCTGTACTGAGAAAATCTGACCTGATTGAACAAATATACATTTATTTTTGAGCTCAGGAGGTTCGATTCATTAAGAAACCACAAAGAAATCCTGGGGAACATAAAAAAAATTTCAAACGCAGGCCTGTGTTATGGAGAAGTACCTCTTTTTAAAGTGAATAGTTATCACAACTGAGACATTGTATGAAATCAAGCGTAGAATAAAATAAGACTTCTTACGACATTCTTCAACTGATTGGGGATCTCGTTGGCTTAAATAGAAGAGAGAGTGCTAAAGTGGAGAGAGTGTGTGTTTTACCCTTGGTGTCATGGGTGTGCCTGTCTGGGTTTTCAGGAGCTGAACATCACAGTGGCAATCTTTGGAGGCTCCTCCCCCCTCTCCTTTCTCTTACTCTCTTTATTTCTATATATCTATCTATCTCCCCAAACTCATAGCTCGCAAATTGCAGACAAAATTTTAATATACTGACACAGCTCATCCTTATGCGGACATTATGTTATTGAACAGTACAATTTCATTCACCATACTATTATATTTGCATTCTTAATGTTACATACGCATACAACGCACATACTATATTGGTTAATTAAAAGTGTAAGTTAAGTACGTATTTTTCAGTGTTACGCAAACGAGTTCATGATGGCAAACAGTAAGAAACGATTTTTACAATAAAGCTTTCCTCCCGCGGAGATTTACCAGCATATGTGATAAATCGGTTGAGAAGCTCCAGTATAATATGCTTGAAGTTTAGACTATAGAAATTATGAAGCTAAGTAAGCTAAACGACAACTTCTAGCAAAGTCCTGGTGAATTAAAAGAGAAGGATATTGCATAGTTTGAAAGAAAGGAGCGTAGCTTTAAGTCAACGAGAATTGAGGTAAGGTGTCAATATGCGTGGCAAAATGAATCTGCTTTTTGAGCTTCATTTGAGATTTATTTGTACATTGCACCTATAAAAAGTTCATACCATTGGCAAGGACCTCGTTAAACCATCAATGATCGAAGCAACAAGGTTTGTGCTTGGTATTCAAATCGAAGAATCTATTGATGTGTATTCATCATCGCAACTGCCTGCATATGCAGACCACTTGAAGGAGCATTCAGTTAAAGAGCAATACTTGTTATCGAAATCTCTTGCTACAACCACACAAGACAAAGATATGTTTGAAAGAGTTGAATTTTTTTTAAGTTAAAGGTAGTGAGTGGACAAAACTAGATGGGTTTTGTACAAACGGAGGACCTTCAATGGCAGGAGTCCATTCATGGTTTCAAGCGTGTATGAGAAATTTCGCCCCTCACGTTCACTTCACATCAATGTATGATTTACCACTATAACATAACATAATTTCACAGATGACTAAAGCCACAAAGGTCATCCGCATCTGTCAAAACCTGCTCACAAAAGGCATCCATAGGATTGTCTCAGATCATGCATCTACAATATACATACAATTTAAACCATCCACCGGAATGCGTCTAAAACAAAAAGCATCATCATCAAGGCTCGTCAAAATCCAAATCACTCATAATATACAAAAATAAAAAAATGCTTCCACAGGAATGAGTCCAGAATAACTTCTACCCCACAAAAGAAGTTAACCCTCCCTCCCCATATAATCATCTAATATGCGTTTGAAATCATTCAAGTTTGGAATGTCAACTGTCTCAGGCAGCAAACTATTCTAGTAATCTACCACTCTGTTGGTGAAAAAATATTTTCTAACATCTAACCTGAACTTATGTTTTATATTTCTCAAGTGGTGACCCCTAGTCCTATTACTGCCTTCCAGCTCAAATAAATTGCTAAATTCCAACTTATCTATCCCAGAACAGATTTTAAAAAGCTCAGTCATATCTCCCCTCACAGACCTTCTTTCAAATGAAGACATATTTAGCACCCTCAGTCTATCTTCATATTCAAGGTGCTTCAGGGAAGGTATTATTTTTGTTGCCCTCCTTTGTACTGACTCTAGCAGGTTGATATCATGCCTAAAATATGATGACCATGCTTGTATATAGTACTCTAAATGTGGCATGACATACGAGTTGTAGAATTTAAGGATAACTTCCTTAGTCTTGTAGCTAACATTCCACTTAATGTATCCGAGCAGCCTATTTGCTCTATTTTTTGCCTCAATGCACTACTTTGAAAACCTCAGTGACCTATTTACCACTAGGACAAAGTCCTTCTCAAACTGAATTCAGCCAATGCCCATCCATTTCATAGCTTAATTCCTTTTTAGCCCTTCCCATGTTAATAGCTTTGTATTTTTTAAGGTTACAAAGTCATCTGCCACTTCTAAGCCCAAGCTAATAACTTATTTAAGACACCCTGCAATTTAAAGCTACACTCAACTTCTTTGACTACAACTGCCAATTTAGTGTTATCAGCAAATATTGACACTTTGCTATTTACAGCCTCCCCAAGATCATTTATATAAACTATGAATAATAAAGGGCTTAGAACGGATCCTTGAGGTACGCCACTGATAACATCCCTCCCCTGTGACCTCACCCCATTTAGTACAACTCTCTGTTTCTCGTCTTTCAGCCATTCAGTTATCCAATTCAAAACTTTACCGCATATCCCATGCATTTTTAATTTGTGAAGTAGTCTCCTATGTGAAACCTTATCAAAAGACATGCTAAAATCTAAGTAAATTAGATCAACATTCTCTCCCCTATCTAATTGTTTAGTTACATAATCCACAAAATCCAGTAAATTTGTTAAACATTGATCTACTGCTTACAAGTCCAGGCTGAGCATCATTTATTAACCTACCATACTCTAGATAATCAGAAATCCCCTTCTTAACTATCTTCTCAAGAATTTTACAAACTATAGAAGTTAAGCTTACCGACCTAAAGTTATTCAGGTCCTCTTTACTTTCCTTTTAAAAAATTAGCACTACATTCGCTAATTTCCAATCATTAGGTATTTCTCCAAACTCTAGTGATCTAGTATATATCTTCTCAAGAGCTACTGCAATACTATCTACACTTTTGAGTAACCTAGAATGAATGTTGTCTGGGCCAGATGCCTTACTAAATTTGAACTCCAATATAAGCCATTTAATTATTTCCCTGTTCATATTAATTGTATTCAACACTCCTCCCCCTAACCTAGAGTTATCATTAATTAATCTATCTGGATTCTCTTCTGTAAATACTGAGGAAAAATGATCATTAAGAAACTTTACTATTTCCTCATCAGATTCTTTCAAAACCCCTTCATATCTAATAGGCCCTATTTTATCACTGATTCTATAGTAGCTAAAGAAATTCCTCGGATCTTTATCATTATTTTAAGCTAAAGTAATTTCTGCCACACTTTTTCTCTTCTTAATAATCTTATTTAGCTCATTTCTGGTCAACATATAATAATTTAAATTGTCAAAAGTACTTTCTCTCTATAATTCTCAGAAACTTTCCTAGTTATCTTCTGATTTCACGACAATGGCTTCTACATTTCTTCTCAATACCCTTCATTAGGATTCACTGCTCCCGGAATATGTTTAATATAGTCTTATAAGTGTCCCACATCTCATACGAATTCCTTCGCCTGAATTTTATATCCAACCTGATCTGATTTAGCAAGTTAGGTAATTTATCGTAATCGACCCTATAAAAATTTGGAATTTTTGTGGAGTTTGTCGATGTTCTATCTTTCACTATTCCCAAGCTAAACGAACCATCTGATGATCACTATTTCCCAATGCTTTCCCGACAGTCATTTCCTGAACCAAGTGATCATCATTTGAAAGAACCAGATGTAATATATGGGCACCCCTTGTTGGTTTATTAACAAATTGAGTTCAAAATTATCCTCAAATCATTTTATAAACTTAAAACTTGCTCTATCCTTTCCTAAAATATTTTACTAGTCCAGAGAATTGAAATAAAAGTCACCAAGAATAACTGTATATACTTCACATCCTTTACTTATTTCCCTGATCATTAACTCATCAATGCAATCAGTCTGTCTGGGTGGTCTGTAAAAGGCTCCCAAGTGTATTATCCTATTTTTACTCACCCTAATATCAAACCACAGTGACTCAACTTTTCTTGCTTTATAGAATTATTTAGATTTGAACAAATGCTATTTCTGATATATATATATATATATATATATATATATATATATATATATATATATATATATATATATATATATATATATATATATATATATATATAATCAACCTACCACCAGTCCTATCTCTCCTTTGACTAGTCTACATATCATAACCCTGTAGTTCAAATTCACTCACATTTTCATTAAATTTATTTTCATTAACCCATGATTCTATTACACATATTATATCTATATCGTCATCAATAATATAACTAAATAACTCATCTTTCTTATTTCTAAGACTACGAGCATTGGTATAAAGACAACTGAGCCCTCCTATCCCTGAAGCACCTCTTGTAGAATGTATACTTTACCTCTATCTCCTCTTCATCTCTTTCCTTTCCCTGCCTCACCCTGTACTCTTATATTTCCCTGACCACTACCAGTAACTAGTTTCCCGCCTGCAAAGACCCAACGACACTATCAACTCCTGCTACAACGCGTCAACCCCAGCCCGGCTTAGATGGAGTCCATGCAATGCATACAATGCCTTATTCCCATAAAACCCATTCCAAACATCTACAAACACTAATCCCGACTCCTCACACAGGCCTTTCACATACTCATTCAGTCCAATTGCACAAGGCAACCATTCCATCCCCACATCCAATCTCAGAAGCACATCTGAAACAACGCTTTTCACTCATCCTTTCAATTAACCTTTTTTACATCCGTCGTAACTCACATAAGCCCACCTTCTTTACATGATTTACTCCCACATGCGTAATCACAACTGCATCCCTCTCTCGCCCAGACACCAGACTATTATACCTCTCAGAAACATCATTTACACCAGCACCTGGCAAACAAGTTCTCAGTCCTTAACATTTGCTATCACTCAACTTCCTATCTAAATATATAATTTGAGAGTCACCCATCACAACCACCTCATCGATCCTCCTAGTTTCCCTAGGCTTAGCTTCATCCTCCCTCCTGTTCTTATTCAAACTACCACTTATTCCCCTTTCTGCTAGAACCACATCAGACAAATCACTTTCAACCTCTTCCTCTCTAAGGGCATCGAATCTGTTAGTCAACCAAATAGGTTCCATGTTTCTCTTACTTACACACCCAACCTGTCCTAACCTATCCATTCTATTCATATTCACCCACCATTAATCTTCACTTACATCAGTCACTTATTTCTCCCCAGTCCCTAGTATAGACCTATATTAACCCATCCTGGTCCCAGCCACATTCTTCATGCCTACGCTCGCTTCCCTTCTCACTTCAACCATCAAATAAATCATTTAATCTCTTGCATTCATCACGCACCTGACTCACCTCCTATACCAAAGCTACATTTGCACGAGTCAGATAACACAAAGGGCATTCAGATACATTTGCTCTTCTTCCAACATCACAATAATCACATACTACATACACACTATGCATTAGCTATGAAAACTCTCCCGAATGACGTTGCAGATGCTTTGTTAGATGTATTAAAAATGGTTAACCATATCTAAGGGAGTAATGTGAACTCGTGAATTTTCAAAACTTTATGTCAAGAGATGGGAGCAAGCGATACTGTGCTTTTAGTTTACACTGAAGTGAGATGGTTATCTCTGGTTACGGTTTTGTATCAATTTCTAGAGCTAAAAGAGGAAATAACTACTTTCCTTGTGAGGAATAACTGCCAAAGAAGTTAATCTACGGGATAAAATGAAGGTTCCTACTTTACAAATTTCATTGGCGGGGTAAACTCCCTGAACTTATATCACTTCAGGAAAATAGTGCAAATATTTTAGGCACCCCATATAAAATTACACCTTTCAGATAAAAATTCAGCTTTATCAGTGTGGGGGGATTCCACGTGGAATTTCTTTTCCAGCACGGAAGTGAAGTCCATGCGCTGAAGAAGATTCTAGAATTTGGTTAGGCTAAAATTGGTAAGCCTCCCCCCCCCCCGCATCCACAAGCGGTAGCCTCGAACCTCGTCCCCCACGGACCACCTTTACGCGGGTTAGAATCACCTTGGCGTGAAAATTCGAGGCCATTCGAGAGTAGCGCTGTTTACCTCACCCCACGGGGAAAGCCTTGGATATATATAGGGCTCGTCTTCCATGTGGGAGACACAGAGTTGAGGAGTACCGCCCGGACCCAAGAAGATTCCCCTAGTTCAAAGGCAGGTGCTAACAACAAAGCAAATTGACGGCTGAACTTTTTGTGTGTTGGAATTAGGCCCAGCCAGTGAGGTAATTCCATTTGACGATCGCCAACGAACGATTTTCCGACTCCACTCATCAACTCATGTCGAAGCTCTCCTCGTTCGCCCCTCGTTTTCGGGTTGCCGAAATACTCTCCCCTGGAGAACCGTCATCACGTTAACTTCCCGATCAGAAGCTTCGAGTGCCCTCGCCCCCCCTCACGTTTATTGCCTGCAGAAGACATCCGTGAAGCCTTTCCCTCACGTCTCACCCGGAATCGCCCGTAAGCCAACCCCTCCCCCCCCCCTTCAGCAACCCAATTGAGTTAATCCTCCCCCTTTGAATAGTCTCCTTCTGTAATACATTAATTTTTAACTTCAGAGTCTGACGCATAACTCTGCAATTTCCCCCTCATTTACCAATTTAATTTTGCCTATTTATTCTCTTATTTTATGTAAATAAAATTATATTTTTGTACATGCCTCTTTAAATAACCTTGAGCTTTGCCATTGCCCAAATTTTGCCTAACTTTGTTGCACACTTTCTCGCTCCTCCGCGCGTCGAAACTCGTGATGCTCTGTGCCTTGTCGGTTCGACTTTAAGTTATTGGTCCCTTCCCCCATAGATATAATATGGTATTGATATAATGTAATGTCATACCACGACATATATATTTATTAATATAAATATTATATAATGTTAGTGTCAAGTGTGTTTGAAGTTTTTACGAACCCGTGTCATTTTAATTTCGACATTATAAATTTTCTTGTTATTCACGTTTATCCCTTTTATTTTAATTTTTGTATTCTGCTAGCCGAAGGCAAGTTCAAGTTAATTGAAGAGCAGTGGAACGTAATCTATGTAGATTTTGTGTCGGACCCCAGCTAATTATTTTTTTTTATTGTGTTTGAATTTTGGAGACTCTCCTGGTTATTATTCCAAAAGAGTTAAGGTCTTTGGTGTCCTAATTCCGGTAGGACCATTTTAATTTTTTTTCCGCTTAGAAACAGCAGTAGTAGGTAGCTGTATCATAATTTTTTTTGGCGAACAAGGCCTTCACGACTATTCAAGTATTGGTTTCGAATGGGTAGTGTCCTAGCTCGTTCAAGTGTCAGTGTTCCCTAAGTTAACTGCGTAACAATGTCATCCTTCGAAAAATTCAAGAGTCATGGTGAAATGTTAGGTCTTTTGGGCAAACACCTGCTAAATCACGTACAGGAAGAAGAGAGGAACGAACGGGCAGAGCGAAGGGAAAAGGAACTAAGAAAAACGGAGATGGAGAACAAACTGAAGATGGATATAGAGAAGAACAAAATGGAGATGGAAGAACATAAACAAATTAGGCAGCATGAGCTGGAAATGAGCCGAAATCAAATGGATTCTCAGTCCATCGGGTCCCGGGCTGAAATTCCCCAAACTCCTTCGGTCAAACTTCCCGCTTTTAATGATGGAGAGGACTTTGGGTCATTTTTAACCCATTTTGAGAGAATCTTTCAGATCAATAGATGGGATCTCGAAAATGATGGCGTCGCTCACTTACTTTCCCTCCTAAATGCCCAGTTAAGGGATATTTTCGTATCCCTTCTCCGGAAGCAACTTTGGACTATTATTCCACTTTAAAGTCCGAATTGTTAGCCGCTGTTCATATAAATTGTGAATTCTACCGTTCCCGATTCCGCCAGGAAAGGATCCGCCCTGTTCAAACATTTCGGCAACACGGGTACATCCTCCAAAGACACCTTCAGTGTTGGCTGGATGCGTGCAAGGTTCTCCAGGTCTACGAGTCCCTTCTGGACTTCTTCCTTAGGGATCAGCTTTTAGCTGCCGTGGCTCCCGAAATTCGCGCCTTCATTAAGGATAAACGTTGTGCAACTTTCAAGGAGTGCTTGGAAGAGGCCGATGTCTACGCGGGTAGTCACAATTTATACCCTGGGGATGTTAAAAAGGCTTTCCAATCGCTCTTCGAGACTAAATTTTATGGTCCTAAGACCCCTCCTAAATTGGTTCCAAGATTTACCAAAGTTCCTAGTCCCTCGAAGCCAAGAAACTTCCATACATCTGAACCGAGACGTTAAGCCCCCGGTTGTGCCAAAAGAACCCGATCGTCTGCTACACCTGCGGGGTTCCCGGCCATTACCGCACGAACTGTCCTCAAAACTCCGGATTCGAAAACTCTCAGTCCCACCAAGTGCACCAAATCTGGGCCGCCCCTGATCCCCCTCCGTCGCATCAGGAGACCCCCGATCCTCCCTCTCCCGCCAAAGACCCGGTCCATCAGGTAAACTTTCTCTTTAAGAGAACAACCCTGGTGGATTGAAATTCGAGAACGGAACTGTGAACGGTCGCCGAGTATCCACCCTCGTCCGTGACACCGGTTGCCCTGCATCGTAGTGTCTGAGGACCTACTTCCCCCTTTTGGCCCCGACCACAAGAAATTTGCGGTGGTCCCTGACTACCTTGGCCGGGCCAGTCGTTTCCCAGTAATTCGTTGGCCCATCGAGTGTGACTATATGTCTGGTTGCGCCGAAGTGGTAGCGGCCCCAATCCAGTTCTACTTCCTTTTGATCGGTCAGAACCCCGTAATCCACGACTATTCCGTGGCCCAACCCGTGATTACCCGTACACAGGCAGCCCTGGAATCCCATGCACCCGTTCCCCTGGAAATCACTATGTACCCGGAGTTCCAAGCCCTCCGGAGCGACAAGTTTGCCCGTGCCCAGAAGGAGTGCGCAACTCTCCCCCCCCTTTGGGAGAAAACTAAAACCCTCGAGCGTGAGTCCATCTGAGGTAACAAACGATTGTCGTATCTCGTGAAGAAGGACTTATTGAGTGGTATAACACCTACTTTGACCTTAAGTCACGAGAACGAAAATTCAAGCCAGGCGCGCAGGTGCTGGTGCTACTTCCCACGGGAAGCAACAAACTCCTTAGCCAGTGGAAGGGACCCTACCCCGTCCTCGAGGCTAGAGGACCCGTGGATTACCTCATCCGTACTCCGGTGGGAGCGAAGGTTTTCCACGTGAATTGTATATATTATCTCATTAATGTTCTTAATTATGATTTTTTTTTGGGGGGGGGGGGGAGGGTTCCACTGAAATGTCGCCAATGTTTTCCTGTGATTTTTTTTTGTTTAAAATTGTACTAGTTAAATTGTCTTTCGAATTGACCCATTTGAGGCTTATGTCCGTAAATTCCCCACTGAGCTCAGATTAACGTTTTTTTGTGTGTACACCTGTCGTAGCAGGTCAGAATTTCCCTAGACCCTTGATAATTCTAGTTCGACGGGTGTGATGATCCTTTCCTACGCAACTGCTCTGTAAAGCATCATCTTTCGGATGGGAGATGTGTGGGGGAATTCCACGTGGAATTTCTTTTCCAGCACGGAAGTGAAGTCCATGTGCTGGAGAAAATTCTAGAATTTGGTTAGGCTTAAATTGGTAAGCCTCCTCCCTCCCCATCCACAAGCGGTAGCCTCCACCCGCGTCGACCACGGACCACTTTTACGAGGGTTAGAATCGTCTCGGCGTGAAGATTCGAGGCCATTCGAGAATAGCACTGTTTTCCCCACCCCCGCGGGGGGGGGGAGCCTCGGATATATATAGGGATCGTAGGCCATGTGGAAGACACAGAGTTGAGGAGTCTCGCCCGGACCCAAGAAGATTCCCTTAGTTCCAAGTAAGGTCCTAACAACAAAGCAAAGTGACGGCTGAACTGTTTGTGTGTTGGAATTAGCCCCAGCCAGTGAGGTAATTCCATTTGACGATCGCTACCGAGCGATTTTTTCGACTCCACTCATCAACTCATGTCGAAGCTCTCCTCGTTCGCCCCTCGTTTTCGGGTGCCCGATATACTCTCCCCTATACCAGACGTTACCCCACCCCCTTTGGAGAACCGTCATTACGTTAACTTCCCGCTCAGAAGCTCCGAGAGCCCTCGCCCCCCTCTCACGTTTATTGCCTGCAGAAGACATCTGTGGACCCTTACCCTCACGTCTCACCCGGAATCCTCCGTAAGCTAACCCCTCTCCCCCTTCAGCAACCCAATTGAGTTAATCCTCCCTATTTGAATAGTCTCCTTCTGTAATACATTAATTTTTAACTTCAGAGTCTGACGCATAACTCTGCAATTCCCCCCTCATTTACTAATTTAATTTTACCTATTTATTCTCCTATTTTATGTAAATAAAATTATATTTTTGTACATGCCTTTTTAAATAATCTTGAGTTTTGCCAATGCCCAAATTTTGCCTGACCTCGTTGCACACTTTCTCGCTGTTCCGCGCGTCGAAACTCATGGCGTTCCGTCCCTTGTCGGTTCACCTTTAAGTTATTAGTCTCTCCCCCATAGATATAATATGGTATTGATATAATGTAATGTCATACCACGACGATCAGTATCGGAGAAAAATGTTCATTTTTTGATCTTATTGAAGAACATCTTTGTGTTATGACTGAAACAATCAGCAGTTACTTTCCTGACCTTGATAGGCGAAGCAAGAAAGCTTGGGTAACTAAACCATTTACTGTTGATGAAGAGGTGATCGAGGACAGTGACACATATGACGAGTTCCAATTTATTGCATTAAAAGGGGATATAACCCTCAAAGTGAATTATAAAAATGCAGATTTGATTACGTTGGAACCAAACTGGAGAAGGAATATTCCATTCTCTCACAAAGAGCTCTTAATGTGCTTATCCAAATGTGGCACAACTTACTGTTGCGAAGATGGTTTCTTAGCTTTAGTTTGTATTAAAACCAAAAACAGAAGCAGCTGAAAGAGAGAGAAGCTGAGATGCGATGTACACTGCTCTCTACAGACCATCGCATTGCTATTTTAGTAAAGGACCAAACAATACCATTTTCCATTAATAAGGCAGCAATAATGTCCCACCCCTACACTTTTCTTCCCGTTTGATAGTGACAGGCTTTCTGAGTCAGTGAGTAGCGGCATTGATGCCCAATAGCATCAATATACCTGCAATATTGATAGAGTTTAACAAAATTTAAAAAGCCAATATTCAATAGGCCAAATAGTATCAATATACCGGAGGGACATTATTGATAGAGATTAGGAAGTTTTAAAAAGTCATATTAAAAAGGCATGATAACATCAATATACCGGCATTATAATGTTGTGTAGATATCTTTGAATAGCATGTTAGTTTCTTTTTTATCTAGTTTTTTTATAACTACTCGGTTGTCTTTTTATTAAATTTGATTTAGTATTGTTCTACATCAAATTGTATTTTATTGTTTAGAAAAGTAACGCCCTCTTGTCGCGGGATAGAGCTTGTGTGTACCTTGGACTTTTCGAGCTATGTCGCCGGGGGTACCTCTTCTGGGTACCCCTGGTAGGGCTTCCCTTGTCCATTTGGTTGGAAACGAGGTTCCAGACTAAGTGCGTCATTCATTCCTTTTTCTACTCTATCCTTCTCCTTTTTAACTATTATTCTATCTCTCCCACTTATACAAAAAGAAAAAACCAAAAAAAGCCTACTCTTATCACGTCACTCTTTCCCTTTTTTCCCTCTATCTGCATATAAGGACTTGGCAGCTACCTCACGCGTCAGAAGAGAGGCTTTGGAACCTCTATAAACAACGCCAATCGATGTTCACTGGTTGCGAGAGACTAGGACTAGAGGTGTCCTAGGCGTTGGGGCACGATGAACGTGTGCCTCTGGTAGCATCGGTCCGAGGTGACGGCCCTTTGTTCCCAGGTTGGTTGCCAGGCCAATAAAAAGCCTTGGGTTGAGTCTCTTGGTGGGGTGGGATATCCATTGAACGCTGACCCGAGATCCTAACCGTTGTGAAGGGAACTAGTAGGAGTTTAGTAAGAGGCGTGCTTCGTTGTTGTTCACTTGGTGACAAATCGATGGCCCCTTCGGGGACCGTCTGTGCTGCTTGGTTGGGAGCCACGGCACGTCGAGGCTTGACCACTCGGTCTAACGAACAGCAGCACATGGAGCGTGCCTTCTGAAAGATCCAAAACGTCTCCGATCGATAGGTGGGAGCGACTCACGCGGGGAGAACTCACCAACCCCCTTTTTTCTATTGATTGGTCACAAAGTTTTGAAAGAGAGAAAGTGTTCAAAATGACAGGGAAGAAAGGTCCAGCTGCACTCAAAGCTACATGTGCGATATGCCAGAAGGATAAGTGGTGCGTGGACTTCCCGGAAGGATGTTTTTCGAAATGCCAACCGGGAAGTATATACACCGACTGCATCCTTAAAGGAGAGGTCCGAGAGGCAGTGCCATACTTCAATGAACTCAAGGATCTCTTCTCAACCTCTGAAGAAAAATCTAGGACGCTGGAAAGTAAAGTACAGACCCTAGAAACGCAGCACGCGCTTCAGATTCGGCGTCTCGAGGAAAAAATCCTAGAGCTAACCTCTAAACTAGAGGCCAAGGATGTCGTAGAGAGGACCGAAAGGAGTATCCGGCCCAGAGTGAAGTCGGACGTACGCCAGTACGCCCGTGTCACTCCAGGAACGACCTTTTCAGAGGTCGCAAAAAGGGGTGCCTCGCCAACAAACAAGCCGGGAAACGGAAGAGCGTAGGGAGTTCTACAGTCAAGGACTCCCTGAAAGTTCTTCTGTTCAATGCGATGTCAATCAGGAACAAGTTTCCTGAGCTCCGTGGCCTCGTAGCGACGGAAGAACCCGAAATGGTAGCCATAAGAGAATCGTGGATAAAAACCTTAAACCGAGACTTTGAAGGCGAATTCACGGTTCCTGGCTACCACCTCTTCCACAAAGATAGGCCAGACTGAGAGGATGGCGGTGTAATGTTGTATGTCAAGGATTCAATCAAATGTACGAACTCCAACATTATATCCGATCACGAGCTCCTAGGCGTTGACCTAGAGATCGGTCTTGTCAGATACAGGACCCTGGTGCTTTACATACCCCCTTCCCAACTCGTTGAGAAGGACAGGGAACTGTACCAGCTGCTGGGTGAGCTTGTTCAAGGCAGAATGTGCATCGTTATGGGCGACTAAAACAGACAAGTTGACTGGGAAACCAGAGCAGCCTGTGGCGAGAGCGCGCTACTCCTGGAGTTCACTAACAACGAGTTCCTCACTCAATGGGTCAGAGAACCGACGAGAGGAGACAATATCCTCGACTTGTCTTCACCTCTGAGGATGATATCGTTGAGGATGTCTCTGTAAGCGAAGAGCTCGGTGGCAGTGATAACCAGCTAGTTAGATTTAGCGTCAAGATCCCGAAGGTAAGGTCTGTTGCCAGTCAATCAAGGAAACTTGACTTGAGAAGAGCAGACTTTGCGAGCCTTCGTGCTGGGCTGACTGATGTAAGGCTAGCGGTATGCGAAGAGGTTAAGGATTCGTGAAACAATTTCAATTTTAAATTCATGAGTCTTCAATCAAGTTGCATCCCTCTGAAATGCCTTCGTCGGTCTTCTGTTCAACCAAAGTGGTTTAATCGAGAAATCGGCCAACTGCTTAGGGAGAAGAGAAATGCGTACCCGCGATCGAAGATCTCGAGTGCTTTTGACGAGTACCGGAGGCTAGCCAGGAAAGTGAAGTCCAGCATAAAAGCGGCTAAGCGTACTGAGGAACTCCGAGTTCTTCGGGTATGTAAATAGCCGTAAACCAATCCATCGTAGGATTGAGCCCTTAGTGGATGAGGAGGGTGCATTAACTCAGTCAGATGCAGAAAATGCTAACCTTTTCAATGATTACTTCTCCTCAGTGTTTACTAAAGAGTGTGGTCCCATCCCCCAGCCCACGGATTCCTACTCGGGTGAAAAGCTGGAGGCAATGGACTTCACCGAAGGAGAAATAAAGGAAAAGATCGCTGACCTAAAGACGAATAAGTCCCCTGGACCGGACGTGTTTCTACCCAAGGTGTTGAAGGAAGTGTGCGATGAAGTATCACGACATCTGTGCACTATCTTTAACATGTCTATCCGGACCAAATGCGTTCCTAGAGACTGGCGTGAGGCGGAGGTGACTCCGATCTTCAATAAAGGAGACCCAAGTCATCCGTCAAAATACCGACCTATCAGTCTGACTTTGATAGTCGGTAAACTCATGGAAAACATCATGGTTGACAAAATAACGTCCTATTTAGAGTCAAACCTGCTACTGAGGAGTTCCCAGCACGGCTTCCGAAGGCAACGGTCATGCCTGACGAACCTTGTAGAATTCTTCCACTTCGTGTTCATTGAGCACGATCGGGACAAGGCGGTGGATGTGGTTTACTTAGACTTTCAGAAAGCCTTTGATAAGGTACCACACCGCCACCTTCTCCGGAAAGTGCGAGCGCTGGGCATAGACGAAAAAGTAGCCGGCTGGATCGAGAACTGGCTAAGTGGCAGACGGCAACGGGTGGTGGTGAATGGACAGGCTTCTGAGTGGGTGCCCGTTACTAGCGGGGTGCCTCAAGGTTCTGTCCTGGGACCACTACTATTCATCATCTACGTCAACGACATGGACGGTGACATGGTTGCCAAGATTTCCAAATTTTCCGACGATACCAAGCTTGGTATGAACGTTGCAAAGGATGGAAATACTGCCCGCTTGCAGGCGGATCTTGGGAAGATTGGGGAGTGGTCCGATACGTGGCAAATGCCTTTCAATGTAAACAAATGTAAGGTGATGTCCTTGTCACTGCTCTTGAATCCACCAACACTGAGAAGGACTTAGGTGTAACAATCACCAGTGACCTCAAGTTCTTGAGACAGTGTATTGAGGTGGAGAAGAAAGCCCAAAGGATGTTAGGGTATATAAAGCGAAGTTTGGATATCGTAACAAGGAGATAGTACTTTGTCTGTACAACTCCCTCGTTGGGCCGCACCTGGAGTATGTCGTACAATTTTGGAGTCCTTCGTTTCGAAAGGACATCGCAAGATTGGAACGCGTACAAGCTAGGGCAACCAAACTGATTCCCTCTATCCGACATAAAAGTTATGAGGATAGACTAAGGGAATTAAATCTGTTCTCGATGGAAACCCGTAGACTGCGTCGTCAGCTCATCGAAGTTTTCAAAATACTTCGAGGGTTCGACAATGTTGACTACCGGGATATTTTCACACTAAGTGAGAACAGAACGCGCAATCACGGCTTCAAACTTGAACTGAAGTGTTACAACCGCAATATGTGGGGAAATTTTTTCACCTACAGTATCTGCGGTAAGTGGAACGCACTTCCAGTGGAAGTTGTCAACAGTGAATCTGTTGACCAGTTCAAGTCAAGACTAGACAAAGTCTTGAAAATTGGCTGTTAGGGACGCAAAACAATTGAGCAGCTATGTGCCTGCTCAATTGCTAGTCCAAAGGCACCCTCTTTGAATGGACCGTAAGGTCTCCTAGGGTACTCTCTTTCCTTGTAACACGCTTTCCAGAGGTTCCTCACCCCTTCCCTATGTCATAATTTTATTATTATTCTAAGCATTTGTATATTTTCATTTTAATTTATAATGATGAAAATAGGAAATATTATTCTATGTTTTTTACCTGTTCTGGCCTCCTTCCTTGGTCGAATATTTCCTTTTTTTCTCTTCAATGGTCTCTCTCTCATGGAGGTGAAGGAGAGCCTTAGAAAGGAAGGGGGATTTGGTTAAAATTCGAAGAAGTAATACGCAACAGAAATAAGAATAAACAAAACAAACGAAGGGAAATAGATCAGGGAATGTAAAGGGAGGCATTCGAGGAAAGGATTGTGGATTGTGGGATCTCGAGGCACCAATTTGTTGGACCTGGAGTGACAAATTTGTGGACCTGGAGAGGCAAATTTGTGGACTTCGTGGCACAAATTTGTTGAATCTGCTGGGACAAATATGTGGACTTCGAAGCTCCTTTTGGGGGGCGGGGGAGGACCTGGATGGGCACATTTGTGGACTTTGAGGTATAAATTTGTTGGACTTGGATGGACAAGTTTGTGGACTTCAAGGCACAATTCTTTTTGGATATGGAGTGACAAATTTGTGAAGTTCGACGCACAATTTGTGGCCCTAGGAAGGCAAATTTGTGGAATTTGAGGCACAAATTTGTTTGCCCCGGAGAGACAATTTTGTGGACTTTCGAGGTACAATTTTTTTGGGGGGGAGGGGTATGGAGGGACAAATTTGTGCAGTTCGAGGCACTAATTTGTGGACCTCGATGAGCAATTTTTTTACTTCGAGGCACAATCTTTTTTTGATATGGAGGAACAAATTTGTTCAGTTTGAGGCACAAATTTCTAAACCTGGAGGGGCAAATTTGTGAACTACGAGGCGCACATTTGTTGGACCTGGAGGCACAAATTTATGGACTTCGAAGCACAATTTTTGGGGGAAATGTAGGGACAAATTTCATTGTTTGATTTTCTTTCTTTTATTTATTTTTTTTTATTTATTTTATTTTCTTTGTTTAATTTTTATTTATTTTTCGTTTTGTGTTTGATTTTTTTCTTTTTGTATATTATCATTTGTTTTTAGTTATTTTATTTTATTACTTCTTTTTTAATTTCTTTTTACTTTGCCATATTTTCTCTTATATATTTTTTATTTTTGCCTATTTTTATTTATTTTCCCTTTATTTTTAATTTTTGCTTATTTTTATTTATTTTCCCTTTATTTTTTATTTTTGCTTATTTTTATTTATTTTCCCTTTATTTTTAATTTTCCTTATCTTTTTTTCTTTCTTTCTCTACTTATTTTTTCTTTAATTATTTATTTATCTATTTTTATTTATTTGTCTATTTCTTTATTACTTCATTTATATATTTATTTATTTATTTTTTACATATTTATTTATTTCTTTACTTATTTATTTATTACTTCATTTATTTATTTATTTTGCTCTTTCTTTTTATTAATCTTTTTCTTTCTTTATTTATTTCTCTATTACTTTCTTTCTTACCATTTCAGTAAGCGGGTATCAGTAGAGCTGCGGGCCACTGCAATCGGTAAGCTAAATGAGGCCCGAAGGATTACTCTTCTTAATTCGCCCTTTGGAGCAAAGACTCAAATCCGCCGCTAATTCTGGCTGCCTCCACGATGCCTCCCTCCATCTGCTTAGAATCTCTGCTGTCGCATCCCCATCCTGAGTTCCGCTTGGTCGGTGCGCAGCGGAAGATAAAGCCGGAGGTGGCGCCCATTAACGGAGTTAGGGGGACCTCTGGTTCGAAGAACAGCTCCACCAACACACTCGTCATTTGATTGGCCTACATGTGTTGGGGGGGGGGGGATGCTAGTTCAGGGGGTCATTTAAATGGTAAATTAAAATTAATATAGAAAAATCGCATGGTTTCTCCTTGTCAGCCCTTTCCTTCCATTATAAATAAAATAAAATCCATTGCTGCCTTCCCCTGCGTGCCTCTCTTGCCTCAGTAATCTACTTCCGAATTTCCCAATTATTCAGTTGCCTTTATTCTTAAGTTGAGTAGATTGGCATTTTCAGCTCCTTCCCTGAATCTTTATCATTCATCCATCGCATTCATTTAAATAAATATGATTTGGACACAAACAAAACCAAGACCCGTGGCCTAATGGTCTCATTAATTATCTGAGCTCCGAAAGATCCACCACACCTTCTTCAATTTCATATCTTTAGGTTAATCTACGCCTGTCAAAGAGGAAGGTTTAGAAGCAAGAATTCCTTGAAGATCGCTTGATGTGGTAATGATGCCATCTAGTCTCACTTATGCATTGTTGCTTCAGCCACCGTGAATATCCAATAATTCATATCTCTGTTCTTACAGTAAAATAACGATTTATGACCTCAGGGAACGAGAGACAGGTATATGTACCCTTCCGTCATTATTTCTCAAGTTCGATGGAGATTCATCGGCGCCCGTTTGTTCCAGCTCGGTTCCATTGCCTCTGACACCTCTGTTTCGGTTGGTGGACGACTTTATAAATTAATAAATCAATATCCCTTCTCCTGTGACACACGAGAAGAAAGAACACTTGCGATGGCGCCTATCTTAATTGAAATCATCAATGAGCTCAGGATGGACGCCAATCTTTTTCTAGGTTAGAGGATCGGGTGGGCCAATGCTCCACTTAGCACTAATCTCCTTTGATCCCTTCAAAGGCACTAAATAAACAAATAATAAACAGTCCTTACATTTTGGCGTCTGTGAGTAGTCTCTGGAATTTGGTAGCTTTCGTGGCTATCCAATAGAATGGCTGGAGGTAGGAGATCATTTTGTGGTGGGAGAGAGTATTGGGAAAGGAAATAGCTTACGGATTGATTGGCAAACAAAATTTGAAGGGAACTGGAGTGGTTAGTTTAGGTTTTTATGAGCTATAATTTATTGAAGGGATTACAAATTTCTTGTACTTCGTTCACCAACAAGAATGGTTCGCTTACAGGAAAAAAAAAAGGTGATACAGAGGAAAGTAATCATTAACGGAAAGGAATGAGATAAGGAAGATAGCGAAAAAAAGTGGAAAAGAAAGTTATATAGATATATTTAAATAGAAAAGAATGGGGGAAAATAATTCCAGCTGACATTAAGATAGGGAAATCAAGAGGTTGACTCCTGTTGAACTCATACAATTATAAGTCCAAACAAGGAATGGTGCGGTTGCAATCACTATGAACCATATCTCGAGCTGTGTTCTAGTGGTAACTCTAAGATAGATTAGCTATTGAGAGAATATACGGAAAATGGAATAAGTGACTATTCAAGAAGAATAAAAAAGAACAATTTGTAAAATATAACTATATTTTTCTGTTCCTTGAATCACTCGGAGACTTTAAATATATTTTTTATTTTCGGAAATATTGAGCCATTTGCTGCCATGCAATAAAAAATCTTCCCCGTTATCAAGATTTTACCAAATAGATTAGTTTTTTTCTCCCTCCTTTTCTTTCCATTTTTTCGTTGCTTTCTTTTTCTTTCCTTTTATTCTCATTCATTTTTTTATTTTCCTTTCCCTTTCCTTTTCTTTTCTTTTCTCCCCCTTCTTCTTCCCAGCCTGTTCTTTTTTATTTTTGATTTATTTTACCTTTTCTTCTTTCTTTTTATTTCAAATTTATTTCATTTTTGTTCTTCGCTAACCTTTTCTTTCCGTTTACTTTCCTTAAAATCATTTTTTTACCCCTTTTTCTATTTTGTTCCTTTTTATTCCCATATCTTTTCCCTATTCTTTCTATTTCTTTCCCATTTTCTTTTTATTTTTTTATTTATATCGTATCACCTGTTTCTTGTTTTGTTTCATTTTTTCTCTAATTTATTTGTGTTTCTTTTTGTTTCTTTTCTTTTCTCTTGCTCTTACTTTTCTTTGTCGATTTCTTTTCAATCGCTTTCCTCCTTTCTTTCTCCTTATCCGGTTCTTTATCGTTTTCCTCTTTTTATTCTTTTCCATTTTCTGTTTCTATTCATTTTGTTTCCTGTTTCTCGTTTCCTTCTTTGCTTTAAAATACCTTTTCCTTTCTTTCTTTTTTACCTTTCCTTTCATCTATTTCATCTTCTTTCCTCCTAGTCTTTCATTTTTCTTTTCATTTTTCATCGATTTGTTTTCTTTTCCCTTTTTGGTATTCTTTTGCTTTTCTTTCCACTTTCTTTCCACCCTGTCGCACAAACAGCTGTTAAATGCGTGGGGATAGGTTTTGTAGCGTTGATGCGCGTCCACCCTATCCAATGGGGGAATCGGTTAATAATGACTATTGCTACGAAAAAGAGGGCAATCCAACGAGGGCATTTTTGCACAACATTCTTTGGATAAGATGCTCCTTTCGTGAGGAGGTGAAATTTAGATATGTCGTGGGAGGAGACTACTTGGCGCGTACCTCTCATGCGCTGTGTCTTATTGCGAATCTAAGGTCTTCTGAGGGGTTCTAAGGAACCCCTCCTAATATTATTATTACAATTATTATTCATTACTTTTATTATTATTGTTGATTTTTCATTATCATTATAAACAATATTATTATTATATTCAGTTTTTATTATTCTTTTTCTTTATGCTATATTCTTTTCTGACCAACCTTCTCTTATTTTTCTTTATTGATTTCATATGTCATCGTTGGTTATCTCATTTTCTCCTCTATCTAATATTACAACCCCAAGGTTTGTATCTTCTAATCAGTTACTTCGTTGGTTTTCGTTTCTTAGTTTTTTTTACAACAAACTACCAACAACGTTGACGTGATGAACCCTGTGTAGCGTACTCTCAGTGATCTTTTAAAGCCGCTTTAAATGTGAATGAGCACAAACACACATGCACCCCACGCGAATCCGCGCGCGCGTCTGTTGGCAAGGCGTGAATTGGCCGTTCCCATCGGAGGTTTTCAAACTGTGCCGCGCGTATCTCCGTTGACTGAGACGGCCCGTAGCTAGACGGGGCCTGCGGTCACGCGGACGACCTAATGGATGGAGGCTTGGGGTGTTAGGGGAAAGGCCACTCTGGAATGTCATTACAGGACGAGCACAAACAGAAGAAAAACCAGGGATTGGTTCCCGGTTAAAACTCTTTACACTAATTGATATTGAGGATCTGATAAGCGAAGAAAGGCTTTGTTTTGAGTGTCCGTTCCGTCCGGTGATTCCGAGAGGGGCTTTTATCCGGGATCGCCGGTTTAGGGCTTCGCTTAATTGTCCCGACGCCGATCGCTTTGTCCCTTAATGAGGCTGAACACCGCAATCGCGGAGTGGGAAGGGGGTCTATGATTGCCCTCGTAGCAGCAGCATTTAAAAGGGGAGTTAACTCCCCTCCGTACTTCCATCAGGGGGCCGACGTGCGATCTTCCTCTACCACTTCCTACCGAGAGGGAGGTCGTACTGGAGGGTCAACCAGAAGTCCTGAGGTTTGAGGTTCCCGGCTGTATCCAGGGATATGCAGAGCATCGAAATGTGAGTTATTCAGAATGGGTTAAACCCACATAGAGCTGAATATTTGGCAGCAGTGTGTGTGTTTCCGGGTGTGTTACTGTGTGTGGAGGTAAATGAGCGTTTGTATGTTTATGTACCTGTAATTCTAAGCTCCAAAACCACTATGAGGTAGACAAGTTACCAGTAAGGTTTGGACGACGAAAGCGCATCTCCCACGGTTCTGAAACGTCACATGCAATATGTGTATGCTGGGTATTGTGTATGTATGTATGTGTATAAGTGAGTGCGTGTACGCATGTCGCCCACAAAAGGGTTTGTTTGCTTTGCGGTAATCCGGGACGGAGAAACGAGCTGCCAGTGTCAAGAGGCTCAATTAGGCGCCTCAAAACCCACTCATTATCGGCAGTTTCATTATTGTCCTTTTGGTCTCCGATGAGACCACCACACATAGCGATACTTCGGCTTCTGCTATAGGGAACTTGACCCCGTTTGGTCCCTCCCTCCCTGGCCAGTTCAGGACCCCCGAGGAAAAGGAAAAGCCACCGTAGCCGCAGAAATCGTTAAAGAAAATATGTCAGTCGTTCCAAGAACACACATATAATTATACGATGGGAGTTAGCGTGGTATTATTATCCGTCTTCGGTGAGTTCAACCCAGGGTAGGAATGGTGTATGGAGTGAAAAGTGTGTGATTGCTTCATGAAGATATCACAAACCTCTTTTAATTTCGCCTCCGACACCCCCCGCTCCAACAACAGGGAAAACTGAGTTCATAACCTCGAGTTGATGGTACTCATGCAGCGAGGTACCTTTTGTGGAGGATGATTTGATGTCATAACATTCTTTTATATCTTCTTCTACACATTTTCATTTCGATCATCTTCACAACTTTATTTACATACCTCTCTTTAAAACCCTTCTAGTGGGGATGCTCTCGATGGATTTAGGCTATTAGTTTAGTAACAATAAATATATATCAACCTCGAAGAAACAAAATACGTTAGGCAGGGGTCATCATGGCAAAGGTGCGATGTGCTAAGATGCACAAGTAAGTACAAACAACGTAATCGCCTTACCGATACAAACTTCTGCATGCAGGCCTGAGGGGGGGGAGGGGTAACCAAGGATAAGTTAAGAGATAAGATAAGGGAGGGGTGATATATTCAAGGTCAAAGGAGGTACCAGATCTATAGGTAAATACCTCAACAGGTATTATATTTCCAGCAAAATATACCAAAAGGTATTCTATTGCGAGCAGAAATAATTTAACAGTATTGTATTTCCAGCAAAAATGCCTCAAAAAGGGAGTCTATTTCCAGGAGAAATGCCTCAAAAAGTATTTTATTTCCAGGAGAAATGCCTCAAAAGGTATTCTATTTCCGGCAGAAATTCTTCAAAAGGTATTCTATTTCCAGCAGAAATGACTGAAACGGTATTCTATTTCCAGCAGAAATGCATCGATAGATATTCTATTTCTAGCAAAAATGCCCCAATAGATATTATATTTCGGGCAGAAATGCCTCAAAATGTAATCTATTTCCAGCAGAAATGCCTGAACAGGTAGTCTATTCCCAGTAGAAATGCTTGAGCAGGTATTCTATTTCCAGCATAAATGCATCAATAGATATGATAATTCCTGCAGAACTGCCTTACAGGTATTACATTTCCAACAGAAATGCCTATACAGGTATACTATTTACAGTAAAAATGCCTGAACAGATATTCTAATTCCAGGAGAAATGCATTAATATTCAATTTCCAGCAGAAATGTCTCAACAGGTATTATATTAACAGTAGAAATGTGTCAAACAAGTATGCTATTTCCAGCAGAAATGAGTCAACATATATTATATTTCCAGGAGAAATGCCTCAAAAGGACTTCTATTTCCAGCAGGAATGCCTAAACAGGTATTATATTTTCAAAAGAAATGCCTGAATAGGTATTCTATTTCCAGCAGAAATGCATCAATAGATATCCGAATTCCAGCAGAAATGCCTCAAGAGGAATTATATTTCCAGCAGAAATGCCTCAATAGGTATTATATTAGCAGCAGAAATGCCTCAACAGGTATTCTATTTTCAGCAGAAATTCCTGAACAGGGATTTTATTTCCAGCAGAAATCCATCAATAAATATTCTATTTCCAGCAGAAATGCCTCAACAGGTTTAATATTAGCAGCAGAAATGCCTCAACATGTATTCTATTCAAGACAGAAATGCATGACCAGGTATTCTATTTCCAGCAGATGTCCATCAATAAATATTGTATTTCCAGCAGAAATGCTTCAACAGGTTTAATATTTTAAGCAGAATTTCCTCAACTGTTATTCTATTTTCAGCAGAAATGCCTCAACAAGTATTTTATTTCTAGCAGAAATGCATAAACAGGTATCAATTAGCACAAGAAATGCCCGAACAGGTAATATATTTCCAATAGAAATGCATCAACGGGTAGACTATTTCCAGGAGAAATGCCTCAACAGGTATTCTATTTCCAGTAGAAATGCCTCAATATGTATTCTTTCCTATAGCACAAATGCTTGAACACGTATTCTAATCCAAGATTAAATGCTTCAACAAGTATTCTATTTCTAGCAGAAATGCCTCAACATGTAATATATTTCCAGCAGAACTGCCTCAATGGGTAATATATTTCCAGCAGAACTGCCTCAATGGGTAATATATTTCTAGCAGAAATGCCTCAAAATGTATGTTTTTTTATTTCTAGCATAAATACCTGAACAGGTAATCTATTTCCAGCAGAAATGGCTGAACATGTATTCTATTTCCAGCAGAAAAGCATGAATAGATATTCTATTTTCAACAGAAATGCCTGAACAGGCATTATATTTTCAGAAGAAATGCCTGAACAGGTATTCTATTCGCAGCAGAAATCCCTGAACATATATTCTAATTCCAGCAGACATGCATCAATAGATATTCTATTTCCAGCAGAAACGACTCAAAACGTATTATATTTCCAGCAGAAATGCCACAAAAGGGATTCTATTTGCAGCATGAATGCCCCAACATGTATTATATTTCCAGCAGAAATGCCTGAACAGTAATTATATTTTCAACAGAAATGCCTGAATAGGCATTCTATTTCCATCATAAATGCATTAATAGATATTATATTTTCAGCAGAAATGCCTTAATAGGTATTATATTAGCAGCATAAATGCCTCAACTGGTATTCTATTCAAGGCACAAATGCCTGAACAGGTATTCTATTTCCAGCAGAAATCTATCAATAAATATACCATTTCCAGCAGAAATGAATCAACAGGTTTAATATTTCTAGCAGAATTGCCTCAACAGTTATTCTATTCCCAGTAAAAATGCCTCAACAGGTATTCTATTTCCAGCAGAAATGCATCCACAGGTATTCTATTGGCACAAGAAATGCCTCCAAAGTATGCTATTTCCAACAGAAATGCATCAACAGGTAGTCTATTTCCAGCAAAAATGCCTCAACAGGTATTCAATTTCCAGTAGAAATTCCTAATATTTATTCTTTCCTCCAGCAGAAATGCCCCAGCAGAAAAAACTCAACAAGTAATCTATTTCAAGCAAGCAGAAATGCCGTAACAATTATTCTGTTTCAGGCAGGAATGCCTCAAACACTAATTCGATTTCCAGTAGAAATGCCTCAACGGTTATTTGATTCCCAGTAGAAATTCATCAACAAGTATTCTATTTCAGCCACAAATGCTCAACACGCATTCTAGTTTCAGTAGAAATGCCTCAAAAGGTATTCATTTTGAGCAGAAATTCCTCAACAGGTGTTCTATTCCCAAAATAAATTCATCAACATGTATTTTATTTCCAGCAGAAAGACATATATAGGTATTCTATTATCCAAAGAAATGCTTCAACAGGTAATCTATTTTCAGCAGAAAAGCCTCAACATGTATTTTATTTCCAGCAGAAATGCCTCAACGGGTATTATATTTCCAGCAGAAATGATTCAAAAGGTATTCTATTCACAGCAGAAATGCCTCAACATGTATTCTATTTCTGACAGAAATGACTCAAAAGGTAATTTATTTCAAGCAGAAATGCCATTCCAAGTATTCTTTTTACAAGGGAAATGCCTCAACAGATATGGATTCCAATCAGAAATGCATCAACAGGTATTCTATATACCACATAAACGCATCCAAAGTTATTCTCTTTCCATCAGTAATGCCTCTACAGTTATTCTTTTTCAAGCAGAAATGCCAAAACAGGTATTCTATTTCCAGCAGAAATGCCTCAACAGGTATTTTTTTCCAGCAGAAATGACTCAAACAGGTATTCTTTTTCGAGGAGAAATGCCTGAACAGGTATTAAATTGCCATCAGAAATTCATCAATAGGTATTTTATTTACCACAGAATTGCCTCAACAGGTAATCTTTTTTCCAGCAGAAATGCCTCAACTGGTATTCTATTTCCAACAGAATTGCTTCAACAGGTATTCTATTTCCATCAGAAAAACTTCAACCGGTATTCTATTCCCAGCAGAATTGCCTCAGCCTGTATTCTATTTTCTCCAAAAATACCTCAACAGGTATTCCATTTCCATTAGATATACCTCAACAGTTATTCTATTTCTAGTAGAAATGTTACAACAGAAATGCTGCCACACTTATTATGTTTCTATTAGAAATGCATCAACATATATTCTTTTTCCAACAGAAATGCCTCAACAGGTATTCTATTTCCATCAGAATTACCTCAACAGTTATTCTATTCCCAGCAGAAATGCCTGAACAGGTATTCTATTTCAAGTAGAAATGCATCAACACGGTATATTATTTCCAGTAGAAGTACTTCAATATGTATTCTATTTCCAGCATAAATACCTGAACAGTTATTCTATTTCTAGTAGAAATGCATCAGCAGGTATTTTATTTCCAGCAGAAATACTTCAACATTTATTCTATTTCCAACTGAAATACCTCAGCAGATTTTCTATTTCCAGCAGAGATACTATAACATGTATTCTATTTCCAGCAGAATTACTAGCTCCCCCACTTCTTATATTTTACAAAATATGACACACATTAACACATAAAAGTGAAAGTAAATGAAATAGTAGATTTATTATAGATCAACTCTAATGTAAAGTTTAAGAACAATAAAACAGAGAACAATAACTCTGATTTGTAATTCATCAAAATATCCGCCTTTTGTTTTGATAACTGCAAAACATATTCTCGGCATCCTATTTACCGCAGAAACCAAATATTTTTGTGGAATATTATTCCAATATTCAAGCAAACAATACTCATAGCATCTATGTATTTGTTGGTTGTTTCTCACTCGTCTGTCAAGATAACCCCAAAAGAATTAAGAATAGCAACCCACGAATGTTAGCTACGACACAGTCTGGACTTATGGTTATGCTCATTGCCCTCCTGTAAAATATAATTTTGATAACCATGCTGCTCTAATTTACTTCATATTTTGAAGAAACTCTCCAAACTATTGCACTACATCCGCTAAACTTCACTGTAGGTACATTGGACTTAACTATCTAAATGGGCTATTTCCACTTGATTTCCTATTTTTAATTTTTGGCCAGCCTTGACCTTTGGTCTATTTCAATGCCTCAAAAGTTGGGGGTTTTTACTGTCATTCAACCGAAAATCTTTGCCGGTCAGAGCCTCCTCTTTACCGTTTTGGCCGAGATGTTTGCTTCGCCGGCGCTGTTTAAATGCTGGGCGATTTCTGGAGCAGTAAAACACGATTTTCGGAAAGACGAGACCCAATATACAATCAAATACATAATAACCAACACGCTGCTTGGGTACGCAAATACCCATCAGCCCTCAACTACCCCATATCCATACCTATATACACTTAAGTAGCAGCATCGCGTGCCGTTTCCATAATTTACGCCCAAAAGCGCCTCCGCCCCAGCGTAACAGCGACCTCGCCGATTAGACGGACTTCTCTCTCCCTTGCCGACCATTTAGCCTGGCCAGGCAAATACCATGACATACACAGCTACTAAACACACGTCACATCGGTGTATAGACACCGGCCTGGCCTATCTCCCTCCGCCTACCCCATCTTAGGTCATTTCCGAAACTTTCCTCTCTATGTAGTCTTCTCTTGCCACTGATGAAGTTATCTTGTAACTTTGATGCCTTTCTGGGCATTCCTAACTCTTGTCTATCTTGTAGTATGTCCCTCTTCAAATCTCTTGATAGGATTCACCACTGTACTGACAAATATTTTGAGTTTGGGGGATATTTTTTTTACTTTCCTTCCTTGAGAAAACTTATGATACATTGGCGTTCTAAAATGGATTTTGAGGACTCGGGGACCATAATGATCAGCGATGATTTTGAGGCTGGTCGAAGCATTTAAGCTTTCAAAAATTGTGATGGATGCAAAATGGTTCAAATTTTCTCAAATTATAATTTATATTATCACTTTTAGTGATGAATTATATAAATTTTACCATTTTATTTTGCTGAAATTAAATATGTTGAAAGAAAACATTGATACTTTTAAGGAATTGTAAAATAAAAGATAAAACTTAAAAACTGGATTCTTCTTTTAAATTCTTTAAAAATCATTTATAATGAATCAATTGTCACGATTTTGATAAGAATTTTATGTAGGAATTCGAGCATTGTTGAAAAGTTTAAGTGGGTGAGTGCCATATTTATGGCAGGTAATGTATCATCTGCACAGTCTCGTTTCCTCTATCTGCCACACTTCGGAAAATCATCGTAACAAGCTTTTTTAAAATAAATTATCTCGATTAAAGATGGCGGGGCTTCGAACTTGTGTTGTCAAACTCTCCTCGTTTCTCGAGTCAATAATTTAACCACTCCTTTACCAATCCACCCTCTCCAAAAGAATGTTGAAGGTAGCCTTATTTCATTTTCATTTACTTGCGGCTAGCCTACAATGAGTGACTACTACACTTTCTTGCTGGAGATGCCATCGTTAGTTTTAGATTAAAATTTTGAGGGACCCCCCTTTCCAAGTTGCTAATAATGTCTCCCCTAAAACAGGGTGGGTAATTAAGTTCACGCTCATTTTGTTCGTATTTTGAAGTCAGCATATAGATCTGTATGACAATCACTGAAAAGCGAGTGGGCGCCAACGCTCAGTCATCGGTTTTAGGGGTGTGTAGTGGGAGGGGGGGTAAAAAAAAAAGTAGTACTCTGTTTTGCCATCACCCAGCTAGCGTTTGGAAACTTTTGCGGTTCAAGGGAGAGTACCCCGTTCTATGTTAGGGGAGTGTGGAATGAAAACCTCCTTGGCAAGGTACGTTGACTAAAGAGTGATAGGCTGTGTGCGTGAAAAAAAGAAACGAAACAGGCAGCGGTATTTTAATTGTCTATGCTCGTAATGAATTAGTGGAGTAAATTGCCCTTGCGCATGCGACAAACTAGGCGGCCCGCTGTGATTGGCGGGATTTTCCTACAAGCACGGCCATTTTTTTGTGTCTCCTCTCACCGTGTATTAAAGAGAAGACTTTTTAAGGCAAAACAACAGAATGTGGTAAAGTTAAAATTGGTGGAGGCTATCTACTACCAGTATGTGAACAGGTGAGGTGGACAGAGATTGTGGACAAACTAGGTGTCGTCCGCGTAGAACTGGTTTCTTCTTCCCCGTTCTGGTTGGGTTAAATGTTTACAGCGCTGAAAATCAGCACTAGAGGGCGCAACGGTTCTTCCGGATGGTATCGGATTGGGGCTTTATCAAATAAGCGGGTCTCGAAGTGGGGGATCGACTTGACCTCTATACCTATGAGGTCAGGGGGGGGGGAACAACTGTACTGGTGGTGGTTAAGAATATCTGAAGGTCGAATATTTTGCTCGGATCAAAATACTCTCTCGCAAGGCTGGAAATTGGCACAGGGTCAGTCTCAATAGAACTGTGAGAACTAGCTACTTTTTAATGTAAAGTTCAAAGGTTTCTATGTCCATTAACTTGAACTGGGTGGAACGGTTGAATGAGGAGGTCATTCAGGTTGAATTATATATACAGGATACTTTAAATTCCAGGTGGATTAAATCCAATTTCAAAGCCAATTGATATTTTAGATGTAAGAACCGAGAAATAGAATCCAATAAACTGTCTACCGGAGAACAAAGAGGGTTTATGCTCGGGGGGAGTTTAGGACTCAGCGGTAGGGTCAAGAGGACGGGGAGGACGATTTGGACCTCAAAACAGACGGCGGAGACGCCCGAGCAAGTGAGCTGCATTTAAGATTTGCTAATATCTTACAAAAAAAAAGACGTGGGAAATGAGTCATCAAGTGATTTAGAAGTAAATATGCACAGGAACGATGTACTAGAGTACAGTAGTACTTCAATACCTCTCTATAACGTTAGATGTCTATAAAAGTATATAGATAAGATATTTCGATAGTCATTAAATTAACCGAATATTCCACCAAACTTGCTCATTTGAAAGAGTAACGTGGTTCTTAGTAGCTGTAGTTAGGATGCCATTAAGAATTTCACTAGTGTTATTTTACTGTTGTTTTAGTTTTATTACCTTATTTTGGTATTATCACTATTATGATTATTTCCTTATCATTATTTTGGTGTAATTAATTTCTTCTCACTTTTTATTACTATTAGCATTTTATTTATTATTAATTTATCACTTTCTTTGTAAATGAAGTGCATCTACAGTAACAGGAAAAGAAACCTGAGGCGCTAGAATCCGATTAGGCATACGTCTTTTTAACCTATCTCGTTCCGTGTCGAAAGCAAATTGCTGGCTGAGAAACAAAGAAATATCGCTTCGGTAAACTAACGGATAACTGCTGCCCGCATTGAATAGGGGCAATTTCATTATAATTAAATGTGAGACTGGATTTAATACTTCTTTACCTCTGAATAATGTAAACAGATAACGGTAGGACAAGTTACTAATAACATTAAACCTACCCCCAAATTACTAATCTACAGAAGCGTTTGGAAGGGACACGGGATATTCGAATCAGTCTAACGGAAAATACGTCATAGTTAGGCTATTATCTTTGGCGATTGTTTTGAATTACATATTTTGGCAGATTTAATGTAAATAGGGTGAAATTCAATGGGGTTTTTTTCAGATTTACCTACTCCCTAAACAACAATGATACGAAAGAGTAATTTTCAAGTATGAATTCAAACTGGGGACATACCAGCGTTCAAGCTGCTAGCATTATCACTATTATGACTAATTTATATCATTATTTTGGTTTAATTAATTTCTTATCATTCCTTAAATCAAACTCTTTAAATTATACAACTCGCTCACTTAAACCTAAAATTCATTCACATGTTTCCCACTAAAACCCTCACTCATATTCAGATTTTTTAATCACTTTCTCATTCACATCTTTCATCTAACGCATTCTTAACAAGTCTCTACTCGCCTATTTTTCTTGGCTGGTGACTAATTTTTGGAGGCTAGTCACCAACCAGCTTTCGTCCACTCATCCCTATCACAAGCTGGAGAAGGCTGGTCCCCCTTCCTCTTGGCTTTTGTTTGGGGGGAAGGGGATAACATGCCTGCTTCCATCCCGCCATTTTATAACCAGTCTTTTATAAGGGTGTGGGGGGGTGGGCTAACGCCACTAAAAACTAATCACCCCATTAAGCACAAATCTGCATTTAGGATCCCCTCTCACTCAAAATATTTGTTCATGCAAGCGCGATATCGGGGTAATGGGTGGGAGAGACGGAATCCCGTTAAGTCAACCCCATTAAAGGGAAAAATAGAGTAGAAATGGAGTATGAGTTGGTATGGTTGTATCCCAAAGCCTCCTATATACGAACAAAGGATAATTAAGAAAGAAGCAGTACAATCATCGGTAAAACATATCTGTAAAACATATCTCGTTTACCGTACTCTGTAGATCCAATTTCCCGGTTGACATGTCTACCATGTCGATGGTTCGGGAGTAGGCATTAGTTTGTCTGGCAATAGAGACAGAGTGAGAAATAATGGAGGTGAATCGCCGGAAATTTAAGTCTCGACGATGGTTTTATCCCGTGCATTCGAGAATGTCCAGTCGTTTCAATGACGCGTTGGAAGTAGGAATTTTCGTAGCTTCAGAATAGAACGGTATCGAGGCAAAGTTTGGATGTATTTATTGAATTGTAAACATTGGCGAATTGGAGAAATAATAGTGTCGCTTTCATGACAACATGAATTTATGTTTAAATTAGGATGTAGAAAGGAATGACTAAACTTTAGGCCTGAAAATAGGTTTATTTCATCCATGGAATTTTAAAATAGGCCATTATCTAGGTATAATTAGAATTTGAGGTTATATTAGAGGAATCATATAAAAGATAATTCAGAAGCACAGGGATCAACTGTTATCCAAAGAAGGATAGGAGGGAAAAATGCAGCCGCTTATCAATGTTTCCACATAAAATAGGTTAAAACTTTATGGAATGAATTTATGAAGAATAAAGAGATGAGTAGTTTGGAGAGGAATGGTATACGGTCCATCTTCAATTCAATTTAGAAGGGTAACTTGATTATTAACAATATTGAGTGTTCAAAGGCTAATCAGTGTACCTATGTGCACCTTTCTAGTTAACCACGTTGAAAGAAGTGTCATCAAATGGTTAACATTTGGACCTAATTCATTACTTGGGAAATAACTGAATATTTTATTGAAAAAACTTTGGAAAAAAATAATTCATTTTTCTTAACTAACCTCGGTCGAAGAGTCTAATAAATTACAGCACTTTAATCTTCATTTCTACGCAATATTGGGATAAGAATGATCTTGCCGACTTATTTCGCACCTTATTAGAACTAGGACGTTTTTCTTTAGCCTTTAAGACTGTTCTGATTAATTACATTGTTTTGCAGTAGGCATCGAATATTTTCCATTATTTATTATTATAATTGTAATTATTGAGTCTTTTAACCCTCTTCTTTTTGTTATGGGAAATTCAGAGACAGAAATGCGGTGTTAAAACCTCACGATTGACGAGGATTGGTGTTAGTAGTAGGGTTCAGCAGATTACGAGTGGTGACGTCATCAAGGTGTGAAGTCCTAGTAGTATGGATCAGCGGACTACGAATGGTGACGTCATATGCCGAGAGAATAACCCAGGATGGCCCCTTCTCTTTGGATAGAACGTCACCAATCCTAGTACACTGATCCGTACTAAAAGATCGTTGCACATTGATGACATCACACCTTGTACCTGGTTGGAACGAAAGTACTGTCCGATTTTCTAGAATAAAGTTTTAGATAGTATTTATTAAAGTATTGCTTCGTGTCATCGGTTAGGAATGGTACAATGAATAATTTATACCTTTTTTTTCAGATCATAAAAATATTGTTAATAAGCTTCTTCCGTATTCACACCTATGTCCTCCTACCTAAAGACCACATGATACATGTTTTATTCTATGAGTTACATACAGATTTCACTGCAGGTACAGCGGCAAAATCCATTCAGATCACTTATGGGGATGATGCAGTAAATGGAAGAAGTTGCAGGAGGTGGTTCTTCCATTTCCGAAGTGGGACTTTCAGTCTAAAAGCGGACCAAAAGAAAGTCGTCCACAAGAACTTGATTCCTATGAGTTTGAAGCTGTTGTTCCAGCGAATCCTGCTACAAATATTTAGCAAAATTGCAGAATAATTTATCGTATCCCATACGAATCTCCTGCGCCAATTGGAAAGGACTGGGCAGGTTTGTTACTGGTGATGAGAAGTGGATCCTTGTTATTGGTGATGAAAAGAGATCTTTGTTACTGGTGAGGAAAAGGGGATCCTTTATCATAACGTTAAACGCCGCCGTTCGTGGATCAGACGAGGAAGCAGAATTTTTCAACAGCCGAGAGGAGGACTTCATCCAAAGAAGGTCATATTGAGTGTATTGTTGGGTATTCATGGAATTGTTCATTAAGAACTGTTAGACCATAATCAAACAATTAATGCTAATCTTTATTGCAATTAACTTTGTCATTTAAAAGCCGCTTTTGGCCAAAGGCAACCCTCCTTAGTCAACAGAAGGGGTGTCATCCATCAAGATAATGCCCGTCCTCACACAGCTCGACTGCCCAAAGATCTCTTTAGGAGCTCGGTCGGGAAATATTGCTTCATCCTCTTTATTCTTCTAACTTTGCTCCTTCTGATTATCACTTGTTTAGGGGATTACAGAACCATTTGGATGGTCTTAGGATGACATTAAGAGAAAACGAATTGGATTCATATTTTGAATCAAAAACTAAAGAGTTTTACAAGCGTGGCATGGCATTTCTAAGCTTGTTGACAGATGGAATGAGATTCTAGAAAGCAATGATTAAATATTTCCATAGTCATAAGTTTTTAATTTCTAAAATCGGACATTACTTTCGTTCTAGAGCCTGGAGGTCTTTTAAGAAAATCTAATATATAGTAGACTGAACCTGATTAGTGGAAATAGAGCCTGGAGGTCTTTTAAAAGAATCAAGTCTATAGTAGACTGAATATATTTTACTAGAGTTATGGAGGTATCTTCCGTCAAGGCTGTTTTTAGTCGTGACTCTCTAAGTTATTATGTCGGTCCGTTGGTCTGTCGGTGGGTTGGTAACCATTTTACGTTTGTTATTTATTTATTTTTTTAAATTATTGAAATAATTGAGAGCACGCCACTTAGATCTGTTGACCTTGTTTAAACTCTAGCCACTCTGTAGGAGAAGAAAGGCAGAGTTGTAGAGTGGTCAGTCTTTTCCGAGTGGGTATGAAACGCCCATCCCACCCTCCTGATGCAATCCTGGTGTGGGAGAACCCCACTTGTATTCAGGGGCGCTATAAAATTCTCACAGCATGCAACAGCCTCCTTAAAACAGGCAGAAGGCGCGTCTCCACTTAATTGAGGTAGCGTTAACGGGTTCTACAGCACGGACTGTAAGGCTCCTCTAAAGCTACCTCCTTTAATCCTTCAAGTGATGGGGGGGAGCAAAGGTTACCTAATCCTGGGAGGAAAGGATTTCATGCAAAGCGTTGCTAGGCAATCGCAGATTTTCTTGTAACTATGAGGTCTCCATGGATACAGCGTTGCTGGGCAATCGCAGATCTTCTTGTAACTATGAGGTCTCCATGGATACAGCGTTGCTAGGCAATTACAGATCTTTATTATGACTATGAGGTCTCCATAGATACAGCGTTGCTAAGCAATCTCAGATCTTCTTGTAACTATAAGGTCTCCATGGATACAGCGTTGCTAGGTAATCGCAGATCTTCTTGGATACAGATCTTCTTGTAACTATGAGGTCTCCATGGATACATCGTTGCTAGGAAATGGCAGACCTTCTTGTAACTATGAGGCCTCCATGGATACAGCGTTGCTAGGCAATCGCAGATCTTCTTGTAACTATGAGGTCTCCATGGATACAGAAATCCGGTAAATTTATATAATGGCATGTCTAGGTCAGGGGCTTCATCTATGGACTTCCTGCCATTAGGATGGTTTGTTTTTCTTGAATAAATATTTTTTATTGGAATAAACTCTGTATAAAACAGTGTATTTATATATTGAATATATTAACGATATCGCTATTTTTAGTCGCGAGCGAGTCTACATTTCATTAGTCGGTCGGTCGGTTCCCGTTTTGCTTCTTTTTTTGTAATAACATGGTAACTTTTCGGGCGATTCTAAAAAAATTTGAAACTCTCATGTTATTTTACATTCTCTTTCGAATGATATAAGTGCCAAGGTCCTCTCAAGGTTAGCCCTGAAGGTATTTTGTTTTGGCAAAAACATCATAACCATTCGGCCGATTCTAACGAAATTTGAAACTCTCATGTTGTTTTACATTCTCCTTCGAATGGTAAAATTTCCAAAGTCCACCCAAGTTGAATAAGTGAGAGCACGCGATTTTATGGTCAGCAGACCTTGTTTTACTTAAATTATACAGCTAAAGAAGAGAGCAAGACGCTCCGAAACAATGTACTTGCGATTACTAAGAAATTTGTTCGCTTGAAAAAAGCTTTTATCTGTATTATTTGAATGGAAATTTTGATTTATTTTGTATGATGCTGAGAAGCTTTAAGAGTATACATTTATTTAGAGATTACTATGCTTCGATTTTGAGATCATTATTTTCATATCATGATGTAAATGAAGGGAAAAGGTAAATGGATGGCTGCGGTGGTCCCAGAGATCGGATTGTTCTTGGTGGGCGAGTGGATAGGGTGTTGTTCTCCCAAACGTCCCGGTACCGAGTTCGATCCCGGATGAGCGGGATCTGGCTACCAATTGGTGGAAGCGCTGTGCTCAGCCCTGGATTAGGGTGGAAAGATCTTATACTTCTCATCGCACACACACCAACATACAACACTGCTTTCTTCCCTCTCCCGTCTTCGTAGCACAACACACATCGATTCTCTGTTTCAAGGAATATCGGCCTCTGGTGCCCTCGGGTTCACCAGCGATTGTCATACTGACCTTTATGTCTATTTCGTTATCCGGTTGGAATCCTCCTGAAGAAAGTCAAGTTGGCGAACCACTACTACTAAAGAGACCGGATAAGGGAAGAAAATGGTGCGGAAAAAACACGAGAGGATATGTGTGTGTACGTGTATGTGGTGAATGAATGAGAGCGAGTAAAGGAGAGGCGATACTCTCAATGCTGTTAACGTATGTGAAGAGAGGTGTTGGTTGTAGGGGGTCTAAGGGCTGCTGAGGATCCTCTCGACGCCGACGCCGACGCAGATTGTTGCTCTTCCTGAAGAACTCGCCAATGGGTGGTCTCAGGTGGTCTGCAGAGCCGTTGCAATGTCTAGTCCCAACTCTCCCCAGGCACCAAATCAAAATTGTGGGGCGCCCCCATAACAATATATCCTACATTTACAAGTAGTGCCAGGCACGACAAATACTATTCTCAGCAGTCACAAATACTATTCTCAGCAGTCACAAATATTACTCACAGCAGTTCACAATACTATTGTCAGCAGTCATAAATACTATTCTCAGCAGTCCCAAATACTACTCTCAGCAGTCCTCAATACTATTCTCAGCAGTCCCCAATACTGTTCTCAGCAGTCCCCAATACTATTCTCAGCAGTCCCCAATACTATTCTCAGCAGTCCCAAATACTATTCTCAGCAGTCCAAAATACTATTCTCAGCAGTCCAAAATACTATTGTCAGCAGCCCAAAATACTATTCTCAGCAGTCCCAAATACTTTTGTCAGCAGTCAACATAGCAGTCTGCAATATTATTCTCAGCAGTCCCAGCAGTCCCCAAATACTATTCTCAGCAGTCCCCAATTATATTCTAAGCAGTCCCCAATACTATTATCAGCAGTCCCAAATACTACTCTCAGCAGTCCCCAATACTATTCTCAGCAGTCACAAATACTATTCTCAGCAGTCCCCAATAGTATGCTGAGCAGTCCCAAATACTATTCTCAGCAGTCCCCAATACTCTTCTCAGCAGTCCCCAATACTATTCTCAGCATTCCACAATACTATTCTTAGCAGTCCCCAATACTATTCTTAGCAGTCCCCAATACTATTCTCAGCAGTCCCAAATACTATTCTCAGCAATCACAAATACTATTCTCAGCAGGCACAAATACTATTTTCAGCAGGCACAAATACTATTTTCAGCAGGCACAAATACTATTCTCAGCAGTGCCAAATACTATTCTCAGCAGTCGCAAATACTAAGCGAAGCAGTCCCCAATACTATGCTGAGCAGTCATCAATACTATTATCAGCAGTCCCAAATACTAGTCTCAGCAGTCCCAAATACTATTCTCAGCATTCCCAAATACTATTCTCAGCAGTCCCAAATACTATTCTCAGCAGTCCCAAATGCTATTCTCAGCAGTCCCCTAATACTATTCTCAGCAGTCCCCAATACTATTCTCAGCACTCCCAAATACTATTCTCAGCAGTCCCAAATACTATTCTTAGTAGTTCAAAATACTATTCTCAGCAGTCGCAAATACTATTCTAAGCAGTCCCAAATACTACTCTCAGCAGTCCTCAATACTATTCTCAGCAGTCCCCAATACTACTCTCAGAAGTCCCAAATACTATTCTCAACAGTCCTAAATAATATTCTTAGCTGTTTCGAATACTATTCTCAGCAGTCCCAAATACTATTCTCAGCAGTCCTCAATACTATTATCAGCAGTCCCCAATACTATGTTGAACAGTCCCAAATACTATTCTCAGCATTCCCCAATACTATTCTCAGCAGTCCCAAATACTATTCTCAGCATTCCCCAATACTATTCTCAGCAGTCCCAAATACTATTCTCAGCAGTCCCAAATACTATTCTCAGTACTACCCAATACTACTTTCAGCAGTACCACATACTATTGTCATCAGTATCTAATACTATTCTCAGCAGTCCCCAAACTATTCTCAGCCCCCCCCCCAATGCTGCGGGATAATTACAGAAAATGTGTATTCTAAAATTTTATATTTCCATTAATAAATTTTTTTTTTTTTGGCCACAGTGAGGCCCTTCAAGAGCGGGGGCCCCCACGTGCCGGGGGTCGCGGGGCAGTTGCTACGGCTCTGTAAGTGAAGAATGGATGACCACACCGCAGCTGACACGTAAAGAATTACGTTCCTTCCTGGCCCCAATGTCAACCATTTGATATTCGTACATTCGGGAGAATCGTCTCCCATCCCGCCTCTGAGCGAGTAGTTTTATCTCAAGACTATGGGAGTTGTCTTGCCCCCTACTCCCCCATTTCAGCCCTTATAAATTTTGAGGTCGGAACCCCTCGTTGGTTATCGCTTTGCCTCTTTTAGTTTACCTGCGGTCATCGCTTTTAGTTGTTAATTCGTTTGTGTTTTAATCTTTTTTTAATTTTGATTTAGGAATAATTTTAACATAGCCACTCCCTGAGTCAGCTTTTCGGGAAGAAGGGGCAATAACGAAAGTTTAAACTGGGGGGGGGAGATGTTTAGAGGCAAAAACTTAAGGGGAAAGATGTTAAATTTTGCCATTCTAGTTAAAATTTGGGGGGGAGGAAGAAAAAGTAACATTTAGGCTAGGTTAAACTAAATTAATACAAATAATGATAATATTCACACTAGTTTAAATGTTACAATATTTATTTAACTTTTGCTTTGTTATAAAATACAAGTATTTGCTCGACTCTTGATTTTCCTAATCTTCCCGTTAACTTTTTTCTTTAATCGCCCAAACTAATGGTGGAAGACGTTCAAATGGGAAAACTTTGGAGGGAAAGTGATATTTAATAGGGAAAACTTTGGGGAGGGAGGAATGTATGATTAGGAAAATTTGGGAGGTAAGATGTTCAGATGACCAATAGGAATTAGCGGAGTGATGATGATGTTATTCAATCAATTTCTAACTCTCGGCGACCACTTTGTACAGTTCACTAATTTTGCTTCATTTACTAATTTTGAAAGGTAACAAATACATGGCCGTATAAAAGGTTGTGGCTGGTGAATAGACACACAGATTCTTGTAATCATGGGGTCTATGGCTACGGAAATACGTAAGCTATGTGGTTTCTATGGTTACAGAGATTCGAGTGATTTATTTAAGCTATGCCTAGGTTATGTGGTCTCTATATTGATAGAAATTCAGTTATTTATTTAAGCTATGCGTAGGTTAGGTTAGGATAAGTTAAGTTAGGTTAGGTTAAGGTTAGGTTAGGGAAACAATACTACCGTTTTTATTGCTCCTTTTCCCCTGGTACCCACAGGCTTTCCCGTGATTCGCATTCTATTTTTATGTTGGTTTCATCATCTGGTCGTGGAATCTCGCCCCAAAAGAAATTTCAGGTGGCGTGAATAAATCAATTAGTCACGCTAGTTAAATCCGTCCAAACCTAACGTAACTTAACATCGAAGTTTCCCGTATTATAATTATTATCGCCATCCTTTTTCTTTGGTTCGATTGCCTGCCAATTTACATCCAAATAAAGATCCTTTATTGAACTCTTCACTGGTAATCAACGGGGTTTTTCCCTTTGTTTATCTATTCTCTTGTTTATCTCACCTGTTTACGGACCCTCCTACTCTGTCTTTTATCCTTTAGCGAACTCTCGCATCTAGTGGCTGATCAGCGAACAACGATGCCACCTCATCGGGCGAATTAATTGGTCCAGAGAACACCTTCACAGCTTGGTGGGAGAATTAACATTCGGGTGCACCTGGAAGAGCACATCTCGGAGGGCTTTGGGTGGGGCGCTTTCCCCGGGCACATTTGGTACTCTCAGTCCCGGCCGATCGAAAAATATATAGTCACAGCTTGTTTACCCATCGTGCAGTCACTATCTCTTGGCGCAGAAACCTCAAACTCCCTCAGCCCAACTTTCTCACTTTGTCTCAGTATAAATATCCCCCTCACCTCTATTAAGTTTCCTTTATTTGTGCTAATTATTCAAACCAGACCATTGCCCGCGCAAGGTTAATTTCAAACCTATTTACGAAAATACGGTTTGTAAGTATCTCTGATTCAAACTTCAAAACACAATTCAAACTACATCAACAAACAAATTCTTTCCCTTTATTCAAGCCCCTTTTTTTCTCTCTCTCGCGATTAAAGAAACTAAATTTACGAGTTTAATTCCGGAGCTAAAAATCACTGAAGAAACTAAAAATGCAAAATCAATTTTATATCCACAAGTTAATTTACCGATTATCTTTCCTTTTTTTTTGTTCAACGTTTTCACAAATTATTATTAAATCAACCTGTTCGTTGGTTCGGCTTTTCAATCAAGAACTAACACAGTATGACAGTCACTAACGAGCCCAGGTCGACCAGGGACAACCATTTCGGAAGGTATAAGAGCAGTAAGAACCGTAGTATTTGGTTTCTCCGAACCTGTTTATCTTAACTTCCCACCTGCTTTTGTTTTTCGTTTGTGGACATATGACAAAATACTACAATAGGGATGTGGCACCGGTACTATGCTCTCTGCTACATAAATCCTTTTAGATACTAAATAACATGTTATTTGTCACCCAATGTCGTGAGTCACATTTGTTTTCTTTCGCGGTAAAATTTAAATGGTGGAACTAAGTAGTTTTACCTTCCATTTAAACCCGCTCTAGGAGTAGGACAGCTAAAAATGAATCTATATAATTTTAGTCAATCTGCCCTTTTTTCATATAGTCCTCTTTATTTTTTTAATGTTATTTATGCATTTTTTTTAGATAATTCTTGTATTTAATATTTTCATTGCGATTTTACCTTTAAAAAATTCCAGAATTTATGATATATAAAACAAATGGGGCATTAATGGATTGAGAGATAGTGAAAAATGGTCGCAGCCCAGAATTTAGGTGCTTTTTATCGTATTTGTGTATTTTAACGTGAAAAGAAGCTGGTAAAGTGAAACAGTCACGTAACTTGAGATTTTTAAATGAAATTCTACTTGTTCAAACTATTTGGGGATTCGAAAATGTTGCGTTAAACCCACCTGGTTCTTCGAGTCCAATGCTTTAATCACTCGGGCACCATCCGCATTCTTCCCCCCAAAATGTTTCGAGTAGTTTTATTAAGTTAAATATCCAAGTACAACACCATTTGACATCACAGGTTCGACTCCTCATCATTTATAAGGGGTATAATTTAATTTTTTAACTCTCATTTGTATTTTATATAATTTGATTTTTAGGTAAAGCCTAAATGACACTGTAACATCAATATCTAGGAAATGAAGTTATTTAACGATCTTATTTCAGAGTTGGACTTAACCTAATCATTGTCTTTAATAATAAAAATAATAAAAAATTTATACCCGTTCAAAATCTTGGGGATTCGAACGTGTACCGCCAAACGCTATTCGTTCTTCGAGCCAATAATACTCTCACCATTCGCTTATCCTTCCGAGCCCATTCTAGGGATAACAATCACTAAGTGTTCTTTTTATCTCTTTGTAGGGATAACTATCATTGTTCTTTTTGTCTCTTTGTAGGGATAACAATCGCTTATTGTTATCTTTGTCTCTTTGTTGGGATAACTATCTCTAAGTGCTCTTTTTGCCTCTTTCTAGAAATAACTATCTCGTATTGTTCTTTTTTCCCTTTGTAGGGATAACTCTCCCATTATTCTGTTTTCCCTTTGTAGGGATAACTATCTCTCATAGTTCTTTTTGTCTCTTTGTTGGGATAACTATCTCTAAGTGCTCTTTTTGCCTCTTTCTAGAAATAACTATCCTGTATTGTTCTTTTTTCTCTTTGTAGGGATAAATCTCGCATTATTGTCTTTGTCTCTTTGTACAGATAACAATCGCTTATTATTCTTTTTGTCTCTTTGTAGGGATAACTATCTCTCATTGTTCTATTTGGATTTCTTGGGGCATGCATATCATCACACTGGAACCATCTGGTGTAGACATTTTGCTCCAAGTCCGAAGTGTGGAGGGTGTCTTTTAGGGTAGTGTTTGAGGCCAGTAGAGCTCTTCCAGCTGCTGCGTCTTTCTTCGCGAATGAACTTGTTGTAATGTACTGCAAGGTACGGGAGATTATACACCATGTCTGTTTATGAGACCGTTTTTTAATCACGCCCAGTGCCCTTGAGGCACTAGAATCTTCACATTATCCGTGTCATCATGGTTCCTGTGAGTCGGAAGGAAGTAGAAATTCTCTTCTACTGGGTTCCTAAACATACAGAGATTGCTGGAAATGAGTGTCGCCATGAAGAAATCAGGATGTCTGCACAGACTGAGCAACCAGACAAGCATTTCGCTCTTTCACAAGCTGATTATATGACAGGGAGCAGGTTAGCTCTTAGGGCCGCATGGCAAAGAAGATGAGAGACTGCACGCGGGAATTTAAAGTTGCATCCCATTGGGCCCGTCTCTTTCCGTAGATCTATTCCCCCTCCCCCCATCCAATGCATCGACGTAATCAGGTTATTTTATGTCGTCTCTGAATCGTACACACTCGACGGACACAATGACATCTGATCTAGCACTCTCCCTAAGCTTTCGGGGAGAAGTGCTTGGTCTCCCAGACTTGTACACCAGTTTGCGGTTGAATGTTTTACCCTCGGCGATCGTGCGTGTTACCTCTCGCAATACTTGACGATTACTGCAGCTACAGTTGTTTTTTGTGTTAAGGGCAACCTCGGACTGTAGTTTGATGAAACCTGGGGGAAGTTGAGTCTCCTCCACGCTCTTTAAATTCGTTAGTGGCTGGATTAGGTCGATGAGGGAGGCGCCTTCCCTGGGGTACGCCTGCCCTTTTTTTCTTCTTAATTATTGTTGTTCTCGTTGTTTTATTTTTATTTTATTACTAAAATCTTATATTTATTTAAAGTAGCCTAAATATAGTTTACATTTGTAATATTGTCTGCTGCACTTTCAACTTAACTATGAATGTTAACATATTAACTACCACTACACATGGGATGTTTGTGTGGATTTTTTTTGGCTAGGTTTATGAGGAAGGCTCTCTACATGTATGTGGAAAAGAAGAGCAATCTAAGAGCATTGTAGTGAAGTGGTACACCTTTCACTGCAAAATTTTGTGCCAGGAATAGTAGAGGTGAGACTCAAACCACATATCCAACCTGAACAAGATTTGTTACATCATCTACAAATTAAACAAGGCCTCATAATAGTGAGAAAAATGCAATGCAGTGATGGTAGGCAGTTAGTATAGGAATCCTTCACACTGTCTTTGGCCTCCCTGCACTGCTACGGCAACAGTGAAGGTTAAAATTATCACAGTTCTCTTTAGGATTGTAAGATTGGTCTATTGTTTACTTGTTTTGCGTGGATGAAAAGAGCGCCTCCCAGGTGGCGCCGATGTTACATGAAGGTGGCTACTCATTTGCTGTACTAAGCCAAATGTCTCCTAAAGTGTTTTATAAAGGTTTGAAACGTTAAAAGCAATGTTTATCGACGTATTCAACATCCACGAATTCCAGATGGGAAAATTCCGGCCACGCGTCTTCGAGGGATCACAAGTGGAAGAAAGATGCTTAGCAATCATGATCCCCAAGACAAAATGACCCCCATGAAATTCGGTGGGGTTTTAAAGACATAGTTTCAGACTTTTTTGGCAATCGTAAACAACAAAGTATAAAGCATCAAACGTAAACAACAAAGTATAAAGCATCAAGCGTAAACAACAAACTATAAAGCATCAAACGTAAACAACAGAGTATAGAGCATCAAGCGTAAACAACAAACTATAAAGCATCAAACGTAAACAACAATATATCGATGCAATGCAAAAGGGAAAAAGATTCACCAATATATCGATGCAATGCAAAAGGGATTAGATTTATCGACGACGAGAGGTTATATTTCAGAGATTATATGGGAGAATATGGTGAGAAAGTCTAGAACAATCGTTAAGAGAAACTTTCATCAATTAATTCTTAATTAATTACGTCATAGTGTACGTCATTTGTTAACATCTCCATATTTTAGATATTTTTTAATTTTATATTTACAGTTGCCCAAATTATTGATGTCACATTTTTTAAAATGTTTCAGACAAAGGTACGTTGACTATGAATAATTATTTATATGTTTTATAATTCCTCGAATACTTTTGGATGACTGCCGCTAAGCTTTGAGGTGCTGTGGTACCAAGTAATATCAGGTTGGAAAATTAATTATAAGAATAAAATAAATATTTAAATGTCCCTGCTAATATTTTTGTGATATCAGTGATTAAAAAATAAATAAATTTAAAAAGTTAATAGGCTGCAAAAGGGAAAAAATGGAGGAACTTTAGCACGCCTGTTTTAAACAAAACCTTTCAAAATGATTAGACACTACTGCTTAAAATACCGAAATAAGGTTAGAGGTTTCACTAAATTTAGAATATTTCAATGGTAAAATTTATATCTAGTATATTTATAACAATATACCCTAAACACTACATAATTAAAAAAATATAACCTAATATTAACATAATCTATAAAAAATTAAAGTAAAAGGGAAGATTGATAACCCAATGGTCGATGTTAGAATAAAGTAGATACAATTATTTTAAATCAGCATCACTGATTTACTTTGTTACTTAATCAAATAAGCGAATGATGATACGCAATGGTGAAATAATGACTTAATCAAATTGTACTTTTTATAAATTTTATTTTTATGAAAATAAAGCCAAAACCAGCATGGATAGATCTGCCTTAAAATTTTGGAAATCAGGAAACAGTGAAATGGGGGGTAATTAGGACGTAATCTAGGCTAACGTAGATTACGTTAGCCTAGTGCAGCACTCTACGTTGAGTTTGCTTTAACCTAATGCATAAATCTACCTGAAGAATTCCCCAGACTAGTGCAGCACTCTACGTGGAGAGTTCGCTAGCATAGTACAACATTCTACGAGTAGATTGTGTGTGTTAACTTAATGCGGCAGTCTACGTGGAAAATTCAATAACCTAGTGCAGTACTCTACCTGGAGCTTGCGTTATTCTATTGCAGCACTCTAAGTGTAGATTTCGTTAGCCTAGTGCAGCATTCTTGAAGCTTTCATTAGCCTAGTGCAACACTCTCTTGCGAACGAAAATTTACAATATTTACATAGATTTTACCTTACACTATCTGGTCGGGGGACCTTCCCACGTTTGAAAACCAACAGGAGACGCAATTAACTAAACCAAATTACATTGGATGGCGGTAGGAAAGCTGACGGACATTTTGTAAGGAACTGACGCCAATACTACTATATCGCACAATCCCTCTTTCGCTCGTGTCGGAGATCTCCCTGACCGGATAATAAAATTAACATAAATATGGGTACGACAATCGATAGTAAGTCCGAAGGCGCTAGGGTACCATTCCTTGATGACTGAGGTGAGGACAAAGAGAATATCGGGAATTATTTGTGTTTTTGATACCAACCAGCGACGCCCCCTACGTGACCTTCCGGGGGAATGGAGACCCGTTCCCCGCGTCTTGGGTATAACCAAATACGATGTTCATGTTCTACCACATAGCAGTGAAACACAACATAATAGTATCTGAGAATTCGGAAAACGCAAAGAACACTAACACAAAAATTTATCCTGCAAATTTCACGGAGAGACGGGAAAATATGCCCTTGGATAAGAAAACAAATGTGAATTAGGGATATACTAAAAAAAATGAAATATCTGTTATGTAGATAAAGGAAAAAAAATTAGACTGGAAACTACATGAACATAAAGAGGATTAGATTACGATTTGGGAACAGATGGTAAGCTGGAATTTGAACAAAGGCAGAAATTATATAGCGAACTCAAGCGCTGCAATATATATATATATATATATATATATATATATATATATATATATATATATATATATATTATCACGAATAGAACATACACTTCGATTTTTATGTTCAGCAGACAAAACAAGGAATGATGTATTATTTAATGTTACGTGGACGTTGGGAATTATGACTATTTTAGTTGTTGGTGTTGTGAACGTAATTAGTTGGAACAAAAGCTGGAGGTCGAAAAGTAGGAGCCGCCCGTCCGAACTCAAGCTGAGCCAAGGGAGGGAAGGCGGGACGCTAATTCGGGTGAAACCCCAAAATCATCAGAACATTTTAAAGAAAAAAAACCTCGAGTGAGTCTTTACGTCTCTTAGTGAGATAAGAGTCCTTTGTGTACTCCTTTTGAGAGTTTGGGAGTTGATTGGCAGACAAAAGCGAACTCTTCGGCGCAGGTGTATGAAGACATCTCTGGAGGTCGACTCATTAAGTTCTCATACCCTTCCGCGCCCAACAGCTGTGCTGCGAGATTGTTTCGTATACTTTCGGCTTCTTCGGTTAGGGTTGATCGTGTGGAGACGATCGTGAGCGATTTTTTTTGGAGAGCGCTGCTCGTAGCTGGTCGTGTCAACGGGGGTTCCTGGCCTGTCTACACGTCCGCCATAGGCAAGAGGTGGTTAGGAGATTTTCCAATCACTCATTTCGCAGTTGCCTTGGCGATTGTTAAAGGTGATTGGGAAATACAGACACTGATACCATTATCAACAATACTTACACCTTTTTTAGTCGATTTGGGACCCGCAGGAATCTTAATTTTGCATCAATTTTATGAAATCTAAACAGATCGGGAAGAAAAACAGACGCTTTTCATTTATTCAGACACCTCGATTTATGGATACATAAGTCATGATTTCTCTAAGAAATATTTAGCTAGATTGATAAATATACGTTGTAACAGGTAGTTAGATTGATAAATATACGTTGTAATTTTCTAACAAACTTATTCTTAAAAAAAAAGAAATTGGTGATAATTTGGGATCATCAAAAAAGTCGATATAAAACAATAAATAAAACTCGTAGTTCAAAAAATTACTTTAAAAATGGAGTTTCATAACAAGAGAAGCGAAAGATACCACCCAGTTCTAAGTTCCTCGGTGGACCACACACTTAGAGGGCTAGGGGAGAAAAAATGGTCGGGGTTGGTGCGCCAAGCCCAATTATGGCTCCAGAGAGAAAAAACACACATAGAATATCTCACTCCTCAAAACCATCAATTTGCAACACGTTTAATGTTTACTCAACTGTAATATATACAGTCGCTTCTTTGTTCTTTTATTCTTTTTAAAAGATTTTTATTGAAACGATGGCCAATCCACAGCTTTCTTTGAAATAATTCTCAACTGGAATGAATACCAAGAATAACCAGGCTACCATTAAACTTACGATCTCGAAATCCGGTTTTTGAGTATATCAAAATGAAGGTGGAAATCAAACAACGATTAAAAAAAAAAGCTGTAATGACTAATCGACCAGAACTCCCACCGGACAGGGGACACTTGCAATGAGGTTAAGTCTGGAGGAGAAGACAAAACATGTAGTATTAAAGCCTGGATATGGTAGACGCTTGTTTAATTGGCAGGTGCTTTTATAAGGCTTTTCGAAATCTCAAAGACAAAGAGAAAGTCCAATTTGCGATCTCCAAATTGTCTGATGGAGTCTTTCTTCTTGGAGGAAAGAAATAAAAATATCGCTCCCCTCTACTTCAATTAACGCTGAAGAATTTTTTAGGGGGATTAAAAATTTGAGAAGCAAATTCTTGACCAGAAACAAGTTTCTTCAAAAACTAATGTTGAAATTCCACATCTACGGGAAGAATAATAGCCCTTTAATCCTACTGATGATATATTCGTTGTTAGAAGGCAAGGGAAAACCGAGGTTTCCTCTCTGGCTATTCGCGATGAACACCGGTTCATCTTCAGTCCTGACTGGTACTATAATGAGGCAATTAATACAAATTTTAATAAATCTTTTAAAAAAAGGTAAAGGAGAAGAACCAAACATTTCTTTTAATGTACGAAAACGGAATAAAAGAATTATATCAACGAAATGAACGATTAAAAGGGATAACGGAACAAACACGTCAGCACGGTGGGAAAAGGACGCGAAACGAAGAAAATCGAGGAAGCCGATGGTAAATCTGTCCTTAGCCGAGTAGTGGGTATCCCATTATCTCCCAGAACATGACCGAGGAGGACACAGACTGGTGGGTTACAATCGGGTGAGACACGAGCAAAGCGATCTCGTCAATTCCCTTATCTGCTCCTTCCGGTCTGAGCAGGTTACGTGTGAACACCGACGACTGGAGATCGCCTTCCCCCTCTCCCATCTCTCTCATCCCCAAAAGAAAGGAGGGGGGATATAAAGGATATGAGAGGATGGAGAGGGGATAAATGAGATGAAGGAGAAATGAAGAGAGAGGTGCTAATAGATAAGGGAGGAGAGCAAAGGGATCAAAGGGAAGGGAGATAGATGAGAGATTAGGGAAAAGAGCTAAAGGATGAAGGGGGATGGAGGGAGAAAGGATACGGGAGAATGCAGGGAGATAAATAATAAAGGAGAATGTAGGAGGGAGAAAGGGTAAAGGGGAAGGTAGGAAGATAAATCATAAGGGAGATTGGTATGAAGAGAAATCATAAGGGAGATGGTAGGAAGAGAAAGGATAAGGGAGAACGTAGGAGGGAAAACGGGGTGGGGAGAAAGTATAAGGGAGAATATAGGAGGGAAAATGGATAAGGGAGAACTGAGGGAGATAAAGGATAATGGAAAATGTAAGAGGGAGAAGGATAAAGGATACTGAAGGGAGATAAAATATAAGGGAGAACGTAGAGAGAAAAGGATTAGCGATAATGCAGAGTGATCATTAATAAGGGAGAATGCGGGGAAAGTACGGATGAAGGAGAATGTAGGAGGGAGATTTGATATCCTAACAGGAGCTGAACTCCTTGAAACTTCGAGCCTTTTGTCCACGCCTGTTCCTCTTTGCTGCCGTGTAAAGAGTCATTGAATCCTCATCCCTTTTCCTTTCTTGTTTGCTTGGGAGAAACTCCCTTGGGCCACAATACGGTTCATGGAGTAGAAAAAAATCACTGCGATAAATATATTTTTATCTATATATTTATCAATCTTTATTTACCTTCTAGAATATTTGGAATAATAAGTTTGTGAATTAAATGTCCTCCTGTCCAAAATGACAAGACCCCAAGAAGCCTCGCAGCGAGACGTGTCTCCGACCTGTTTCTGTCTTGTGTCATCGAGACCTGAGCACTGTCAATGGACCCGAAGGATCATTAAGAAAAGCGCCTAACAACGATCTTTTGTCCCTTTTATCAGATGGAAGTTCGCTCTCACACAGTTTCACGCATTCATCTTGTCCAAGGAATGAAGTTCGCGTTTCATTATGGTACTATCTGTCACAACGCGTTTCATGCTGTGTTCTACTACCTGCATTGATAAGGAGGTAGGAATTACTGGCCGAGTTTGGTAGGGCCTTTTTGCCCGTCTAAGATAGCCTCGGGCGTAGGGTAAACGATGGCAGAATTGCGAAGCGTTTCTGTCGTTTTCTATTGATTGAGAGGGAAGTGGAGTTTCTTTCCCTCGTGTTAGGGTGGCTGTTGGTTTGGTTGAAGGTCTTGTGAAGGGAAGAGGGGGATGGGGGGGGCTAAGTTATCAATAGCAGACGGGGTGGAATGGGGTACTCTGTTGTAAGTGATGTCCATTTACCAAGCTAAAAGTCTTGGTACACCCTCTGACACCGTGTTAATCATAGAAAGTGAATGAGAGTTGAAATATGTGTATGGGGGAATGGAGGGGCATAATTTGCATTACATGAGTTGTAATCAAAATGGATAGGAAGTTGAACCATTGCGGGCAAAAGAGAATTTTGGTATAAAAAGGCGATATCTTGGTTTGTATAGCATTAAATGCAAGAAGAGGAGCAGTGAGATGTAATAAAGAGAAAGTGAAGCTGTGTAGGAAATGTGTAGTGAATTTAAAATAGAAGGAAATGAAATAAATATCTTTTCGGATTTATAGTCAACAGTTCTACCAAAGTTACTAAACATTACATAGCTACAAGGGCCTACTCAGAGGTCAACCGAGTCAACAGCGCTCCATAATCTGCATCTACAGGATTGCGTCCAAATTGCTTAAAAAAGCATCACCATCATGACTTGTCAAAAAATAAATCATGCGGCTACTGCTACATGATTGATATTACACTATGTAATTTGCTCCAATACAACTTAAGAAAAATGATAATCCACACTCCTCTTCTATTCATCTAACCTATGTTTGCAAACATTCCATTTGGACTACTTATTGTCCCCTGTGGTAAACCATTCCAGTAATCTGCCACTCTGTTGGTGAAAAATCCATTCTCGCATCCAACCTACACCTCTTTATTTTAATTTTCACGTGGTTGTCCCTGGTCCTATTACTACGTCCCGAATCAAAGAACTTGCTAAATCTAACTTCTCTACCCCAGAACAAATTTTAAAAAGTTCAATCATATTCTCTCTCACACAGCTTCTTTCAAAGGAGAACATACATCCACCATCATTAACCTATATTCATATTCAAGGTGATTCATGGAAGGTATTATTTTTGTTGCCCTCCCTTGCACTGACTCTATCAGGTTGATATCATGCCTGAGGTGTGGCGACCATGCTTGCATAAAGTACTCTAAATGTGGCATGACATACGAGTTGTAGAAGTTAAGGATAACAGCTTTACTTTTGTAGCTAACATTCCTCTTAGTGTATCCTAGCACTCTATTTGCAATATTATTTTACCTCATTACATTGCTTAGAAAACCTCAGTGACATCTACTGCTACTTCTAAGTCTTTCTCATCCTCCACGTCATTCAGCCAATGCCCATCCATTTCATAGCTAAATTCTCTATTGTCCCTTTCCATGTAAATAATTTTGCATTCTCTAAGGTTGCAAAGTCATCTGCCACTTCTGAGCCCAGGCTAATAACTTATTTAAGTCACTCTGCACTTTAATACTACCCTCCACTTCTTTGACTGCAGCTGCCAATTTAGTGTCATGAGCAAAACTTGACACTTTGTTATTTACAGCCTCCCCAAGGTCATTTATATAAACTATGAATAGTAAATGGCCTAGAACGGATCCCTGAAGTACGCCACTGATAACATCCCTCCACTGTGACCTCACCCCATTTAGTACAAAACTCTGTTTCTCGTCTTTCAGCCATTCAGTTATCCAATTCAAAACTTTACTGCATATCCCATGCATTTTTAATTTGTAAAGTAGTTTCCTATGTGGAACCTTATCAAAAGCTTTTTCAAAGTCTAGGTAAATTATATCAACATTTTTTCCCTTATCTAATTGTTTAGTTACTGTGATAGAACGGTCTGAGGCCGCTTAATTTCAACCGCTATCACATGTTGTTTAGAAACACGTTGCTACCCACGTGCATCCTTGCGTCGAAGCAGGGCGCCACCTGAGTCAATATTTAACCAAGGAGGTTCACCCCCCCCCCCCGTTTCGCCCCATGCGCCGATCTCGCCAGATTGAGTTAGGCTTATGGGCAGATAAGGTATGTTCTCAGGCGCGGCTGGGCATTCCCTCAAAGCCCCCACTCCATTGTCCCCTACGCCAAGGGGATTGCTTCGACTACTTATACATTAGAATTTTCCAATAAGAGCAGATCAGATCCAGATTTTCTTCGCGAGACATCACGCCGATCCGGTCTTACTTTGGGCACCAGGGGCCCTCTACCTCGAGATCCACTATTTTGTCCAGAAGAGGACAATATCCCTTGAGTGCCAAGGTTCGAGCCTTCAAGACGCCAAGTCCACAAGGCCCCCCTTGTTGTTCAGAAATAGAACAACGTTAGAACAGCCATTGTTCTTTGAGCCCGTTGACAAGAGACGGTTCTCACCCTCCCCTCCCCATGTTGTTCAGAAAGAGAACAACGTTAGAACAGCCATTGTTCTTTGAGCACGTTGACAAGAGGCGGTTCTCACCCTATCCCCCTGTTGTTCAGAAAGAGAACAACGTTAGAACAGCCATTGTTCTTTGAGCCCGTAGACAAGAGACGGTTATCACCCCCCTGTTGTTCAGAAGAGAACAACGTTAGAACAGCCATTGTTCTTCAAGCCCGTTCGTCAAGAAACGGTTCTCATTCCCAAGACGTCACGTCAGGATAATATAATCCCCCATCTTCGGCTGGAACTCACCAGCGGACCGAAGATTCCTTCGCGTCGCCTTCCTCTGCACAACAACTTGTAATTACGTAAGCTGAGCCATTACCTTTGAGTATATAACCTTTCATCAACCCTACCCTGTGCTTTAAATGGTTTAGCGAACCATCCCATCCATTTATTTTTTATTTGTTTACCTTTTTAAATCTTTCACAAATCTTAATCCTTGGATTAGCCAGATATTCCCACGACCCTTTCCATTCTCTGTTTATGTAAACATTTTCCGTTTTGTGTGTTGTTGATAGTTTAATTAATAGAACTCTATTTTATTAATGATAGCCATATTATTATCCTTGAGCTCAGTTCCACTTCTTAAGCATATTTTGAGATAAATAACATCGGTCAATCAGATAACCACGCACTCGAAATATAATTGAATCATTCCCACAACGAATAGTTATATATGGTATATCGTCGAGATTCCATTCTACGACAGTTACATAATCCATAAAATCCAGTAAATTTTTTAAACATTGATCTATCGCTTACAAGCTAATGCTGAGCATCATTTATTAACCTAATACTCTCTAGATCAGGGGTGGGCAACCTTTTTAAGTGGGTGTGCCAAAATTGGCCAAATCTTTGCTACAAAGTTATCTCACGTGCTAATAGTTGACTAAAACACAATGAAAGGACATAAAATTAAAGATGTTCTTTTTATTCATTCCTAACCCTTTATGATGCATAAAAATTACAAGGAAAAGATAGTCATTTTACCAAAAAGTATACATATTATATTAAACAGAATTAAATCTTTATCATTTCAAGCAGAAAACAACAAATCCAAACTAGAGAAAGAAAAATTGTGGACCTTTTCATTTATTTACCATCAATGAGACTTGTGCTGCTGCCTCACTGATAACATAATTTATAACAGGTTGTACACAATGCGGTTGCTATATAAAATAAATTGGAGATACATTTATTTAGTTTTCTTAAGTTAAGCATTTGGCTTCGCGTGCCGGTATAAGTCGTTGGCGTGCCACGTTTGGCACGCGTGCCAAAGGTTGTCCAGGTCTGCTCTAGATGGTCAGAAATTACTTTCTTAACTAGCTTAGGCTATGACATCTTTCTTGCTACGGAAATTAGGTTGATTTACTTAACGCTATGCTTAGGATATGAAATCTTTCTGGCTAGGGAAATTCGGTTGATTTACTTAACACTATGCTAAGGCTATATGATCTCTATGGCCCGAAAATTTGCTTAATTTACTTAACGCTATGATTAGGCTATGAAATCTCTCCGGCTACAGAAATTCGGTTCATTTCCTTAACGCTATAAAAACGCTATGAAATCTCCCAGGCTGCGGAAATTCAGTTGATTTATTTAACGCTATGTGGTCTCTATAGCTAGGAAAATACAGTCCTTATACTTAACGGTATGTTTAAGCTATGAAATCTCTCTGGCTACGCAAATTAGGTTTATATAATTAACGCTCTGCTTAGGTTATGTGGTCTCTATGGCTACGGAAATTTAGTTTATTTATATATCGCTATGCTAAGGATATGTGGTCTCTATGGCTACCGAAATTTGGTTGATTTTATAACGCTATGCATAGGCTATGAAATCTCTCTGGCTACGGAAAATCATTTGATTTAATTAACGCTATGCTTAGGCTATGTGGTCTCTATGGCCCCGGAAATTTGCTTGATTTACTTAACGTTATGATAAAGCTATGAAATTTTTCCGGCTATGGAAATTCAGTTGATTTAATTAACGCTATGCTTATGCAATGAAATCTCTCTGGCTAGGGAAAATCAGTTGATATATTTAACACTATGCTTAGGCTATGAAATCCCTATGGCTTTGAAAGTCGGTTGATTTAATTAACACTATGCTTATGTTATGTGATCTCTATGATTAAAGAAATTTAATTGGTTTATATAAGGCTATGCTTAGGCTATGAAATCTCCCTGGCTACGGAAATTCGGTAGATTTACTTAACGCTATGGCTTAGGCTATGTATTCTCTATGGCTACGGAAATTCAGTCCGTTTATTTAAAGCTATGTTAAGGATATGAATTCTCTCTGGCTACTGAAATTCGGTTGATTTACTTAACGCCATGTTTAGGCTATAGGGTCTCAATAACTAAGGATATTCAGACCGTTTATTTAACTCGATGTATAGGCTACGAAGTCTCTCTGGCTAAGGAAATTCAAGGGGAATTACCTATCGATTTGCTTAGGTTATGTGGTCTCTATGGCTACGGAAATTTGGTTTATTTTGATAACGATATGCTTACGATAAGAAATCTCTCTGACTACGGAAATTCGGTTGTTACGTAACGCTATGTTTAGGCTAGGAAATGTCTATGGCTCGGAAATTAGGTTGATTTATTCAACGTTATGCTTAGGCTATGAAATCTCTCTGGCTACGGAAATTCGTTTAATTTACTTAAAGCTAAGCTTATGCTATGTGGTTTCTATGGCTACGGAAATTTAGTTGATTAACTTAAAGATATGCTTAGGCTATGAAATCTCTCTGGCTACGGAAATTAGGTTGATATACTTAACGCTATTCTTAGGGTATGTAGTACCTATGATTATGGAAATTTTTCTTCGTTTATATAACATTATGCTTAGGATATGAAATTTCCCTGGCTCCCTTAATTCGGTGGATTTACTTAAAGCTATGCTTAGGCTATGTGGTCTCAATGCATACGGAAATTCAGTCTGTTATTTAATGCAAAGTTTAGGATAGGAAATCTGTCTGGCTACGGAAATTCGGATGATTTACTTAACGCTCTGCTTAGGCTAGGAAATCTCTATGGCTCAAAAATTTGGTTGATATATTTAACGCTATGGTTAGGCTATGTTGTCTCTATGGCTACCGAAATTCGATTGATTTACTTGACGCTATTCTTAGGCTATGAAATCTCTCTGGCTGCGGAAATCCGGTTCAATTACTTAACAATATGCTTAGGCTATGTAGTATCTAACGCTACGAAAATTTAGTCTGTTTATTTACCGCTATGTTTTGATAATCAAATCTCTCTGGTTACGGAAATTCGATTGATTTCCTCAACGCTATTTTAGGCTACGTGGTCTCTATGGCTACGGAAATTCGATTGATATCTTTAAAGCCATACCTAGGCTAGGAAATCTCTAAGGATACGCAAATTCGGTTGATTCATTTAATGCTATGCTTAGGATATGAAATCCCTATGGCTACAGAAAGTCGGTTGATATATTTAACGCTATGCTTATGTTATGTGGTCTCTATGGCTACGGAAAATTTTGGTGATTTACTTAACGCTATACTATGGCTATGTGGTCTCTATGTCTAGGGAAATTTGGTTGATTTATATAACGGTATGCTTAGGCTATGAAATCTCTCTACCTATGGAAATTAGTTCATTTACTTAACGCCATGCTTAGGATATGTGGTCTCTATGGCTAAAGAAATTTGGTTGATTTACTTAATGCTATGCTTAGGCTATGAAATCTCACTGGCTACCAAAATTCGGTGATTTACTCAAAGCTATGCTTATGATATGTGGTCTCTATCACTATGGAAATTTTGTGTATTTATATATCGCTATGCATAGGCTATGAAATCTCTCTTGCTACAGAAATTTGGTTGATTCACTTAACGCTATTCCTATACTATGTGGTCTCTATGTCTTGGAAATTTAGGTTGATTTATTTAAAGCTATGCTTAGGCTATAAAATCTCTCTGGCTACCGAAATTCATTTGATTTACTTAACGCTATGGTTAGGCTATGTGGTACCTATGGCTACGCAAATTTGGTTGATTTATATAGTGCTATTCTGAGGCTCTGAAATCTGCCTAGCTACGGAAATTTGGTTAATTTACTTAACGCTATGCTTAGGCTATCTGGTACCTATGGCTACGGAAATTTAGTTGATTTCTATGCTTAGGCTCTGAAATCTGCCTGGCTACGGAAATTCGGTTGATTAACTTAACGCTATGCTTATGCTAGGTGGTCTCTATCGATAATGAAATTTGGTGGATTTACTTAACGCTATGATTAGGCTAGGTCGTCTCTACTGTGGCTACGAAGGTTTAGTTGATTGATATAACGCTATGCTTGGGCTATGTGGTCTCTATGGCTATGGAAATTCGGTTGATTTACGTAACGCTATGCTTAAGCTATATGGTCTCTATGACTACGGAAATTTGGTAGATATATATACCACAATGCTTAGGCTATAAAATCTCCCTGGCTACGGAAATTCGGTTAATATCCTAACGCTATACATAGGCTATGTAGTATCTATGGTTATGGAAATTTTATTTATTTACTTAATGCTATGCTTACGCTATGAAATTGCTCTGGCTAAGGAAATTTGGGTGATTTATTTAACGCTATGCATAGGCTATGAAATCTCTCTGGCTAGGGAAATTTGGTTTATTTACTTAACACTATGCTTAGGCTATATGGTCTCTATGGCCCCGGAAATTTGCTTGATTTACTTAACGCTATAATTAAGCTATAAAATTTCTCCGGCTACAGAAATTCGGTTCATTTCCTTAACGCTATAAAAACGCTATGAAATCTCCCAGGCTGCGGAAATTCAGTTGATTTAATTAACGCTATGTGGTCTCTATAGCTAGGAAAATACAGTCCTTATATTTAACGGTATGTTTAAGCTATGAAATCTCTCTGGCTATGCAAATTAGGTTTATATAATTAACGCTCTGCTTAGGGTATGTGGTCTCTATGGCTACGGAAATTTAATTTTTTTATATATCGCTATGCTAAGGATATGTGGTCTCTATGGCTACCGAAATTTGGTTGATTTATATAACGGTATGCTTAGGCTATGAAATCTCTATGGCTACGAAAATTCGCTTTGCCTATACTAGACACTGTATTTACAGACTTTCTCCCATATAAGATAATTTTTTTTCTTGAATAAATGTTATTTATCGGGAAATACTTTATATGCAATCCTCTATCTCGATTTGTTTTATGAAAATTTATCGAACATTTATATATATATATATATATATATATATATATATATATATATATATATATATATATATATATATATATTCGATATAGTTTGGGGAGTAGCCTAATAATGGTTTAATGTATCTAATTAATTGATATGAAGTGCCCCTTAAGTCAGTATACATCTATCTTGATTTTCTTTCTGGGATTATTATAACTTTTCGAAACTAGTAATGTTGATAGGTTAATTTATTGGCGGTTGAAGAGGTTTGGTGAATCACATTCATTTCAAACCCACCAAGTGAGGTCGAAGTCCAAATATGCGTTGGTTGAACAACCGTCCGATCAAAGCCACCAATTTTGCCATAACACCCAATCTGCTACTATAATTAACTTTTCTACGAACACTCGATTTCCACACCTCGCCTCATCAATTTCAATTTCAACTTTTCAAAAACTTAATGTTAGAAATGCGCGCGTTTGTTGTTACTGCGGCAAAGGAAGCAGGTCTATGGGTCATGCAAATCTCCTGTTGTGTTCATCTTCTGTCCGCAACGAGTCGCTGGTTCAATGTAGCCAACTAAAACCAATGTTACCAAAGGTAATTGAGGTCACTGAGTTCGAATATGATATAAGCTGACCACTAGGTGGCGCCACCTAGTGGCTATATGTGCTATATCGGCCATTTTTAGAAATATGAAGGTCAAATCAAAGTCAGAAGGGCTAATTGAGTTTTATCAGTCCAAATCTGATTGAATTTCACCACAGGTCCACTAAATCATGTCCCTCCAGTCAATTTCAATTTCAACTTTTCAAAACCTTAATGATCCAAATTCCCGCGTTGTTTTTTTCCCTCTCGATCAACAAAAATAAAACCTTTCGCAATCTACAAGATGCCGTACTTTCTCTGAATAGTTGCGAACCCACTTAGCGTAGATTGCAAATAACTCCAAACAACGCCTCAAGGATTTTTTTACTAGATGGTACGGGTAATTCTAACAAAGGTGTCATTCGTTGAGCATCGGGTTTCAAATTGCCGTCAGAAATTTGATAACCGAGAATATTAATGCAGGTTAGAGAAAACTTAGATTTCTCAGAATTCAGGGAGAGATTGTATTTAGAAGCATCTTCCATGAAACACTTTAGATTGCTGTCATGTTCTTCTTTCGTTTTTCGGGAGACTGTTATGTCGTCGAGATAGGCATAAGTGTTATATAGTTTGTTATCGGTTATAAACTGTTTCATAAAGCGTTGAAAAGCGGAAACTCCATTCGTAGCACCCATAGGTATGAGTCTGAATTAATAAAGACTTATTGGCCTGAAAAGCAGTGTAAGGTCGCTCCTCTGAGCAGATTTCTATCTGATTATATGCAGTGGATAGATCAATATTTCTAAAATAGTAAATCTTAGCGATATTTGCAACTATATCTTCAATCCTGGGTAACGGATAAGCATCCAAAGGGGTGTACTTATTTATTGTTCTTGAAAAGTATGCCAGCATTCGTTTTTTCTTATTTGTGTTTGTTTCACTACCATTTGTGCGCGCCAAGGAGACTTACTATGTTCAATAATCTCCTCACGAAGTAGACGTTTAGCGTCATTTTCAACGAAATCAGCATCTTCGGATCTGCAATGACGAGACTTGGTAGCAATTGGAATGCAATCTGAGGATAAGTTTCTAAACCGTTTAACTGGGGGAATCTTTCATTAAGTCAGTCCACACACAGCTAAGGATGGTTATGTGCCCCCATTATTTTAGCTAACGATTTTATGCACTCTTAAATATGGTAGGCCAAGAATATATCAGTACAAGCCTTTGGAACTACAGTAGTTTCGACATTCTCATAAGTGCAACTATTCATCGAAACGTTAACAATATAGTAACCTTTAAGATTTACTGAGCAAGAAGAAGACGCCATCGAAACAACAGACGATCGTTCATGAAGTGGGAGATGCATAGCTTGTACTGCAGCCTCATTTCTAAAAATTTTTGAACTACCACTGTCAATTATACCTTTAAGTAATTGAGGATCTCCGTTCAATTGAATAGGAACAGTAGGCAACAGCAAGCCGCTGATCTTTGAAATATTTTTTGAAATAGCTGCTGTAAGTGGAAGGATAACTTCTTCACATTCTTTTTCATTACTAGAGGTCATAGATGTACCAGGAAAAGCCGCCACACTAGCAGGTACATGACTATGAGTAACTAAGTATGATTCAGATCTCAGCAATGCTTGTTCTAATACTCGAGCTTGTTGAGTAGCAACGGTTAATGTAAGCTTTTTTTCCTCAAGGAGTCGTGCACGAATGTTCGAAGATTTTAACCCTCGTATGAAGGAATCCCTGGTACTCTCGTCAGGGTAGACTGCAGCAGTAACATCCTCAAAGTTGCGATCCACAGCAAGACCATTGATAGCTTGAATTCTTCTGGAAGTTGAATTCGAGTAGAATTCAACTTCTATGTCAACTTCATGTATTTTGAAAACAAAATACATGAAAAAATAGATTATAGGAAAATATGGAATACAAGAAGACATAGAATATATGAAAACATAAAATACATGAAAATATAGAATCCATGAAGACATAGAATAATGAAAATAAAATTATTTGAAAATATATAATATATCTCCATATATTATATATTTTCAAATAATTCATGAAAACATAGAATACATTAAAAAACAGATTATATGAAAAAATTTTAATAGATAAAGCATAGAATACATGAAAACAGATTATTTTAAAATATAGAATGCATGAAGGCATAGAATACATGAAAACATATAATATCTGAAAACATAGAATACATGAAAAAGATAGAACACATGAAAACATAGAATATATGAAAACAAAATACATGAAAACATGATTATATGAAAATAAGGAGTACATGAAGACATAGAATAGATAAAAACATAAAATACATTAAAAAATAGAATACATGAAAACATAGAATTTATGAAGACTATATGAAGACTACAAGAAAACATAGAATACATGAAAACATAGAATACATGAAATCATCGAATGCCTGAAAACATAGATTATTTGAAAATAGAGAATATATAAAAACACAGAATACATGAAAACATAGATTATATGAAAATATAGAATACATGAAGACATAGAATACATGAAAACATAAAATACATGAAAAATAAAATACATGAAAACATAGAATACATGAAAACATAGATTAGTTGAAAATAGAGAATACATGAAAACATAGAATACATGAAAACATAGAATATGTGAAAACATAGAATACATGAAAACATAGATTAGTTGAAAATAGAGAATACATGAAAACATAGAATACATGAAAACATAGAATATGTGAAAACATAGAATACATGAAAACATAGATTAGTTGAAAATAGAGAATACATAAAAACATAGAATACGCGAAAACATAGATTATTTGAAAATATAGATTACATAAAGACTTAGAATACGTGAAAGTATAGGATACATAAAAACAGAGAATATATGAAAATATAGAATACATGATAACATAGAATACCTGAAAACATAGATTATTTAGAAATAGAGTATACATGAAAACATAGAATACATGAAAACATAAATTATATAAAAATATAAAATACATGAAGACATAGAATACATGAAAACATAAAATACATGAAAATATTGAATACCTGAAAACATAGATTATTTGAAAATAGAGAATACATGAAGACATAGAATACGTGAAAGCATAGAATACATAAAAACATAGGATACATGAAAATATAGAATACCTGAAAACATAGATTATTTGAAAATAGAGAATACATGAAAACCTAGATTATATGAAAATATAGAATACTTGAAGACATAGAATACATGAAAACATAAAATACATGAAAAAAGAATATATGAAAACATAGAATACATGAAAACATAGATTATTTGAAAATATAGATTACATGAAGACATAGGACAAGAGACTTTCAGAGGTAAACAAGAAAAAAAACCATCAGTTAATTATATTTATGTGTCATTTCAGTTCAAAAACTAGGAAAAAGAGTTGATGGAGAAAGACTTTAGGAAGTGTTAATATGTTAAGAGGATTTTAGGCCGTGATATTCTTTTGTGAAAAATAATTATCATTTTATCTATAAACAGCAAAATATTATTTGACAATTCCTGGAAATGTAAATTGATGTTCATTCTAGAAAGCGTTAATTGTTTATTTCCAGTAATTATTTACCACTAATATAAAATCAAAAAGAAATATCCAGATTAGAAAGAAGACAACTATATAGTGCAATTTATTTGCTGCTAAAATATTTAAAAAACAAACAGTTATGTGAATGAAAAATATTTATCCAGAAAGGGCATTTTTGTAATTAGCCGTCTTGTATGTAATTATTCTACACATTTGTGTGAAATCTCTTCAACACATTACCTCTGATTACACCTTTTAAGGAAAATAACAAATTTGAAACTAAATGATGGAACCGTTTTAAAATTTTAAATCACTATTAAGCCTCGTTATTTTATTCGCTTCTAATGCGACGAATCATCTCGGTTACACTCTACGTCACATCCTCTTCACAATTTCAATATGTACAACTATGTTGTAGCCTTCAAAATTGCGTGTTGTATTCCATTGTGGTCATAATACCGAATTATACTGTCAAAATGATGGGTTTATTGTTGTAATTAAAATACCATGATATTTATCTTCAAATTCCGACAACTTCTTGCATTGTTTTGGCCCATTACCGCGATCTCTTCAGTTCAGATGTTACAAATCTGCATCTTTTTCTTGTGTTTCTGTTGATGACATACGATTAATTATGAAGATCTAATTGATGTATTTCATCCCTATTTGAGCCTCTTACAAATAATAACTTTAGACCTCTTGTGTCAAATCTCTTTGCCAATGTATTCATTCAATATTCGCTAGCTTCGTAGCCCCCCCCCCCCAAAAAAAAACTTTTAAATATTTGTACTTGTTCATTAGTTTTTATTTATCTAAATAAGAAAGAACAAGACTCCAAGTAGATATCCTTTTGGGACTATATTATTAACCTTCCCTATTTCTGAAGCTTCTTCGTTTACAGGACCTCATTGGGTTTTAAGCCAGTCATTCCAATTTATAAGAACACCATCCATTCTACGAGTATATTCCTATATTTTGTTAATCAGTCTTTTATGAGGAACTTCATCAAATGCTACATTATCTCCATATCCCTCACCTTTCATCTAATGTTGTCTCATGTTGCTATAAACCTGATGTACGTTAAATGAGCGTAACGCCATCGAATTCTCTGCTATTTTTGATCAAATCAATATTTTCAGGTGTACCAAAATCTTTTCCTCGATTTAGTGAATCGAATAACATACAAATAATTGACTTTATGCTTTTAGAAAAATTTAATAAAATACTGCTGAATAGTCTAAATCATTAGTCCACAAAATTTAGTATGTAAAAAAACAAATTGAAAAGCGAAACTGAGAGATGGGTCGCATTTTATAATGATATTCGTATTACTTTCATACTCGTATATCATTACAATATTCAATAATTATATTTAAACTCGTAGTATGCACATTGTTCATGTTTGTTATATATGATAATGCTTGATTTTATTTTTTCAATTTGGATACGACATTTAAGACTAAGATAACAAACTCTCTCATAGAAAGACAAATGAATTTCAATTTACTCACTAATTCATGAGGAACCTGCGACCATTAGGCTTCATATGGCCTACTCGGCTTTTAAGTGCGGCCTTTTGAATGAAATCATTAATCAAATGCTGCAAGTCAAATCATTTAATTGCATCCCTACAAATGTACTCGCACAAAGTCATTAAAATGTTAGTTAACTTTTAGAATTGATTATTATTTTACTTTTTAAGCTGATACATAGTCATAGTAGTTAGTTATATACCAAAAATGTGAGTGTTATTAGATTTAATTAATATTTTATGAATGCGGCCTACTGATCTTAATGCGGCCTTCAACACAAAAAGTTCCCGACCTCTGCACTTATTCTTAACAGGGAGAGTGACTAATATAAGTTCGATTGCCTAAGACAAAACCGTAATGTTAATGGGTGACTGGGGACTGAATCTTTCCTCTAAGTTTACTAATAACAATACCACGTTGATTAAAACAAGTCTCTAAATTGGGTGTAAATACTCACTACCAATTCAAGACCTAAGATCGGCTTTGCCAATTTCATTCTCCAAAGTTGAGGTAAACAAATGTAAACCATACCCAATATGCGGCCTATGGGGCGATTGGACGAATGGACGTTTTTATGATTGGATGAGTGAAAAAGTAGACAAGTGGACGCTTGGATGACTGGACGAGGGGACTAGTGGAAAAGTGGACGATTGAATGAGTGGAAAAGTGGACGACTGGATGAGTGGACAAGGGGACGACTGGATGAGTGGAGAAGTGGACGACTGTGCAAGAGGATGACTAGATATTGTACGACTGAACGATTGGATGGCTGGACGCTTGGAAGACTGGGGGGACTGGTCGACTGGACTATTGCATGGCTAGACGATTGAACGACTAAACGATCGGATGAATGGACGATTCGATGAGTGAACAAGTGGACGACTGGACAACTGCACTAGTAAACGATTGGATGAGTGGACGACTGGAGGAGTGGACAATGGACGACTGAACAAGTGGATGATTAGACTATTGTACGATTGGATGACTGGACGATTGAATGGCTGAACGCTTGGATGACTTGACTACTGGACTATTGGATGGCTGGACGATTGGGAAACTGGACGATTGGATGGCTGAACGGTTGGATGACTGGGTGACTGACTATTGGATGACTAAAATCGACTTATGAAATTGACTCAAATGACTAAATGACGCAAATTAAGTAAACATATAATTACTGCCTATATTTATCCATTCACGAGGCGCTTCCATTTCCTATAGTCACATACGGTACTTGGGACGTAGGTTGAGAAGTCTTTGTGTGGATATTCACTTTATCGATGTATCCTGGAAAGGTCAAGTTTTGACTTTAGACAGAAATCTCGATTGTCATGCTGATTTTTATGTCGGCTTCATTATCTGTTCAGAAGGTCCGTCCTGGCCAAGAGAGTGATGGCGTTATCTACCTACCTACTATATCGTGGTAGAATTGGGTGATAGATGTATCGTGTCTTTTATGGTGAAAAGCTATAATGATAATAATCACAAAATAATAATGATATTAGATAATAATAAATGAATGTTTTTGCACTATTGTGACTTTTACTATGGTTATATATGGTACGATAGTTAAGTGGTCGTTCAAGACGTGGGTCTGTGTACTAAAATGCCTTTTAATTCATATTTTTCACTTATTAAGTGTGCTTGCAGTGTACTGAATGCAAATCGGCCTGCTTATATATGATCGGAATGAACTGAGGCTTTATTAGAGATAGCCGAGTGGAGTGCGACTCCTGTCCATTGTAACTTAGGGAGGTGGTGTCAAGGGTTCAAATCTCGTCACCATCGGACACTTTTTTCTTTTCCACCAGATTCTTTGCCCCCTACACCTTCTGCTTTATAGTTGTAACGTTGAAACTAGTTCTGGTTCAGATGATTTAATTACATGAAATAAAAACACCAAGAAGTTTGTAGCTTATACACAAATATACTCACACGTGATGGTCACTTGTAGGTAAACCAAATGTTTGAATCGCATATACATCATTTGATTAATACATGATTATATGAAAAAACTTTGTGGTGAATAAACGCAAATATTCTCATAGTTATGAGGTCTCCATTTCTGCGAAAAATTGGCCAAGTTATACAAAGCTACGCATAGCCTAAGTGACTTCTATGGTTACAGAAATTCGGATGATTTGTATATAAATCTATGCATAGGCGATGTAGTCTCCATGGAAACGGAGGTTTGGCTGATTTATAGAACGCTATGCGTAGGCTAAGTGCTTTTAATGGCTACGGAATTCCGTCTATTTATAACCCAATGAGTAGACTAGGCACTGCATAATAGGGATTTTTACAGCAGAAAATATATTATTTAGTTTTCTTAAATGTTATTTATAAGATAAAATATGGTATAAAATCCTGTATTTTACTGCGGTAGTGCGCTTTGAATTATATATGTACAGTTGGGTAGAGGTTTCTTTTTTATGCAGGTTTCATTAAAGATAATATTATATTTTGCTTTGGATAATTCTTGGGAGTTTTCTCTTTCTAATGGAATTGAAGTTCTTTATCCACGCAAATGGATTTACGATTTTGGGGTAATCGATAATTCAAGGTTATGAATAATTTCTAGTTACTTTAATTTAGCATTGCAGCAAATGAAGATTTATTTTGAGATAATTGAATTAGGTACTTGTATCCATTAGTGTAATGACTAATTCTAGAAAAATAAAATAAAAGGAATGTTTCCTGGGAGTAGACAGAAAATAATAATAATTTTACACAACTGTACATTCCGAGTTTTCTGATAAAAGTTTAGCTTTCAACGCATTAATTATGTACTTGTATCAAGTTAAATGAATGATAAAGAACAATTCTTTGATAATAAGGAATATATATTTTTTTATATATCATTTATTTACATATAATGCTAGGATTTCTTTATAAAAGTCTCTTAAAAGGGGGCTAAATGGGTAATGTGAAGCTAAATTTACATAAAATCATATTTTGTTTCTATTTTGATTTTTTCTAATTGTATTTTTCCATTTTTACTTTGTTTCTATTTTTCTTTTTTCTTTTTTCCACTTTTATGTTTTCATTATTATTTTCTTTCCATTTTTATTTTGTTTCTCTATTTATTTTGTATCGATTTTTGTTTTTATATTTTATTTTGTTTCTATTTTTATCTTGTTTCTATTTTTGTTTTCATTGTTATTTTGTTTCTATTTTATTTTGGTTCCATTTTTATTTTTATTTTGTTTCTCTTATTATTTGCACCTATTTTTTATTGTTTCCATTTTATTTTGTTTCTATTTGTATTTTGTTTCTTTTTATGTTTGTATTATTATCTGGTTTATTTTATTTTGTTTCTATTTTATTTTTATTTGTTTCTTTGTTTTATCTATTTTTATTTTTCTATTTTTATTTATTTATATTTTTATTCTTTTCATTTTTATTTTGTTTCTATTTTTATTTTATTCACATTTTTATTTTTTCTATTTTTATTTTGCTTCTATTTTCAGTCTTTATTTTTATTTTGTTTTTAGCAATATTTTGTTTTACATTTTAATTTTTATATACTTATTTTGCTTTTATTTTTTGGAACGCATATTTATTTGATTAAAAACACATTTAAAAGTTGCTTTATTTCTTAATATACACGATGGAGGTCGAGTCATCGACGAAGGTGGTCTCAAATACGTTCCTATGAATTACAGAGGATCTTTGGAATTCAATCACGTTTCTTTTATTATGGTTTTCTGCCTACCTCGTAAGTCATGTTGCGAGGATCTCGCAAATGAGTTTCCTTGGTTTTTAAGAGGTGGGACTTATTGTTAAAAAGAGTTTCCTCAAAGAACCCCTCTCATCCCCACGTTGCACTAGATAGACGGACTCGAACCTAGCAATAACGATCAGTCCTTTCAGTTACCAGCCCGACAGCTGAAAAAGCAGAAAGGAGACATACACCGTGATGTGAATGCATGGGGAAGGGGGGGGGGGAGATCGAATGGGGGAAAATAGTTGGAATTGTCAAGACTGAGAGAGTTTTGTTGCTAGAGAGGAACAGCCATCTTTTTTGAAAGCTGTCCCCACTTATTCAAAACACGAGTGAAGAATCCTGAGACAACCACGCTATGTTCTATCCCCTTGGCAGGGCGAGAGGGGGCGGAGCGTCCTAAATAATGCGCCCCCCCCCCGTAATCACGGCGCTTAAAGGCAGTAATTAGCATGAACGCCGCACTAAAACATACATCGTCTAGGGAAAATCTAACGAATAAATCGTCCACATATCCCTAAGACATTAAGCTAGAGATGCCGATAGATAGGGAAGGTAGACGAAGTCTGTTGGTAAGACGCGAGTGACCACCTACCTCGCTTCATCTCGACCGACCCCGATGTCCGATTATTACGGAGGGCCTCAACTCAGCACATATTTGGTGGTCCGAAAAATTGCACCTCCCATTGCCTGTGGGGGAGGGATGACGCCCTTGGGAGATGGGTGTTTGGGGAGGGTCGAATGGGGAGGGAACCGTTGGAATGGGAGGGACGCAGGGGCTTTTGGAAGTATAATCACGTGGGCGAAAATGTAATTAAAAAGCTAATATTGTATCAGTATAGCGAGGAAGCATAAGAATTTGGAAGGGTTGCGATCACTGAGTTTCACGCAAGATGGAACTCGAATTGCGTTAATTTTCAGTTCGGTTTTTCTTTACCGACTACGTCATAAGATTTATGTAGGGTAAGTCGAAGATTAACCTATCAAAGGCAAAATTTTTGCAGGGAAATCTGGAAAATCGTGGCTGTTGTCAACTTTCAAATTTACTTTTTACTTTGGTGAGCAGATGGTCGAACGCTGCACTCCACCCCTCCACCCCCTCGCCTTACTACACTTAATCCGGGGCCAGAGAAAGCCAAGCTTTGAGAAAGATTTGTTCGATACATTTTTGTCAGAAGAAACGCATCGGGAGGGCGAATTCTTCCTTTATAAATTACTACACGAAACCTGCACCAATAAGGGGAGTCGAAAACTGCATCAATAACGGGAGTCGAAAACTGGATCAATAAGGGGAGTCGAAAACTGCACCAATAAGGGGAGTCCAAAACTGCATCAATAAGGGGAGTCAAAACCTGCACCAATAAGGGGAGTCCAAAACTGCACGGATAAGGGGAGTCGAAACCTGCACCAATAAGGGGAGTCAAAAACTGCACTGATAAGGGGAGTCGAAAACCACACCAATAAGGGGAGTCGAAAACTGCACCAATAAGGGGAGTCGAAAACTGCACTGAAATAGGGAGTCGAAAACTGCACCGATAAGGGGAGTACAAAACTGCACCGAAAAGGGGAGTCGAAAACTGCACCGATAAGGGGAGTCCAAAACTGCACCGAAAAGGGGATTCGAAAACTGCACCGATAAGGGGAGTCGAAAACTGCACCGATAAGGGGAGTCGAAAACTGCATCAATAAGGGGAGTCGAACACTGCACCAATAAGGGGAGTCGAAAACTGCACCGATAAGGGGAGTCAAAAACTGCACCAATAAGGGGAGTCTAAAACTGCACCAATAAGGGGAGTCAGAAACTGCACCGATAAGAGGAGTCAAAAACTGCACCGATAAGGGGAGTCGAAAACTGCACCAATAAGGGGAGGGGAAAACTGCACCAAAAAGGGAAGTCGAAAACTGCACCAATAAGGGGAGTAGAAATTTGCACTAATAAGGGAAGTCGAAACCTTTACCAATAAGAGGAGTCGAAAACTGCACCAATAAGGCGAGTCGAAAACCGCACCAATAAGGGGAGTCGAAAACTACACCAATAAAGGGGGTCGAAAACTGCACCAATAAGGGGAGTCCAAAACTACACCAATAAGGGGAGTCGAAAACAGCACCGAAATGATGAGTCGAAAACTGCACCGATAAGGGGAGTCGAAAACTGCACCGAAAAGGGGAGTCAAAAACTGCACCGATAAGGGGAGTCGAAAACTGCACCGAAAAGTGGAGCCGAAAACTGCACCGATAAGGGGAGTCAAAAACTGCACCGATAAGGGGAGTCGAAACCTGCACCAATAAGGGGAGTCGAAAACTGCACCGATAAGGGGAGTCGAAAACCGTACCGGTAAGGGGAGTCGAAAACTGCACCAATAAGGGGAGTCGAAACCTGCACCAATAAGGAGAGTCAAAAACTGCACTGAAATGGGGAGTCGAAACTGAACCGATAAAGGGAGTCGAAAACTGCACCGAAAATTGGAGTCAAAAACTGCACCGATAAGGGGAGTCCAAAACTGCACCGAAAAGGGGAGTCGAAAACTGCATCAATAAGGCGAGTCGAAACCTGCACCAATAAGGGGAGTCGAAAACTGTACTGATAAGAGAGTCAAAAACTGCACCAATAAGGGGAGTCCAAAACTGCACTGAAATGGGGAGTCGAAAACTGCACCGATAAGGGGAGTCGAAAACTGCACCGATAAGGGGAGTCGAAAACTGCACCAATAAGGGGAGTGGAAAACTGCACCAAAAAGGGAAGTCGAAAACTGCACCAATAAGGGGAGTAGAAATTTGCACTAATAAGGGAAGTCGAAACCTTTACCAATAAGGGGAGTCGAAAACTGCACCAATAAGGCGAGTCGAAAACCACACCAATAAGGGGAGTCGAAAACTGCACCGATAAGGGGAGTCAAAACCTGCACCGAAAAGGGGAGTCGAAAACTGCACCAATAAGGGGAGTCGAAAACTGCACCAATAAGGGGAGTCGAAAACTGCACCGATAAGGGGAGTCGAAAACTGCACCGATAAGAGGAGTCGAAAACTGCACCGAAAAGGGGAGTCAAAAACTGCACCGATAAGGGGAATCGAAAACTGCACCGAAAAGTGGAGTCGAAAACTGCACCGATAAGGGGAATCGAAAACTGCACCGAAAAGTGGAGTCGAAAACTACACCGATAAGGGGAGTCCAAAACTGCAGCAATAAGAAGAGTCGAAAACTGCATCAATAAGGGGAGTCGAAACCTGCACCCATAAGGGGAGTCGAAAACTGCACCGATAAGGGGAGTAAAAAACTGCACCAATAAGGGGAGTCCAAAACTGCACAAATAAGGGGAGTGAAAAACTGCACTGATAAGGGGAGTCGAAAACTGCACCGATAAGGGGAGTCGAAAACTGCACCAATAAGGGGAGTCGAAAACTGCACCAAAAAGGGAAGTCGAAAACTGCACCAATAAGGGGAGTAGAAATTTGCACTAATAAGGGAAGTCGAAACCTTTACCAATAAGGGGAGTCGAAAACTACACCGAAAAGTGGAGTCGAAAACTGCACCAATAAGGGGAATCGAAACCTGCACCGAAAAGGGGAGTCGAAAACTGCCCCAATAAGAGGAGTCGAACACTGCACTAATAAGGGGAGTCGAAAACTGCACCGATAAGGGGAGTCGAAATTGCACCAATAAGGAGAGTCGAAAACTGCATCAATAAGGGGAGTCGAAACCTGCGCCAATAAGGGGAGTCGAAAACTGCACCATTAAGGGGAGTAGAAATTTGCACTAATAAGGGAAGTCGAAATCTTTACCAATAAGGGAAATCGACACCTCTTGTTTAGTGAAGCATCTCTGCATGTGTAGCCTCATTGTTTGTTTTAGCTGGTCTATCAACGCCCACATCTATTCTCTCCCACTCATCAACTGACTGCGCTTTATAACTTTGACGTAGTTGCAGCAGTGGTTTAAATTCTGGTACTCCGTAAGTTCCTTTTCTCTGCCTCACCCACCCATTTTATTAAATTTTTCGAATCATGTAATTCCTCTCTTAAATTATTCGTATAAGTTTTTCCGACCTCCTTGAACGACATCAGGTCTCATGGCCTATCTAGGAATTATGCAGAAATCACATAGGTTTCTCTCATTTAACGTCAAATTACACAAAGAACTGTAGGACAACCTTGAATACAATTACTTTTGGAAATTAAAATAATAACTTCTATTTATATCTAAAGGAAGGTTATTAATATTTTAACGATCTTTTAGGAGTGGTTTGTGTAAATGAAGGATATATGAGGGGCGGTCAATAAGTTTTGCGAATCGGTAGGGCAAAACAGAAGAAGGGGGATGGCTGTTTGTGGAGGTGTTAGGACAACTTATGACAAGTCAGGACCTGCCGCCGCACGCTCCTGCCTCGTCTATTTAAAAAGCAGTAGCTGATCACAGATCGTCAGTCACAAATTTTTCAACAATAGAGGAGGTTGAGCACCGCGAGTGATCAAATTTTTGACCAAGGAAGGCAAGAATGCAAAAGAGATCCATGAACGCATGGTTGCAGTATACACCGACACCGCCTCTTCCTATGCAACCATTGCTCGCTGAAATAGGGAGTTCCGCCATGGTAGTGAGTCCCTTGCAGATGACCCCCGTCCAGGACGCCCATCAGACGTGACCAACGAGGATAATGTGGCCTGTGTGGAGAGGATGATCCTCGAAAATCGACGGGTCAAGGTCGAAGAAATCGAGCGAGAACTTGGAATATTACTTGGAAGTGTCATCAACATCATCCACGACAATTTGGTCATGACCAAAGTCTCTGCCCGCTGGGTCCCTAGAAACCTCACGCCCCATGATCGACTTCAAAGTCGTCAAAGTTCGGAGGAGCTGCTGCTCCTGTACAACCAAGACCCGGTGGGATTCGAGTCACGCATAGTGACAGGTGATGAAATGTGGGTCTATCACTGGAATCCCGAGACCAAGCTCTAAAGTATGGCCTGCATGCACAGGGGCTCTCCGACCCCCATCAATTTCCAGACCCAACCCTCAGCGGGAAGATCATGGCCATCATCTTCTGGAATTCTGAGGGAGTGTTGATGGTGGACTATGCGCCTCGTGGAAGCACCATCACAGGCCAATATTACGCCGAGGAACTGGCTGGGTTGATGAAGTGCATCCGTCAGAAGCGGCGCGGCAGTTGACACGCGGTGTCCTGCTCCTCCACCACAATGCTTCTGTCCACAAGGTAAGAGTTGCACAAGCTGCCCTGCGCGAGTGCGGATTCGAGGAGCTTAACCATCCCTACTACACTCCAGATCTGGCCCCTAGCGACTACTTTTTATTCCGCTAGCTCAAGGTTGCACTGCGTAGACGCCGGTTTGGGGACAATGAAGATGTCCAGCTCGCCGCCCAGGAGTGGATTGAAGAGCAGTCGGGAGATTTCTGGTTGTCGGGAATTCGAACCTCAGGGACAAGTGGCGCAAGTGCATTGAAGTCGAGGGTAGTTATATTGAAAAATAATAAAACACTTTTCCTTATATCCGAATTGCAAAACTTATTGACCGCTCCTCGTATGTAGAGTACTACAAAAGTACGCTTCCTTATCAGCTATCACTCATCTACTGGAGTTCACCTGGAGCAGTATCCTACGCTCATTAAAAAATCGAAGTTACCGTACATATTGAGATATTATTATTATTATTATTAAAATGAAGATGGCCAGGTTTGGATTTTTATTTTTATTTTTTTCTTTTCTCTTTATTTTTCTCCTTGAGAGTTAATCACACTTTATCCTTAGCTTCTTAATACAAAGCCTCACAATTATTTATATTGTGCTTAATTAAATTAAATGGAAGCTTCGAAAGGCATAAAAGACCGGAAGTTCCTCCTCCTCATAATACAACTTTCCACGAGCGAAGGTCCAAACCTCAAACCACGAGAGGCAACCTCGAGGGTCGAGGATGGGGATGGGGTCTGTTTCCAACAATGGGTAAGCCTTGTTGGGCTCTACCAACACGGGTATGTGTAGTGGTGAGCTAAAAAACCTGCCCTGGAAGAACATTGAAGAAGACAGCTACGATAAGATGCGTTTTTATCGGGGTTTTGATCAGCAGAGCCGAACTTGGGCAGTTCTGCGAATTTTGGCGGTAGTTTAGCCTACTTTTCAGGGTTGTGGAATACTGGGCTCAGACTCATACATGCGAACAATTTTAAGGTCAAGGTATGAAGTTGTTTATTGAAGTATGACATGAATTATAATCAATTAACTAAGTCTTGGCTCTTCCGCAAGGGGTACTTACCAAAACAACGAGGCATTCGCCATAGGAGCGCAATATGAAGGTTTGTGACTTGGATATGATTTATTTTCCCATTTTAAAGAAGACACTAGGGAATTGGCCTTTACTGTTTGGTCCTTTGCGCTACATTGAGTGAATCAAGGGAAGAGATGGATATACTTGTATCTCGTACCAAACAAGGTGTGAAGGCTTATGAGTGACCTATTAATGCAGAGTTGACCCTAGTAACTGTTTCCCATCATTTTGAATTACTTTCGATCAAATGGTAAGTCGGTTACTGTTAAATTTTAGAAAGAACGAAATTCAAGGTTCTCTTCTCATCATTACCATAGCAACCAGAAAATATATTTTCCCCTTCCAGAAAAAATTAAGCCACAATTCATTGAAGTGAAACTATGGTCGTAAAGGGTGTGTTCTTTTGTTTTCTTCCCGATAAATTGGCCACAGATGTGAAAAACCCTCTTCTTTCACTTTCCTTCCAATACTGAAGCGCAACTGCAAGAAAACGCAAGGTGTTCTTTGGCTCTTTTCTCGATAAATTGGCTGCATGAAACCTAAGAAAACGCAGAGTATTCTTTTGTTTACTTCTAAATAAAGTGGCTGCAGATACAGGAAAACGTTCCTTTTTTAACTTTCCTTCCAATAGATTAGCCGCAGATATAGGAAACTCCCAGATGTTCTTTGATTCTTTTCTCGATAAATTGGCTGCATAAAACATGGAAAACGCGGAGTGTTCTTTTGCTCGCTTCTAAACAAATAAATGGCTGTAAATACAGGAAAACGTTTCTCTTTAACTTTTCTTTTAATAAATTGGATGCAGCTATAGGAAAACACGAGGTGTTCTTTTCCTTGCGTCCAAAATTAACTGCACATATAGGAAAATGAGATTTTTTCTCTCTTCTCGGTAAAGGGCCGTATATATATAAAAGAGTAAACTGTTCTTTTGCATTATATCTAGGATTTATTCCCTGTAGTTTGTTAATTTCATTCATGCCAAAAGAGTTCTCTATTTAGGTTTATCCTAGTGTAAATTATATTAAAAAAATAGTAATTAATAATGATTAAACGGTGTTTTATTGTCGATGAGAAATGTCAATCACTCGAGATTTCCCGAAAATTATTCACTCGATTTTTTAGTGATATTTTCTACAGCTTCAATTTGAAATTATGACCTTTGTCCAGCGACTGTTGGATGGTCGCGCCGGTTGAAATGTTTCACTATATAGTTTTTAATTATAATCTCTCTGTTATTTTTTTCCATTTTCATTTTATTTAATATTCTGCTTTCTTCTCTTTCTAGAGGTTTGTTTTAGGTTTAGTCCCCATAAATTTGGCAGTGAATCGAGAGAGAAGGTGTAGAATAAACAAAAAATATATAAATATAATAGCTAAAGGATATATGCCCGAAAGAAACACGATAAAGACCGTTAATAACGAAAACTCCATCCCCAAATAGTTAAAGAACCAAGAGTAATTGCAATATAAAACCAGAAACGAGGGAAAAAAAGAAAGATACTGCCACGACAATGGCGTCTTTTAATGAATTTAATTAAAAGATTAAAATGCTAAATCAGGACGATCCAACTTCTCTCGGGGGTTGAATTCCTATACAATTAACACGTTCACTACCATCTAGATATTTCTAAATTCAACTTAACACTACTTCAAAGCATTTAATCCCTAAATTAAGTTAAATCTCGTCCCAGATGTTGCTCAAGGTCGACATTTTAGTCCGTTCAGAGACACATCTCGCTCTATGATTGGATGGTGTTCACCAGGCGTGAATTTCGCCAGCAAAAGTGTCAAAAACAACACGTCGGAGCTCTCCATTGGTCGATAGGGGAATGAAGGCGTCAGGAAGGGGAGGGGCTTGCGTCCTCACAGACTTTCCTACCTAACTGATGAGCAATGGAGACGATCTTGCCACGTTCCCTGTTATATATTTATTTTTAAGACTTCCCTATAACTAATTTGGTCTTCTCTCCTCTCCTCCTTTACCAGATGTAGAGTGAAGATTTATTGGCGTGGGGGAAGGGGGTTAAACTCAAATTAACAGTGTTTTAAATGTAATAATGACTGTTTAATTAAGATAAAATGGATGCTCGTCCACATCTAAGAGCAAAATGGAGGATGGATAGGTCACACAGAGGGAGGGTGGTTATTTGAATGAACTAAAAAGGTAAAAACTAACGAGGGCAACCTTGCCACATTAAAATGGGATGTTTGGGAAGATGGAGAATGTGGAAATGTGTTTAAGTTAAATAGCCCCCCTGAGTATTCTTAATAAGAGACTACTTGGCGCACACGGAGAAAAAGAGTGCCAATTTTTGTGAACTTTCTTCACCTTCACAATTAAGGTGCTCCAGGTCGAAGCCAAAAATATGAATTTGGAATTGTAAAACAGAACATCACACAACCCGATTTATCCGATGAGGAGAATACGGGGTGCACTCTGGGCGAGGATGTCATGCAACTCTATAGAACCCCAACACCCTTGACGTTTTGGGGGGATAGGTGGCAATATTAATAATAATAGTGATACTAATAATTGTAGTGAAAAATAGCTCAAATTGTAGCATGGACCAGAATGCTGCAGCTTACATCTGGGGGAGTGCGTCTCATCCAGGCTGTAACGACCGTAAAAAAGATATATGACTATTTTTCACACATTTCTCATGCATCTTCACCAATTTACAAATTTCTTCTTCTTCTTTCTAACTTACCGGCAGAGATGCCCTCATTAGTTGTTGCTTCTTAGATTTAAGTAGCAAAAACTCCTCACACAGTACCACTTACGCACCACTGGGTGAGTTCAGTGGCTTATTTTTAGGTTTATTTGTGTTTAAAAACTGAGTCAGGTTAGGTTAGGAGTTAAAAAAGTAAAGATACTTTTCATGTTTTCTGCGGGACATTTGCTGCTCAATGTCAATTTAATCCAATTATTTTTTTATAGCGTTACTACATTATTGCCATGTCATTTATTTTATTTTTTAGTTTATTTGGATCGACTGAAGATATTCCACCCCGATTCGAGGCAACTGAAGATATTCTCTCCCAGTTTGAGGCAAATAAAGATATTTCACCCCGGTTAGAGGGAACTGAAGATATTCCACCACAGTTTTATTCAAGTGAAGATATTCCATCTCACTTTGAGGCGAGTGAAGATATTCCGCCCCAGTTCGAGGCAAGTAAAGATATTCCGCCCCAGTTCGGGGTAAATGAAGATATTCTCGCCCCGTTTGAGGCAAATGAAGATATTTTCCCAGTTTGATGACTCCTCGATGCAATATCGAGGCCACAAACCGTTGCTCCTTTGTTCGCATTTGATCGCATTTGATCGCGGACTGATTTTGCAACTCAAGTAAAAAAGAACAAAAAACGAAAACATCATATATCTATATTAATATATATATATATATATATATATATATATATATATATATATATATATATATATATATATATATATATATATATATATATATATATATATATATATATGGTGCCACCACCGTTGGGCAAAAATGATCCTGTGTCCTGCGACAACAGGACGGACTCCTACATTAATAAATTTACCCAAATTTTCTTAGGGCTTTTAGATTGATCTCTAGGGTACGATCACCTGCTCTGTTGGTAAAGAGGGTTTCCCACGACATGCCTGATGCTGTCTCGAGGCGGCAAACCCCGCAATTTGAATCGAATGTCCCAGTGTGCTTATTTAAGTGGTTTATAAATAAGTTTTAGTAAAGGGAATATTTTATTAAATAAAAAATCAAAATCTAACATTAATATGATACATGTAAATCGTAAATAAATCATTTTAAAGTGTATAATGATAACAAGTGACAATATTTCAGAAAACATTTCCAAGGTATTATTTGGGTAGTGTTCCATCCCCAAGTTCCTGAAACTTTCAAGAAAATCGATCCCGTTTATGCCCTAATTTTGCGTTGATTGTTTTGCTCTCATGTTTGTTCCAATAAGAAGACTTTGATGGTTTGGGTATTCACGATCCTATTTGAGTCAGCAAAGTGAAGTGAGTGGTTAAATTAGGGTTTGGGTATTCACAATCCGATTTGGGTCGGCAAAGTGAAGTGAGTTGTAAATTATGGTTTGGGTATTCACGATCCTATTTGGGTCGGCAAAGTGAAGTGAGTTGTCTGGGGGCTGAGTGTCGGGTGAGCGAGGTAGGAGAATTGATAGCTTATGTCTAAAGTAGTATGAATGTAGTAGTGTTTTGCCATGTAGTAGAAGTTATATTCAATTATTCGATTTTGTTTATCCGCTACAAATAGACATTGAGGTTGCTCATCTTCACAGGTTAATTGTGTGGTCTGCTGGTGTATGAAAGCTGAGTCAGGTAGAGTGGGGGGAGGGGTGATATTGACAACGTGCTTGAATTCAATTCATATATAGTAAATAACCAGAGATCTGTTGATAGGGCCATGGCATATGAACTCAATTTATAACATATAGACCCAATTTATGCCAAATAGATCCGATTTATGATACATAGACCCAATTTATGGCACATATACCCAATTTATGGCACATATATCCAATTTATATCACATATCCAATTTATGTCACAGACCCAATTTATGGCACACATACCCAATTTATGGCACACCGACCCAATTTAGAATGGGTTGCTCGAGTATACACTACTGCTTGACTAAATCGATCAACGAGGAAATGTGTACGGTTACTATAGCATCGGAAATTGCAATGTAAGTGGCGAGGGAATGTGTGATATCCCAGATGCATTTAGAGACGAGAGAACCCCAAATCATTATCCCCTAAATTAGGGAGTAACTCACTTGTATTAAGATGATGATCAAATTTAGAGTCTAAGATAATCATCATCATCAAATCTAAAAATTATTTTTAATTTTTAAGAAGGAAAAAATATTGTAATTTACCTTTATACTTATTTTTAAAAAGTAAATAAAACAGGCGGAGGGAATATTATAAATAATGAAAGGAGATTCGAAAAAATGTTAAAAAGGGGGAGATGGTATCATTGGGAGATGGAGTATTGGAAGGAGGAGACTACTTGGCGTGTTAATGGGTTTCCCCTTGAAGGCGGGTTTCCTTGTTGGGTAGGTGGCACAGAAGAACTTCACAATCAGTCGACCAGGTATTCGTCCCCCACCTGCTAAAATCAGCGTCAGCGAAGAGTTTGCAACTCATTTGAGAATTTAGGAAGGCATAATTCCATGACAGGCAGAGCAAAAACTTGGAATTTTTCGAATTTGTAATGCTCATAAATAACTAAATTCAGGACTTGAAAATCTCTAGAGATTATTAAATTCAGAACTCAAAAAAAGACAAATGATTAAATTTAAACTTTAAAAACTACAAATTACAATTTCAGAAATCGAAAATCTCTACAAATTACTAAATTCAGAACTCGAAAAACTAAAAATTACTAAATTTAAGATCTAAAACACAAATTACAAGATTCAGAACTTGAAAATCTCTATAAATTACTAAATTCTGAACTGGAAAAACTACAAATTATTAAATTTAGACTTTAAAAACTACAAATTTCAAAATTTAGAAATCGAAAATCTCTACAAAGTAATAAATTCAGAACTATAAAAAACTACAAATTACTAATTTTAAACTTTAAAAAACAGAAATTACTAAATTCAGAACTCGAAAATCTCTACAAATGGCTAAATTCAGGATTCGAAAACCACAAATTACTAAATTTAAACTTAAAAAACACAAATTACAAAATTCAGAAGTCGAAAATCTCTACAAATTACTAAATTCAGAACTTGAGAAACTACAACTTACTAAATTTAAAAACCACAAATTACAAAATTCAGAACTCGAAAATCTCTATAAATTACTAAATTCAAAACTCGAAAAATTACAAATTCTAAATTTAAATTTTAAAAACAACAATTTACAAAATTCAGAAATCGAAAATCTCTACAAATTACTAAATTCAGAACTCGAAAAACCACAAATGACAAAATTAAAGAAAAGCTTACCAAATTACTCAATTCAGAACTGGAAAAATCCATAAATTACTAAATTCAGAAACTACAAAAGTCATTAATCTCCAAACAATACTAAATTTTAGGATCTAAATAAATTGTAAATTATTCATTTCATAACATTTGAAACTAAAAATTACCTACTTCGTGACCAGCAAACATTTCAAATTACTAAGTATTAGAAATTACTGAATTGAGAACTCGAAAAACTACACAAATGACTAATTTGAGAAGCCGACAAAATTCAGAACCAGGAAAATTCATTAAAATGCATACATTATTCATTTCAAAATCCATACAAGTTACTAATTTCCAAACTCGCAAATCTAAACTTACTTATTACATAACCTGAAAAGAAATCTCAAAAATTGCTAATTTCAGAACTTTCACAACTTCATAAATTACTAATATCAGAAGTTGTACAACTCCATACATTACTAATTTTAGAACCTAAAACCTCCACACCTAACTAATTTCAGAACTGAAAACTCCACACATTACTAACTTCAAAACTGAAAACTCCACACATTATTAATTTCAGAACTGAAAACCCTCACACATTACTAATTTCAGAACTGAAAACTCTACACATTACACATCCTCCCAAAATTCCCCACAATTCACACCCCCTGCAAACCTTATCTATTTTTATATAGTTTCAAAACCTGCCAAACTTTACAAATTGTTTATTTCATTATCCACAAATCTCAACGCATTAGTAATTTCAGAAACTTCAAAATTTCCACATTATTAATTTCATAAATTATAAAATTTCACACATTACTAAGGTTGCAATCCTTAAAAACTCCACCCATTAAAAATTTCACAACCTCAAACTCGACAAATTAATAATTTCAGAACCCGTAAAACCCCTCATTACTAATTTAAGAACGTTCCAAATTCAACAAATTACTAATTTCTGAACCTTCAAAACTCCATATAATACTAAGTTCACAATCCGTACAACTCCACAAATGACTAATTTCAGAAGTTGAGAAACGTCATAAATTACTAATTTGAGAACTCTTCTAATAAAACAAATTATGTGTGGTAGGACTAACTAAACCAATTACCATCTTCAAGCCACAAGTTGAAAATAAATTGCAAACGGATTAGCATTTGACCAACTTATCGCAAAGAACTTAAAGAAGTACATAAAAGCCTAGGATAACCCAGTCTCATCTCGCTGCTGCAAGGACGGCAGATTAATTGCAATTAATGCGACTAAATCAGATAGGAATTAGTGCGAAGACAAACGCTGTGAATCAGCTGAGAATAACTAAAATGAAAATTAGAGATACAAACGAGGAGCAGATTAGTATATCGTTAGCTCACGCACACTTTTTTCATTCATTCATTAATGCCACTTATTTTCTGACTCCTCCAAGCGATTGTTTCCTTTATCTAGCAGCAAAGCGTCCTTGCGGAAGCCTCATAATCAATCTCTTACCTTCCTCTATGTTAACGATCATATTCAGTCTCCCTGAAGAGGATTGAAAATATTATTTACAATATATAATTTTATATGTATATGTACAGTAATGGACAAAGGTTTTGAGACAAATATATATTTTCATTTTATATGCGTTTTTTTAATTTACATGATAGGAATAATTATTCTAATATTTAAATTTGTGCAAGTTTATTAAAAAGTCAACATTTCTAAAATAATAAGACAAAACAGGGCATTCCTTCGTGGAATCGCGCTTTGGTCCTGTTCCTGTAGGAGTGAGTTTCTGTCCCTGGAGCTTTGCTATTCGATCAAAATGGTAAAATGATGACAAATATGTGTTGAATGAATGATGTTGTGCACTGCAACCATTGTTGCTGTGCACCAAAGTGACCTGAAATGCAAGGAGATACTTACTAAGGATATTGCATTAAGGAGGACATCTTTAGGGTCATTAATGAATGTAAAAAGACTAGTTACATCCTGTGAAGAAGTCGTGGGGACACTCAAGAGCTTCAAATAAATTTCAAGGCAACAGGTCAACGATCGGGTTCTCCATGTAAATCTTGCCCACGATTGGAAAGGAAGCGCGAACGCTTCAGCGCGCCCAGTAAGGCGGAGACTTTTCGACAAAGGTCTCCTGAAGTCGAGAAGGGCAGCGAAAAAGCTTCATCTCGCCCCCCTCAACCCCCTCTCCTTTCAAATAGGCTCTACTTTTGTATGAAATATAAAGTATGGACTCTTAAAGACTGTGGGAGCAAAGTGATTGTTCCCTGATTAAGCTCCCTTTCGCTTGTTCACACTCGGTTTTAATTAATTTTTCCTTCTCTTGACATCATTAAAGCCACTGATATCTCATTGGATTGATTCATGGTTGCGGTACTGGACAAGGATCTTGGTTATGGATGGAGCTTGCATTTATAATTACTTGATAAGGGTCCCGGAAATGAAGCCTACACTTATAAATACTGGACAAGAAGCCGAGCCATGAAGCTTACAGTTATATTTACTAGACAAGGAGCCAACCATAAGGCCTAGACATATAATTACTGGACAAAGAGCCCAGCCATGAAACCTACACTTATAGTTGGTGGACAAGGATAGCGGGATGAAGCCTACATTAAAAATTACTGGACAAGGAGCCCGAACATGAAGTTTACACTTATAATTGCTAAACAAAGAGCCAGGCTTATTAAGCCTATATTTAGAATTACTGGATAAGGATCCAGGTCATGAAGTAGATATTTATAATTATAAATGTAGGCTTCATGGCCTGGCTTTTTGCCCACTAATGATAGATGTAGGCTCCATGACCGAGCTTCTTATCGAGTAATTAAAAATGTAGGCTTCATAGTCTGGCTCCTTGTCCAGTATTTAATATTTTAGGCTTCATGGCAGGGCTCCTTGCCTAGTAATTATAAAGGTAGGCTTCATATTATGTATCCTTGTCTAGTGATTATAATTGTAGGCCTCATAACAGGGCTCCTTGCCTAGTAATTATAAATGTTTGCCTCCTGGCCGAGCTCCTTGTCCAGTATGTATACATGTAGGCTTTATAGTCAGGCTCCTCATTTTAGTGATTATAAATGTAGGATTCGTGTTCTGGCTTCTTATCAAGTAAATATAAGTGTAGGCTTCAACACAAGTCTCCTTGTGCAATAATTATGAATGCAGGATAATAGCCGAGCTCATTGCACATTAATTATAATTGTAGGCTTCGTGGTCATGATCTTTGTCCTGTAATTATAGGTATAGGCTTCGAGACCGAGCTCATTGTCCAGTAATTATAAATGTATGCTTCATGGTCTGGCCCTTTATCGACCGATTATAAATGTTGGCTTCATGGCCCGGCCCCTTGTCCAGTAATTGTAAATGTATGCTTCATGACCGTTCCTCTTCTCAAGTAATTAAAAATGTAGGCTTCATGGTCGGGCTCTTTGTACAGTAATTATAAATGTAGTCCATATGACCGGGTTCTTTATCTGGTAATTATAAATATAGTCCATATGACCGGGGGCTGTGTCTGGTAATTATAAATATAGTCCATATAAACGGGTTTTTGTCTGGTAATTATAAATGTAGTTCTTATGACCGGGTTCTTTGTCCGGTAATTTTAAATGTAGGCCTCATAGCTACACGTTTTATCCAGTAATTATAAGTTCAATTTCATGGCAGAGCTCATTATTTATCTATAAATATAACTATATGTAGGCTGCATGGCCGGGTTACTTATCCAGTAGGTATAAGTGTAGACTTCATGACCGGGCTCATGTTTATGTAACTATAACTGTAGGCTTCATGACTGGATATTTGTCCAATAACTATAAATGTAGTAGTCTCAATGGCCAGGTTGCTTGCCAAGTATTTATAAATGTAAACTTCATGGTTGGGATCATTCTTTAGTAAATATACATTTCGCTTCATTGCCGTGTTCTTTGTCCAGTAATTATAAAATTAGGGTACCTAGCCAGGTTCATGTACAATAATTATAAAATTAGGCTTCATGGCCGGGCTCCTTGTACAGTAATTTTAAATATAGGCTTAATTACCGGGTTCCACGGAAAGTAAATATAAGTGTAGTCTTAATGGTTAGGCTCTTTGTCTAGTAATTATAAGTATAAGCTACATGGCCGTGTCCCTTGTCCAGTAATTATAATATAGGCTTCATGGCCGGCTCTTTGTCCAGGAATTATAAATATACTCTTTATGACTTGGTTCATTATCCTGTAATTATAAGTGTAGGCTCCTTGTCCAGTACCGCAACCGGGAATCAATCCAATGGACCATCAGTGGCCCAGGTGACGTCAGGAGAAGAAAAAAAAAGAAATGAAAATAAATTGAAACAGGGTGATCTTCAGCAGAATCCAAATTAAAGAATGTAATTAATTGTCTTCTCCGTCATATGAAGGTGGGGGGGGGAATGATAGCGGTGCTGGGGTTGTTTATGTGCGCGGTGAAGTGTGTAGAGCTACTTACACCCGCGGGAAGTATCAGCGTATCCCCCCCATGGGCGGTCAGCTTTTGACGATGCTGTAAGTTTCTTATCCGGCTTCGATGGAGTCTATTGGCGAAAGAAGACTGATGGCCTACCTACTAGGGTATCAATAGGCCCCTTTGCTTAGGAAAATAGAGAACTTTGTTGCTGGTAAAACTGAGAAAACAAATCTTTCAAATATAATCAACAAAATGTAACTCCCTAAAAACATAAAAATCAGAATGACTATCAGGTAAGCTCAATGGAATCTGAAGCTCGTCCTCTATTTTTTGTGGGGGGGGGGGGGAGGGGAGGTTCCATGATGATTTAAATTCATTTTATTTTCTCTAGAGTTGTTTTTTTTTTGTAAAATGTTAACTGATGTTATTTTTGATAATTTATTAATTTTAAGTTTGGGAAAATTTTATAAACAGCTTTTCAATCCTTCTTCATCGTTCTGAAATCAAAAAAGAGGCTTAGAATTAAGTTGCAATAACTTTATAATTATTTCGAATTTGTTGTTATTATTATTATTATTTTTTAGGGCAAAGTGTACGTCACTTTGTCGAATATAAAATTTTACTATTTGTGGAGGGTAGCGGATTTTGATTCAATTTACTCCGTTTCATTTGTATATTTTGTTTTCTTGCACATTTTTATTAATTTCAAGGGACTCGATTGTTTTTAACTCCACTTCAAATTCTTTGGATTAAACTTAAAAAAATAATGTTTATAAATGGCTTTCAATGAATAATAAATGGGTTAAAAGGTCATTTGGCGGCCTGAAATTAAGCGAAGAATGAAAACTGAAAGAATTTGAAACTGGGCTTTGATAAATGATGAAAAGGATGACGTTTCGTCAACCATCTTCAGCGGATGGAATTAGTATAAGTATAGGACTAAATTCCAATAGCTGAAGCTGTCCCCCATTAGCGACGAAAGCTCTTATATATATATATATATATATATATATATATATATATATATATATATATATATATATATATATATATATATATATATATATAAGAGTAGTAAAAGGGGGCAATAAAAGGAATTTGGGCGAGGTGCCATAAAACGGGTGATGGTTGTTGGTGTGGCGAAGGCAAATGCGCGATCTTCGATAAGAGTCGTTACCTTGACAACACCTGAGACAAAAGGCGAATGGTGGACAGGTGTCCGGTGGGGCTCCCCGAGCCCCCCTTGCCCTATCGGGCCCCCAAATCTGCTTCCACTTAGTCTTCATCTCCATTGGTACCGATGACTATAAAAAAAGGAATGACGGTAGGCCTCGCGTCAGAGCCATTCTTCTTCGCTTGCCTACCATTCCATCGCACGCACCGTCGCCACCCGCCTCTCGCTCTTTCTTGCTCTCTCTTTCTTTATCTCTCTCTTCTATCTCCCTTTGTCTCGCTCTCTTTCTCCTTCTCTCACCTTCACTCTCACTCTCTCTCATCTTGCCTTTCTCTCTCTCTCTCCCTCTCTCTCACCTTCACTCTCACTCACTTTCTCTATCATCTTGCCTTTCTCTCTCTCTCTCTCTCTCTCTCTCTCCCTTTCTATCTCTCTTCCTCTCTCTCACCTTCACTCTCACTCTCTCTTTCTTTCTTTCTCACCTTCACTTTCTCTCTTTCTCTCCCACTTTCTCTGTTCTCTCACCATTACTTTCTCTCTCTCTCACCTTCACTTTTTCTCTCTTTTTCTTTCACACCTTCTCTTTCTCTCTCTCTTTCTCCCTATCTCTCTCATCTCTTTCTTTCTCACCTTCTCTTTCTCTCTCTCTCTTTCTCTTTATCCCTCTCACCTTCACTTTCTCTCTCTCTTCCTCTTTCTCCCTTTATTACTCACCTTTATTTTCTTTCTCTCTTTTAATACTGCCCGCCTGCAGGAAGATCTTGGGAAGATTGGGGAGTGGTCGGACACGTGGCAAATGCCTTTTAACGTGGGAAAATGCAAAGTGATGCATATCGGCCACAGAAACCCCCAATCTCAGTATATCCTTAAGGGCACTGCTATGGAATCCACCGACACTGAGAAGGACTTGGGTGTAACAATCACTAGTGACCTCAAGTTCTCGAAACAGTGCATTGAGGCGGAGAAAAAGGCCCAAAGGATGCTAGGCTATATTAAGCGCCAGTTTGGTTATCGGAACCAGGAGATTGTACTGTGCCTGTACAACTCACTTGTCCGACCGCACCTGGAGTATGCCGTTCAATTTTGGAGTCCTTCATTGCGAAAAGACATCGCGAGATTGGAACGCGTGCAAGCCAGGGCAACCAAGCTGATTCCCTCTATCAGACATAAAAGTTATGAGGATAGATTGAGGGAATTAAATCTGTTCTCGCTGGGAACTCGTAGACTGCGTGTCAGCTCATCGAAGATTTCAAAATACTTCGAGGGTTCGATAATGTTAACTACAGGGATATTTTCACACTTGTTGAGAGCAGAACAAGAAATCACGGCTTTAAACTTGAACTGAAGGGTTACAACCGCGATCTGTGTGGAAATTTTTCACGTACAGTATCTGCGGTAGTTGGAACGCACTTCCAGTGGAAGTTGTCAACAGTGAATCTGTTGACCAGTTCAAGTCAAGACTAGACAGGGTCTTGAAAAATGGTCGTTTAAGGACGTAAAGCATTTGAGCAGAGATGTGCCCGCTCGACTGCTAGTCCAAAGGTACCCTCATTGAATGGACCGTAAGGTCTTCTAGGGTACCTTCTTTCCTTGTTACTCCTTGTTACTATCTCTCACCCACAAAAATAGTGTGTGTCTGTGTGTGTGTGTCTGTGTGTGTGTGTGTGTGTGTGTGTGTTCAGGGGTATACGGGCATTCCTACAGCCCTAAGCATATTGAAACTACATGCCCTACGGACCCCAATGTCTACAGGAGGATGTGCATCTCTACATTTTCCCCTCATTTCACTTACCCCAACTTCACCACTTTCTGTACTGCTCTCTCCTTACCAAATTTCTGGGAGAGTTGCCCTTGTTAGTTTTCCCTTTTTAGTTTTAAGCGAGTAACAACCACAATCTTGATATCCCGTTAGCCTACTGAGTAAGTTGTCGGATTTCTCACGTCTAGGCACCGGGTTAAAGCCCAGAGAGAGAAAGAGAGAGCGGACACAACGGTGAGTGCACGTATAGGTCTGAGCACCACTCGGTGGATGAGCTGGGATTACCACCTGCGGGGTAACACCGCTGTCTTTCCTCTTCCGTATTCACAACACAATACACTCTTGTCTGTTCCAATGGATCTTGCCTATGGGTAGCTGTACTCACATACCCCTGACAGGAACCGGGTCCTACTTCGCCCGGGATGACGCAGGGTCCTAACTCGATGCTATTAGGCTCACCTAATAGTGTCGTTCTGCTTTTTATGTTTGTTTCATTATCAGATCGGGAGGAAAAGGACATTCTGGTCAAGAAACGGATAGTGTTACCTACCTACAACTATTTATATATATATATATATATATATATATATATATATATATATATATATATATATATATATATATATATAATCATGCCATACCTATCCTCAGGTCTGACAACGGTAGATAATTGTTAATAAATATTCAAATATTTCGTATTAACATAAACTAATATTAAATTAGATTCCTGGTAAATAAATCTGGCAGCAAAATGCAAACCTTTGTATATCGAAACCCAACCTTGACTTAGGCCGAAAAGAAAATTCAGTTTCTGCAACCAACACTTCAAAATCAATGCTAAGAAAATACCACTTCACCCTACTTATCGCTCATCCTCATCCTTCAATCGCCATAAAGAATTCGACTTCCTTCGTAATTTCTTCGAAATCCAACTCATTTCCAAGTACTTTATGCGACAAGGTGGTTAAAAAAATTCACAGACCAACACTTATGAGCCCAAATTAGCCATTAGCATAAACACCAGAGACTCATTCTATTTAGCTTTGCCATACTTAGTCTCCCTTAAAGGTTCCTCCCGAAAAGAATTACTCAAACTTCTCCCGCAATATTTCCCTCATATTCAATTTTAATTCATTTTTATCACTAATTTTTATTAATTGGCTCAATATTATATGTAGATGGCACAGTCCCTCGGAACTTGCGAGGTTGCCTGGTATATCATTTCATTTGTCCTCATTGTGAGCGAGGCACGTAGATAGGCAGCACCGTTCGTTCGCTGGAGGCCACGGTGTGTTCCCATGTAGGCCTTAATAATAGGACCGGCAAATCTTTGAACCGTAAGGAATCATCAGCCATAAGAACCCACATTATACAATGCAAAACTGTCGTCGTTCCTGATAACTTAACAAAAATCGGATCAAGTAAAGATAATCCCTCGCATTTTACCAAGTAAAGATCATCCCTCCCAAAGCTAATCCCTCCAAAGGATTAAAAAAAAACTGTTAAAAAGTTTATTTAGAAACATAATTGTTAGAAATTTTATTTTAAAACAATTAAAAATTGTAAACTTTGTAGAACCCTAGAAGTGAAATTTTAATAACTTAATTAAAACGGTATTGGCTGGCAATTGTATCGCAAAAATCATGAAAACATTGTATTTATGTCTTGTAAACCACATAAATTCCTGTAGATAAGAGTTTAGCATTTCTCTTTAAAAACCTAGCATGCAGTTAATCCTTAGTTTATGCTTATTCCAGTAGTTTTAAAATGACGATGTCATAACCTCGTCTACCTCCTATTTTACCGGGTAAAGGTCATCCCTCCCCCAATTAACCAAGTAAAGTTAATCCCTCCTTTTTGTCTTAGGAGAGTCTTTATCGCAGTTTACTCGTTCGATTACTCTGGCACTTTTCTTCACAATGCCACCTCCCCTCTATTTAAAGAATGATCACTCTATCTAATTTGATTTGAATTGATGTTAATAAGAACTATAATCCCCATCTTCAGGCTATTTTAAATTAAAACAAAAAAGTAAAATAAAAGAAAGACAAAAAACAATAATAGAAATCAAGAAACTACAAACAAAATGATGAAACAACGATATAAAATAATAAGAGGCATTTAAGTGCCCCACAAAACGCCTGATTCCCCCACGTACCTTAGTTTGCCCTCAAGTACAAGAGACAAGCGAGGGCGACGCCCGCCTGTCACTGTATTCAGACAAGTACAACGCAGGAAGTTCTCCCAGACAATGACATTGAACTACTGGTGTAGAAACAGAGGCGACCAAGTAGTCTTCACAGAAAAGTTCAAGGAAACACTTCATCATATGGGGATGGATACCGAGAGTGTGTCCGATTCAGAGACGACAGAAAATGCCTTGATTCCACCGATGTATTTGGGACAGGCTCGCGAGAAGGGCGTAATGCTACGCAACTTTAAACTCCTCCTGCTGTTTTCCATCTTCTTTGCCATGCGGACCGAAAGGCTGATTCGATCGCACCACTTCGTGTGTGGGAGATTGAAACACCTCTCTGGTTGATCAATCTGTACATACAGTCTGGCCCTACCATAAGTGCGCTCGGTTCCATTAATCCCTAAATGTTCAGGGACACAGCAGAAGAGAATCTCGAAGTCTTTTGGACTCGCAACAGCCATAGGGTTGCAGGTACTGCAAACCAGTGAATGTAGAGATTACAATGCTTCAGGTACAATTAACTCGCCCTGTGAGTCGCCATGGATTACAAACCAATCTCGAACAGGCGCATACTCTCCAGTTCTGAGCGGTATAGAATAACCAACTCGTTCGTAAAGACAGAGGTAGCAACCGGAAGGTCCCCGCTGATGTCAAAAAATGGAGAGGTGGCATAGACTCCCACCCTTTTCGGAGTTGGAGCCAATTCTCTACACTGGCATGGGTCCTATATGACAAGATCCATGCTACAAGAAGTACAACCGCAATACTTCGGGTATTGTGGAAGCTTTGCGGGCAGAAACGTGTTGATAAACGTCCAAAGGTCTGGTATTTTCCAGGGTGGAGTTTTGGACGTAACCATCGACGGAAACGGTCAGAGAGTTACCTCAAACTCTTTAATTAGTCTTCTTACCCTGAACCGGACTTTTTTAGGGCTTAATCAGTGTCTCTTGTTAACATAATCACTGCAAAGGTAGGCCGTGGTGGAAATAAGAGGCTTTGTCGACTGTGTGAGACGTTCAACCATCGCCTACAAACAGAACATGCACTGTGCACGGCGTAAAGGTAAAAGCCAGTACCCTTGTGTCTACAAGGAGGCTCTCTCTAGTGGACATGCGGATGGCACCAGCTGCCAACCGTAGAACGACGTAGTGAATTGGTTATACCACCCGCTGTAGATTCTCGATGCGGAAGAAGAGATCTGGCGTCCGTAATCAAGCTTTGAGCGCACAAAGGAGCGTCAAAACAAAAATAAGTTATCCTTTTTGGGACCCCACGAGGTGAAAGGCGTAAAATGTCTATGCCTTGGTTACAAGAGGCCCTAATGCTGCGAATATGTGCCTCTTAGGCGAGGAGTTGGTCAAATAGAAAGGGAAACGGGATGAGACTAGACTCTACAGCATCTCATAGTTAGCCCTGAGTGTGCAGGTATTCCACTGAAGGAATCTGCACTCTGCATCTCTCTTGAGGGAGTTGCTGAAGCCCTCTTCGAGAAAGAGGCCCTTGCAACTATTTGTTGTAGGCTTCTGAGCGACAGAATTCCGAGGGTTCTATCTTGAAGGAGTTGTTAAGGCCATCCTCGAGAAAGAGGCCCTCGCAATTATTTGTTGTAGGCTTCTGAGCGACAGAATTCCGAGGGCTATTGGCCGAAGAACGTTACAATCGCCCTAATACTTTCGAAGCCTTAGAGGAGAAGATTCGGTTCGGCCCTAGAACGTCCTTCCTCGAATCTTTCTGCTCCCAGGACCCTTTGGGGGGCTATCTTTACTCTTTCTGTAAAAAAAGAGTGAAGATAGATTGGAGTGAAGATGTGTGGAAGATATCCGCAGGACCTCCTGCTGTCGTTGGGGATGGAAAGGCACGCAATCGCCCTGGTATCAAATTTAGCTGATTCGCCTTTACCGACCGTCCTCTCTTTTGTACTCGTCTGATGATGATGGAAACGATGATAGGGACGATGATGATGATACTGAAGAACGATAAAGAGTTTGATGATCATGACGAGGACTATGATGATTATACTAACGATAATGACGACGGAGAGAATAATGATTATAGTAATGCTGATGACGACGATGTTGACCATGATGATGATAATGGTGACGACAATGATGATGGAGATAATAATAATAATAATAGTACCAACGACGATGCTGACCATGATGATGATGATGATAGTGACCACAATGATAACCAGGATGATGACGACGACAAATTATGAAACGTTCGACGCACGTTTCAATTTGGTAATGAAAAATATCTCCGCTTTCGGAGTTCAGGAGAGCTGCGTGACCTCCTTGCCTCACGGAGATACAAGGAGTCTCCCCTCAGCTTAGTTTCCCCTTCCTCCACCCAGCTCTTTAGAAAAGTCCTCTGTGCAGAGGTTCCCTCGTTGGTTTTCGTTCTATTTGATCAATGAACATCTCGAGGCCAAATGAGAGAGAGAGAGAGAGAGAGAGAGAGAGAGAGAGAGAGAGAGAGAGAGAGAGAGAGAGAGAGAGAGTGAGAGAGGGAGTGAGAGAGTGGTAACGCACAATGACCAAGTGGCGATTGTGATTCCATCCATTCCGCATCCACTATCGGAGTCGAAGGCGGCCTCGTCTCTCCAAATTCCTCTTCACTCTTTGCCCTTCCTGTGCCTAAATAATAATAACTATAATGACGCTCTTTTGTAATAAAATCCCCCCTAGTCTGATAATCATTCACTTCATTAAATGCAATTATGAAAAATAATATAGTTTTATTATCTGGTAATTAGGGTTAGTGTATCCTGCTCTGTAGCACATAAAAAAGTATACATAGGCGTTCACGACAAGATGTCGGTGTACAGTGTTCTTGCATTTGCAGGATGAACGCTTGAATACAGTTATTGCTTGTATGTCATCACATAATTTCCTTCGGTACGAATTATGAAGAGTGTATTACACACAAATATGAGGCGGATAATTCACATAAGGTTCCCTCGGCGAGAGTAGAGCAAATCGATCAAATCCTAAGTTTTCTCTTCATTATTATTGTGACACCCTATCTTTAATGTGAAGTTGAGGTGCGAGGAGGATATGTGTATGTGCCTGTAAAAGAAAGTGGATAATTTTATTTATTTTTTGGCCACGCCTAAACTCGTTTAGAATTTAGACTGCAGTTTACAGACTATGACACGACTGCTTTATTTAAAAACACCATTAAATATACTGCTCACTGACGGAGTGAGAACAGACCCCCCCAAAACTGAAGGAGGTGAAAGAATTAATAATAGAGAGAAACCCTACACTAAATTTCACTCTTAAATGCTTAAGAAGCCCTCGAAAGCCAGCTGTACAAAATTAGGCGTCTGCCCCTTCGTGGCGTGTAATAAAGACAATGGCGAGCGACTGCCGAACACATGTCACTTCTCGGATCATTCGTCGCCTCCTGAGCGACCTGAGCAATCAAAGCAACCGATTCGCATCTGGGCCTTTGTAATTCAGTGAAGGTGCTCACAGAGAAATGTGCTGGCTTTCGCTCTCTCTCTCTCTCTCCCTCTCGGGGAGATAATGTTCAGTGAGAGGAGAGGGGGGGGCGGGGCGGACTAGTACTGGTCTAAAATGGATCCATCTGATTTGCATACTTATCTCAATTACTTCCTGTTGTTTACAGATTCCAGCGTACCGCGAACCGCGTAGCCTAGTCGTGCTGTCGTATCCACAAGCATTTAACCTAATGACGCTGACTCGTTTCATTATCTTGTTTCATACCGTCGTTGATCATTGTCATTAGGATTAGAACTTTGTATACAATTACTTAAATAGGTGTTGTGCGTTGGCAGAGATGTTTTATGGTTAATTTTACTGTGCCCGGCTGTCAATAGCAGTGCATTTGACACGTATAAAGGACGATTTAAAAACAAATATTGTTTAAACGGTCGGGAAGGGGGTTATGAATAATTAGAGTGAAACCCTTGAGGCGATGAAGGCCGTATTTAGAACTGAAATGGTGAAAATATAGAAGATGAGTGATTTGTTACAAAGAAATCGACCTTGAAAAGCTAAGAAACAAGTTATGAACACCTTGCGCAATGTATCATGAAGGGAAAGACGTTGTACGGGAACTAGATATATATATAAGATTAGAACCCTTTTGAGATAGATTCATAGCCCCTTACGCTTCTTTTAATTTGCAAACCTAAGTATAATAATCACTTAAGTACCTCGTGAGAGAGAAAATCACGAAGGAATCAATCTCTCAAACGCATCCATGTTTGCTCGCTTTTTCCCATGACACTTAAATTCTCATGTTCAGTGGACCAGGAAATATCTTTTCGCAATATTTCCCTTTCAATATTTTCCGCCTCCTCCTGCAGCCATAATCGGCTTTGAAGGTTCCACGGCCAACAAACCCAGCTTCTCCTCGTTTCAGCCTGATTAAATATCAGTCTCGAAAGAGTTTTTTATCTAAATACTTAATTTAGATGACTGGAAATAATTTTGTCCTAATATACCGTAGGGAGGCTTTTATAATTTGCTTTTCGCCTCGGGACTTCTTATGTTACAGGGTTAGCAGATGAGATAACAAACAAGCAAAAGCGAAAAGAATTTACAAAGACATCTTTCCCATCTCCCCCCCTCATACCCAGCTCCATGTCCTCCATTCTCCATTGTCGTAAAGTCTGACCAATGTTTATCGAAGCATTAGTGCCCTTGTTGGAAAAATAAGGTGGTCTGTCAGCGTAACTTTCTTTTCGTAAAACTTAAAATCGTATTTGCAGATATCACTTTCCAGCGTTAGGTTAACTTTGTTTAGCAAACCTACCCTGAAGACGGTCCGAAACGTAAACAAACGATGTTTTGTTTCGAATAAACTCGGCCCATAGACACGAATCATATATTTGTTTAGCCCAGATTTGAGGGCTTGTTTTTTGGTGTAGTTCATACATTAAAAGACTTTATTACTGATTTTTTCCAGATGAGTTATTAAGATCTTAGATGCAGGTCATACAGATGGGTTCTTGGAGTCTTGGATGCAGGTCATGCAGATGGGTTCTTCAAGTCTTGGATGCAGGTCATACAGATGGGTTCTTGGGGTCTTGGACGCAGGTCAAAATGATAGGCTCTTGGCATCTTAGATGCAGGACATACGGATAGGTTCTTGGGGTCTCAGATGCAGGTCATTCGGATTTGCTCTTAGGGTATTTGATACAGGTCATACAGATGGGTACTTGGGGTCTTTGATATAGGTCATACAGGTGAGTTCTTGAGGGTTCGGATGGCTTACTGGGATGACATTTGATGCTCCCTGGTAGCTTTTGTCATCTTTCAAATTATCCTCCATAACCCTATATTTTAAGTATTTTAAGAACGAAATTTTTTGAAGGTTTGATTACGATCTTCTCTTTTAGTTCGTTTGTCATCTAAGTATATTTAAATTTTTTCTCAAAGTTATTTCTAATAATTCTTTTATAATATCAGAAAACAAAATAGTGAAGTTCAGAAATAAATGTAAGCATCGAAATTATGTGAAATTTTTAAAACCCAAAGAATTAGAAATGGTGAAGTTCAGATAATTTATTTTTATATATCTTCTTCTATAACTATATTTTAGCAACGAGATATTATGAAAGGGGAAAAATTAGTTTAGATTTCCTTTTCAAAATTATTACAATTGGCGAAGTTCAGAAAGTTTATAAAAATGTAACCATGGCTGTTTTTTTAGATTTTAAATTTTAATCTTAGTAGTGAAGCGCAAGCTTCCCCCGTAGGCGGGGAAGGGGGGGATGGAGTGGCGAAGCCAGTGCCTGGTGTTTACATATATGAGTTCAAATAAGCTTTCGATTTGGGGATTTAAATTGTCTCGTGCATAGGGGTTTTAAATAGGTTCTCTCGGAGCAGTTTAATAGGGTCTTGAATATGGTTTAAATAGACTTCGGGATAATGGTATAATTAAGCCAAAACAATGAGGCTTAAATGGACTACCGTGTAAAAGTTTAAATAGGCTCTCACATAGGGGTTTAATAGGCTAACGCATATGAAGTTAATAGGCTCGAGCACATTGGTTTGAATAGTCTCCCCCATAGGGTTTAAATAGGCTTAATATAAGTTTTTTAATAGGCACCAAATAGGGTTTTAATAGGTCCTCACCAAGGGGTTTATTAGGCCCACGTTTAGGGGTTTAAATAGGTTTCCATAAAGAGGTTTCAATAGGTTCTGGAAAAGGGGTTTAATAGACTCCCACGCAGGTTTAATAGGCTCCTCATGGGGCTCAAATAGGCTCACGTATGGTTGTTCTAAAATGGCCCTCATAGGAGTATAAATAGGCTCCACTATGGGTGTTCTAATAGGTGTTTTGAGTAGTAAAGAAAATAGTAGTAGGTGTTTTGAGTAGTAGAGAATATATTAGTACTTGTTTTGAGTAGTAGATAAATAGTGGGGGAAATAAATATAAAAGAGAAGTCAAAATAGAATGAAATTGCAGTTCCTTGGTGAAAGGGTCGCTCTGGCTCTCTGCGTTTTGGATTGTTTTTTGAATGCAAAAAGGGCATTCGAGCCTTTATAACGGAGGGAGTTTTAGCCCTTACCGCTATGGTGAAGTTTTATTCAGATTTTTAATTCTAGATTTTGCGTATTTGCGTTGGGTTTTTTGAAGTTTTCTGTTTTTAATCTATTACAAGTTGATTGTTTTATGAGGAATTTTTAATGACTTTAACTAATAAATATACTTTTTTTAATTTTAAGAGCCTATATGGTGACTGCCTGCCAGGGCAAAAGTCGCCACAATCACGTTATAGCCTAATACTAGGCTAGAATAAAAAAAAGTAAAAGAGAAAGTAACAAAAATAAAAACGGAGAGAAAGACTAAGAAACAAGGTAAAAAACCCAGCAACAAATAAAAAACAAACCAAGATAAGCCAAAAAGCAACAAGAAGGAAGGCTGCTCCAGCATCTGGGGTAGACCCGCCTCCCCGCGGCGCCGGAAAATGCGACCTACCACAAAGAGAGTCAAATAAAATGAAGTAGGCCAGCCTACTTCTCCAAAAATCCATATAGTCCGCAAGGTTGTGTGCACGATTCCATCCCGAGTACAAGAGACAAGCGGTAGCGATCCCGCTCGTCCCGGTACCGGGACAGGTAACGTGTGAGGCGGAGATCGCCCAGACTGGGACATTCAAAAACAATATGCCGAACAGTCTGGGGGACAACGCTGTCTTCACAATAAGGCGCTGGCGATCGCTCCATCAAATGGCGGTGCGTCCCGCGAGTGTGTCTGATTCGGAGACGACAGAAAGTAACCTGTAGCCATCATGGCATTGGGGTCCATAATAAGTATACATAAATTATAATAACGTTAATGTGAATATTAAAAAAGGTTGGCTTTGTTTTTGTTTGCTTTGTGTTCCGTTGGATAATTGGAATTTCACGTGAACCGTGGGTTTGTGTCGTTGGCAATGAGCAGTCTGCTATTTGGAAACGATCTCAAGTTTTGGATCAATCACCGCTATTTGGTGCTCTCCCACAGAGGACCTTAGGTTTTAGGGATGTAGAATACCAGGTGCTGACGCGTACTCGTTAGTTAATTGTTCTATTTGTTGCTCCGCGGGATATAGAAATACACTTAAGGGATCAGGCTTACAATTGCTGGCAAGTTCTCGAGCAACAGGGCCGGTCATCTTTGGTGGAGGAGGTTAGAAGTGAGTGGTAATACTGTGTTTTGGTAGCCATGAATTAACGGGAAACCGACAATGTTTCAAGTGACTTCAAACCTGTTCCACATGATGGGAGTGTGGACTCTAAACCCCTTATGTCGGGTCATTAGAGAGAAGAGTAATCTGTTGAATATGCGAGGGAAAGAAGAGAACGCGATGTTGTGATTAACTACGCGCGTGATATCAGAATTAGCTGGAAGTATCTGCGCGCATGCGTAAGACGGAGGCCTGCATGATTTGTTTTCCAAATTACATTAATTATGCAATTATAGTTCTTATGAGAAGAAGCTTAGCAATCTTTTTCCTTTGTTATAAAATAATTCAGTTCTCAACGTGATTACTCCGTCAGAATGCGAAAGCATTAACACGTGTTTATTTATTGAGTTTTCGCTAGAACATTACTATAATATATATATATATATATATATATATATATATATATATATATATATATATATATATATATATATATATATATATATATATATATATATAAATTGAAGTTATGGAAATGAAATGTCAGAAGTATTTGTGGTTGATTGACAGGGTGAGAAACGAAACAGTGCGAGGGAGATTTGGAAGTAAAGTGAGTTTGCTTGAAAGAGCTGATAGAGGTGTGATAAGATGGTATGGTCACCTAGAGAGAATGGAGGATGAAAAGATGGTAAAGAGAGTGTATGAAGGTCGAGTGATAGGAAGGAGACAACGTGGGAGTCCGAGAAGGGGGGTGGATGGAGTGTACGAGAGATATCCTTGGTGGACGGGGCCTGTGCATCCAGGAGGCAGAAAGGAGTGAATGGTTAGGGGAGGACGAGCTGTGTCTGGTGACACACAAACGTAGGTAAGGAAGCTTTCGGGGGAAACCAGACTCTGAAGATGGTTGGGAACATGTAGTAGGTGGGCCACCTTGGTTAAGCAGCGATAATGTGAGGGAATAGTGGAGTGGAAGTGTCTATGGCCATTCGCCAGCCCGTCCGCGGGAGATATGCGAGGGGTATATATATATATATATATATATATATATATATATATATATATATATATATATATATATATATATATATATCAGGAATATGAAGACCCAAGTGATTACACTAATCATTTATTGGCCGGAGGTTTCGGACCTTTACTAGGACCATCTTCAGCGACTATGTCGACTAATGAGAGTGGGAAGGAACATTAATTGATAACAATTAAAAGAATGCATTAAATAAGGGCTAAAAAAGCGGAAGAAGGCAAGTTAAAATAATAAAATTGAAAATTATTAAAATTAAAGTAAAAACACTAAAACAATATATAGAATTAAATAATACTAACCAGTGTAATTTAAAATAAAAATAATAGAAAGTGAAATTATAACATAAACTGACTTGAATATCACATATTAAAAGTTACTGGACCAAACATAAAATAACCTGTTCTATTAAAAAGTGAAAACAACCAAAAACCCGAAAACAAATCAAAGTGACTAACCTTAATCGCGGGAGTTGAGAAATCAACTAACTAAACATATATATGTATACAATCCGCTGTTCTGTTCCTTAACAGGAAGAGCTTGGTTACACAGGCACCTCTGCGGGGTGTGGCCTACGTCCTTATTTGCTAATCTTAACCGCCTTTTTTAATCCCCTTTATAGACTCTTTATTTTAACACCCTGAACACCCTTTTCTTCTTCTTCATCTCCATCTTCATCTCCATCTTGATCTTCATCTCCATCTCCATCTCCATCTCCATCTTGATCTTGATCTTCATCTCGATCTCCATCTTCATCTCCATCTTCATATTCATCTCCATCTCCATCTTTATCTCCATCTCCATCTTCATCTCCATCTCCATCTCCATCTCCATCTTCATCTTCATCTCCATCTCCATCTTTTTCTTCTTCTTCTTCTTCTTCTTCTTCTTCTTCTTCTTCTTCTTCTTCTTCTTCTTCTTCTTCTTCTTCTTCTTCTAAAGGAATTATTAGAAATAACTTTGCTAAAAACATTAAATCTACTTCGGTGACAACCGAACTAAATGAAAAAAAATCTTATTCAAACCCTCAAAAAATCTCGTTCTTTAATATAGAGTTATGGACTAGGGAAATTTGTTCGGTTGGTCGGTGTGGTGCCGGTCGGCTAGTTTTATCACTTATTGATTAGTGTAATCACCTGGGCTTTCATATTCCTGCTACATATCAGATTCCGAAGGAACAAATCCATTACCAGTATTATATATATATATATATATATATATATATATATATATATATATATATACCTTCCACTTCATCATCATCACTAACTATAATTTAAGAAGGGGATTTTTTTGAGAATTTTAATAATAATTTCATCTTAGTTTGGTTATGACTTATGTTTTTTATCAAAGTAATTTCTGATAATTCTTTTATAATATCAAAACAAAAAATGGTGAAGTTCAGAAATAAATATAAGTATCGAAATTTTGTGAATTTTTTTAAACTCAAAGAATTATAAATGGTGAAGTTCAGATAATTTACTTTCATATATCTTCTATTCTATAACTCTATATTTTAGCAACGTGATATTTTGAAAGGGGGGAAATTTAGTTTAGAGTTCTTTTTAAAATTAATCTTAGTAGCGAAGCGCAAGCTCCCCCTGTAGGGGAAAGTGGCGAAGCCATTGCCTGGTCTGTTCATCATTTAAATGTGCTGTATTAGACAATTCAAGAGTTTTTTTGCACTGAGTATTTATTTTGTTCAGGAGCTAAAGTCTCGTTACGAAATCCAAAACAGCAGTAATCCAGGCAAATGACGTAGTTTTGAGAAATGTCATCTTCTGTTCCTTATTTTTCCAACTTTTGGTATAAATTTATGAATGTAAAAGTTTATATATACCAGCCAATGGCTTCGATACTAAGATTAAAATTTAAAATCTAAAAAAACAGCCATGGTTAAATTTTTATAAATTTTCTGAACTTCGCCAATTATAATAATTTTAAAAAGGAACTCGAAACTAAATTTCCCCCCTTTCAAAATATCACGTTGCTAAAATATAGAGTTATAGAAGATATATAAAAATAAATTATCTGAACTTCACCATTTGTAATTCTTTGGGTTTAAAAAAATTCACAAAATTTCGATACTTATATTTATTTCTGAACTTCACCATTTTGTTTTTTGATATTATAAAAGAATTATTAGCAATTACTTTGATAAAAACATAAGTCATAACCAAACTAAGATGAAATTATTATTCAAATACTCAAAAAAATCCCCTTCTTAAATTATAGAGTTAGTGAGTCATGATGATGATGACGACTTAAATAATAATTTTGAATTGGTGAGTATTTTATTAAAGCCTTCATTTCATTCATTAAGAAGCTACCCCAGGAATAAAACATTTAGATATGTTCAAGGCATTTGCCAGGACGCATCGTGGTATCTCTATTGCCTTGTTATATCTCATTCCATATGGATGAATTTCTAACATAATCACACCTCTATTACTCTAACCGCTCCCCATCCCCCTACAAACCTTGCCCCATCTCAATTTCTTAATGCCTTCTCTTTCTCTCTGCTCACATTTTAATTTGTTGCATTTTGACATTGGAGAAAGCGAATTTCATCGGAGGCCTTCTCTTATCTGAGAAGGTTTGGCCCTTTTTTGCCACCTATAAATTTGGTTAGTCGAGGGAAATACAGCCATTGATGATATTGTATTCTCACCTGGGGTTTCCATTCATTGATACTTCTAAAACCTCGAGGCGTAGGAGGGTCTTTGTCTAATTAATGTTCCATATTCCCATATCTTTTTTAATCAAATTGAATCTACAAACAGTTCAAACTTGCACATAACACTCACTCTTAGAGCTGCGATTATCTATCGTTCCCTAGGCGATTCCACAGATAGATTCTTCGATGGGCTGAGTGAATTTCTGAATATGTTTCTCTAATCCCTCTCCAACTTTACTTATTTTGGAAGATTTTAACACCACCAGCATACTCCATCATACCTGCGACTTGTTGACATTGAAAACTTTTCTCTCATTCTCTCTCTCTCTCATATTCTATCTTATCTCCTACTCACATATGTACATGTAAATGAACATGACCTTGTCGCTTCTTCATTATAAATTCATAGCATAACCATAACTGACCCATCCAAAGCTATTACCGACCACTTCCTTAAACAGCTTTGTAATCTCTTTTTCTCTCACCTAACCCTCGCATACCACTACAACAACCTATTACATCATTGGCTCTCTTCACTTAACGAAGAAGAGACAACAAGAGCTCTCCTCTCCTTCTTCCCCCAGCTGGAATCTGCCATTACGTTTACTCACATCAAAGTGGCCTCCACAATTTTGAATTGGTCCACTCTTGTATCAATGTCCATCCGCAAATTCCCCTCATATCCACTTTCCAACAGCCTGCCCCATCGTTTTAAGACATTATTTTAAATGCACAAAAAAACCCAGCAGGTAAGAGCCAAATTTGGGCTATCCGTACTCGCCGTGCAGAGACTTGCAACAACCTACTGTCCTGCTTATCACTGCCACACTTCCCGCCGTATCCATACACGAAGCAAAAATAAGCCATCTACGCCTCCAAATCCTCAGCCTCTTCCTCCTATCTCCCAGACTGAATTCTCTACCCTCTTCTCTGAGAAGTTCATATCTGCTCCGTTATATATTCCGCATCTATTCCTCGCTACAGCGTAACCTCCTCTTTTCCTTTGGCATCCTAAATTCTCTCTCTCACTCCACGTGTCATGGCGAATTAACTTCCCACTTTCTCACTTCGAATAAGACCTGTTTATTTTTAATACCCATATCTCGTCTGTCTCGTCTGACTTCAAATACGCTGCTGTTTGATATAATCTAAAAAAAAAACAAACCTTGATCCTATGAACCCGTAAGCTAATCTCTCGAGTCCCTTTCCGTTCAAATAACAGGGGGACACAATTTTCTTTGTTAGATCTAACATTTGTTTTGACCTAGTTTTAACCTCTCAATACAAAAAATCCTCCGCCCCCTCAGTTTTTCTCTGTCACATCTATTTTTTGAGCTATAGGATACCCTCGCTTTGTATCAAAGGCCATAGAAAATTACCGCGTCAAACAAATTTGTAATTATTTACATACAATTTACATACACTGAAAAATAATAAAATATTGCTTGACTAATTGAACAAATTAATTTTGTTCATCTAAGGCATATTTCTACTGCAAGTCTAATTGTGCGCAAGTAGTTAAGGCAAAAATTCACGCTTATATCTTTTGCTGAAGTGTTCAATATGTGGAAAAATTGGCTTTATACCCCAACGGTAGTTAGCCAACATGTTTACATCACATCTGCTCTGATACCGTTCCTCCGTAACTTGGTGGAATCGTGCTCCTTGATCATCGCTGACTTCACCAAGGTATTCCTGAAATTTAGAAAGATGGCTATGCAGAACATGCAACTTGATACTCATGTTACAACTGAGAATTTTGTAGCTCTCCGATAGTTTCTGGATAATTTCGAGGTAATTATTTGCTTGTGTATTTCCAAGAAAGTTCTGGACAAGGTCGTTTTGAATGATAACCAAGTATTCTTTCCGAGTTGTGACATTGTCCCGATCAAATGTTCATCTGTGGTGAGCTGCCAAATCTGTGGACCCTCAAACACACAAACCTTGGATTTTTCAATTGACAGACAAGAAAATGGCAAAGGAGGTACTTGAAACAGTCACCTTCAATTAGCAATGTTTAACAAATTGCTTTATCAGACCCAGTTTCATGTGGAAAAGTGGGACCATAATTTTATTTCTGTCAACAAGTGGCACATGTAGAATTTGTTGATCATCAGATTTGAGATCAGATCTTGGAGGCCAAGTCATATCCACCTAATGGTTCTAAAACACTCCATGTTCTTCACGAAGACTAACTGAATGCCCAACTGGGATTGCACCATATATGCATATTGCCATTGTGAGGGAAGATACACTTTAAGCTCTGCTTTGAGCTATCAATGAACAGTCGCCCTTCAGTCAAGTGGTAGATCGGAATTCCCAATTACTAGGGGAGGTCAATAAGATTTGCGAATCGGTAGAGCAAAACAGAAGAAGGGGGATGGCTGTTTGTGGGGGTGTTAGGACCAGTTATGAAAAGTCAGGACCAGCAGCCGCACGCTCCTGCCTCGTCTATTTAAGAAGCAGTAGCTGATCGCAGATCGTCAGTCACAAATTCTTCAACAATGGAGAAGGTTGAGGACCGCGCACTGATCAAATTTTTGACCAAGGAAGGCAAGAATGCAAAAGAGATCCATGAACGCATGGTTGCAGTGTACACCGACACCGCCCCTTCCTATGCAACCATTGTTCGCTGGAATAGACCCCCGTCCAGGACGCCCGTCAGACGTGACCAACGAGGATATTGTGGCCCTTGTGGAGAGGATGATCCTCGAAAATCAACGGGTGAAGGTCGAAGAAATCGAGCGAGAACTTGGAATTTCACATGGAAGTGTTATCAACATCATCCACGACAATTTGTCCATGACCAAAGTCTCTTACCGCTGGGTCCCTAGAAACTTCACGCCCCATGATCGACTTCAACGCCGTCAAAGTTTGGAGGAGCTGCTGAAAGGTGATTAAACGTGAATCCATCACTGGGATCCCGAGACCAAGCTCGAAAGCATGGCCTGGAAGCACAGGGGCTCTCCGAACCCCATCAAGTTACGGACCCAACCCTCAGCGGGAACATCATGGCCACCATCTTCTGGGATTCTAAAGGAGTGTTAATGGTGGACTATGCGCCTCGTGGAAGGACCATCACAGGCCAATATTACGCCGAGGAACTGGCTGGGTTGAAGAAGTGCATCCGTCAGAAGCGGCGCGGCAAGTTGACACGCGGTGTCCTGCTCCTCCACGACAATGCCCCTGTCCACAAGGCCAAAGTTGCACAAGCTGCCCTGCGCGAGTGCGGATTCGAGGAGCTCAACCATCTCCCTACAGTCTAGATCTGGCCCCTAGCGACTACTTTTTATTCCGCTAGCTCAAGGCTGCACTGCGTGGACGCCGGTTTGGGGATGATGAAGATGTCCAGCTCGCCGTCTAGGAGTGGATTGAACAGCAGTCGGAAGATTTCTGGTTGTCGGGAATTCGAAGCCTCAGGGTAAATTGGCGCAAGTGCATTGAAGTCGAGGGTAGTTATATTGAAAAATAATAAAACACTTTTCCTCATATCTCGTTTCCTTATATCCGAATTGCAAAACTTATTGACCGCCCCTTGTATCACAGTAAAGTCTGTATGTTATGGCAATATATATATCTAATGATACTTGGAAATACTGCAGAAATACACGTTCTCTCAACCAAGTTTTTCTCATTCGTTTTTGCTGCTATTAGTAATTGATCGACCCAAATCTTTTGCCAAATGATTCAACTCATGCTGATCGAATCCCTTATAAGCTGAGTCCTCTTCAATTTCAAAATCTGCATCATTGCTGTCACTGAGTTCTTCATCATGATACAGATCTTCAAGAGATGGCAGTTGAATAGAAACTGGCACTGTGATTTTAGCTGAATGAGGTACTGAACATATAGCTGATAGTAGACTAGTTTAATCGATTTTACATTTGTTTTTTCTTGTTATATCCTCGGGTTTTCAGTAAACAAAAGCAACAGTCTGTGCAATGATCTTTTGGCTCTCACCAAATCATAGGTATACCGAGTGACAACTTATCACGTGTTTCCTTGATCCACATCCGTAAACTCTTGACACACTTCCACTCCTTATGAGGGTCCTACAACTTGTTTTGATCACCAATTTAAACTTTAAAATAATTAACTTGCTTGATAAATGCGCTGATGTTTGTCCTATGACTGGGAGGGAAGAAACTGCCATAAATATTACAAAAGGTATCCGGGCTGTTTAGGCATTTACGAAGAGACGTAGCAGAGGCAAACATGAGCTGAAAGAAAGGAAATAAGTATGAAAATTGTAAAATGAGTTGAAAAGCCGCAATCTTAGAAACACATCTATTTATTTTTAAAGAATGCAATATTAATCGCATATATAGAGCGGCACACAACCTCTCAATGCACTGTCTCACGTGTAACTGAATAGACAAGATGAAACATACAAGCTGTTGCCGTCTACTAATAATGTCTCTACTACGAGTCGCGGTCAAAGTGTGAATAAAATTACATAATAAAATAGCTTATCAAGCTTTTTCCTTACAATATTTATAATGAGCAATAAATAGATAAGAGCAATAATAGATAATCCTGATGGACACTAAATAATGAAATTCTAAGCAATAAATACTTTCGACTTAGTTCTTCTTTATTAACTGTTATTTGTTGAAGTTTTCAATGAAGTGTATGTACATTTAACTCACTCCGCCTGATAACTACTCAAAAAATTCTATATATGTAAATCCAGTATTATATACAACTACTAATTTCATGGATACAAATAAATTAAAATTGCATGCCTGCAGCATTGGTGGCATTCATGAAGTGGAAGAACCAGATGAAAATAGCTTATGGTTTGCTGTTTCTTCCCTTCTTTTATTTATGAAAATGGAATTTAGGTGTTTTCAGGTAGCGAAAAAAGGTCAAATTTCTTTTTATTTTTGTGGTACCGAGTGAAGTTTCGATTGCCACTGTAGCGAAACGATAAATGAGTATTTTTTGGAGACTCAGGATGGCGCAGTTGATTCGCCGCTTGCTAACAGTGGTCCAGCGACGTGAGAAACTGTTAATAACTCGCCTGCGTACTTTCCTTCTTTATTTTTTATTTTCCTCTTTTCCTCTTCCCCTCTATCTACACCACACCTATGTCTGTTGTGACAACTTCTCGTCTACGAGTTTAAACTCGAAATCAACGCATTCCAAGTGGTCGGTAGCAGACAGGTGCCATCTGCTGGAAATGAAGTTAGTGACATTGCTTTTTTTTACATTGTTCAAAAGAGAGTTGAAATGTTCAGAATTAAAATGGTTCGATTGAAGCTTCACCTCGGGCAGTATAACTGAGGAATTTTGGCAATGAATTGATGATTTGTATTGACTGAAATTTACTCCAAAGAGTATCAGCTGATTACAGGTTAAGGCGGCCATACACCTTCAGGTGGCCTCAACGGATCTGTCGCTGCTTAATCACTCCGGTCCGGTCCAAGGGAGGTTCAGGCCAGTTTGAGCCTGTATGGGCGTCGGTCAAGCCCGGCCTCAGTCTACCCGCAGCGGGAGAGAGTAGATGTCCACCACTACTATGACCACTCCAATGGACGGGAAGATGTGCTTAATCAGAATTTATAGAAATCTATAAAGAAAATAATTGCTTATGGCCAATAAAGAGTTGACCGTGTGACCTACTGGTGGAGAAACTAAAGGAAAGAGATGTTTCGACCACGAGAGAAACAGTGAACGTGAGGAGCGCATTCCACAAGGTAGCAACATGTGAGGTTGAGTGCTAAGGCAGAAGTACTAACTACAATTCAAGTCATATGAAGATTTACTGTTCCTGAAGGACTACGAGCTTTCAAAACTACCTATATCCATTGGATGAGGTAATTTATGTGTATTTATTTATACGTTCATAGCTAAGAGAACATAAGTAATAATTATATCCCCTTTCAAACGCTAGTTTTAGTAGATTAATACATTATGACTTACACAATTTACAAATGGAGAAGTAAAAATAATCTTGAATTCTATACTAAATAAATAAAACCGGTATTATATATTTTAAGTAAGGTCTGTATTTAAACTTGTTTCCTTAACTAGTGCTAAAGGGTTATTATAGCAATGAGTACCCGCCTTCACATGGCATGGAGCACGGGGGTGCGGGGTGAAAACGATTCTGTGTCCTCAAGGGTTGGTATAATCGATCCTGTTTATTGCGACGGCAAAAGTGAAGGTTAAAAATACGCAATCGATACAGTTCTTATTAGGGGCTGTTAAATTGGTCTAAAAATACAGTCACTTGTTGGCATGGGTTAAGAGCGTCCCGGGGGGAGGGGTATCCCAATGCGGTATGAAGATGACTACTCATTGCTACGGTAACTACATACCATCACCACGTACTAACCGTTACATTACTGGCAACTTAATCAGCGAAATGTAACCAAATCTTTCCTGTTATTTCAGTGATCTCTGCCAGATGACGAACTGTACAGTCTACCTACCGTCATCGAAAGAAAGGCTGAAGCCGAACTCTGTAGTAGAGGAAGGCAAGACATACCAACATTAAGCTCTGAGTCTAATTGACACTCTAGAAAATGATCGAGACAATCCTCTGTCTCTGCTCTAGACAACGTGCTTGCGAAAAATAGGTGAGGGCATTGCTGGCGAGAATGATCAAGTTAAATTCGTTTTCGTATGAAAAATAGAATTAGTTTTAAAGCTCAAGAAAATGAATCCGAACATGAAGTAAAGCAGAAAAAATAATAAAATATATATTGTATGAAGCATTAATCTGCTCATTACAGCTACACTCGAAAATAACCACTGCCGGTGATGATATATTGTGCCCTGGAGCAATTCTGGTTATCAAATTTAATATTCGTTTGAGTTTAACCCTAGCAAATATTTTATTTGGACGACTCCACTAAGTGGTGATCGAAGCTGTAAACAAATATATCAATGTTAGTAGGAAACTTCATGGACTGCTTAATTGCCCTAGAACCGGTAATGAGGCTCACTAATATTGGGATATACTTGATACATCCATGCAGTCTGCTTACAGAGTTCTCCTAATTGTAATGCACGTCTTAGGAATAATACGTCCACAAACTGGTGGATATATGCACGTAGAGGATTTCAGGTCTTTGTACCAACAACCGGTGGCTATAAACCTTATTACGGATAAAAACCTTCGGTGCAGTGATATATCAAACCGTATACAGGTATCTTCTTGATTATTAGCAAAACCACTGACAAAAGCTGTCAAATAAACCAGTCCTTATCTCACATCGGAGTTCTTTCGACAAATTCAAATGAGACAAACGACTCCTTTCCACCAATCTCTCTCGACCATCTTGTTTATTTTTGGTTCTTCTTTTTTTTTGTTTACGGTGGCACCAGTACCCTTCCACGACAGCATCCAGCTAAAACTGAGAGCGACGCGTGAGACCGCCGGTATCGTGTATGGGCGCAACTACTTTTGTGAGGCCACCCCTTTGAGGTTGCCGGACAGGCCGGCCTGAGCGTGTATGACCTCCTGGAATTCATCGCGACAGTTGATAATCGCGTTTATTTTAATAGTGAGATCTCGTTTCAGGTAAATGCCAATATAAACAGTTAAAACAGGCCAATACGGGGCATTGAAAAGCCTCACCATAACACCAACAAATAATACACTCGAGAAAAATTAGAAGTTAGTGTGCGATCATCCACATTCTTGTGAGAGGGCCTTCATTTTTCGCCAGAACTGGAAATGGAAATTTTTATGGTAAAATAAAACTACAGTTTACTGCACTGTTCGAAAGGAATAAATGAAGCTGTTAGTTTTAAGAAGATGGCGTGACCTCCATACTGCGACTGAAACGATGGCTCTTTTGGAAAAATATGTTGTTCATCGATTAATCTCTTAAGAATAGTGTTTCTCGAAGTCCTCAGATTCTTTCTCTCGATAACTCCACTTTTCTTTTGTTTTTTACTTATGATAATACTCATAAAACTCCTCAAACACTCGAAAATTGAAGGGTAACATTAACACTGACTACATATGAATTGAGCCATAGAGATGGAAAAAGAGTTTTAACACACGTTAGTGGAGTATAGGCTTTTTAATTACTTAATGGAATAATATTTTAATAATATCAATAATATAGTAAAAGTTGAATATTAATTCCCTGGATAACAAGAAAAATTCAATCTAAAGAATGCCGGACTTCGAAGGAATTTATTTCAGCACAATTAAGAAAGTGAAACCCACAACAAAGGTTTACATTGAGATCGATTTTTTCCTTGTCGTAGCACTTTTTACTTTATGCATAGCTCCCAAACATTTATGATAGTTTTATATTAATTTAAACAGTCTCCATAAGTGACTTTACTCCCTTCCTCGCTGTAGTATATCCACAAGTGATCTTTATTATTTGAGTTTCTTTGTTAGACACACTTGTTTTAATTCAAGCCGCTAATTTTTAAGATCTGGGCTCTATGATGGCCAATTCAAAACGATATTGAAATCTTCCACCCATTTTAATTTGAATCATCTTTGTTCTGTTGAAGGTAAAATTGCCTAATTATCTTTAGTTTCTTACTAATGTTAAAAAGTTTCTCTTATTCGCTCTTCCATTGATTTAAATAATTGTTCATCTATTACATGGTGGAAACACGAAATTTAGACTGATTTATTTGATTATTTTCAGAACACTGCTATATAAAATAATGCTTAGGAGAAAACGAAAGCAAAAATGCTATGCTACAAGATGATGTGAGTAATATTAACTTGGATTGCCTTTTGCATCGATGACATGACGAAGTCAGGCGCCGATCTAGGGGGGAGGGGGAGGCTAAAGAGGCTGACGCCTTCCCCCCCCCCCCCCAATTTTAGACCCGCTTATGTTTAGAATTTTTGTAAGCCATATTTGTATTCTGATATTCGGAAAGAGTTATGTAATAATATAGAATATGTCTATTTAAAAAAAAACCCAGTTGCGATCAAATGTACCTTATATGATACATGTCTAAAAAACAGATAAATCTAAAAAATAGTGATTAAATTCAGTATTATACCTTAGCTGACGTCCAAACACTACAATAAAGCACAATTCATAAATTTCTGATGCTGTTATTTATTAATTATCAATTCTCTCTATGATAATCCTTATTAATCATCAATGGCCTTTTCTCAGACACCTCATAGGGGGAAATTCAGGTTAGCCATCCCCACCAAATTTTTTTTTAGCCTGGATCCGCCACTGAACGAAGTCTCGGCACAACCTGAGCGTAGGTAGCACGCAGAGTTTGACCTTGATTTGGTCCAGACCTTCCACTCCTCAAACATCGGCCACACTCCAAAGTCCATGCGGTTCAAATCCGGCGATTTGGGAGGTCAAAGTTCCTTTGCTCAAAACCTCTTGAAATTATTTTGCTGTGTGAAGTTGCTTCATCTTGTTGAAGTGTTACATCGACATTTTCTATGGTGGCATACACCCAGGGGATGACTTTTTCTTCCATTTCCAAATAAATATGTTGATTGCTTCCGCCCCCCCCTAGCTCTAATTAAGACGAGATTTGTTTTTTGGCCAGTTGATGTTACGTACGCCCTCACACAGCATCACCGAAAGTGGTTTCTGTCTCCTGAAAGATGGCTGCTATTTAACTGGAATCTTATGTCTGAACTGATGCCTATATGATGATCATCAAGTTGGATATTTTTACATGATTCTCCCCGTGAGTGAGTAAGCAGAAACCCCATACCATCTCCTGGCGCGTGTTGTAGAAGTCGACTAATCCCGGATAGTTGCTACTGACATGAGAAGGCGCACGCCAGAAAGTCTTATCCTGCGAGCCTAATACGTAATGGTGGTAATGGATGAGACGCTTGCGGAGTCCGTCAACTCATTCAGAGAGAGTGTAGGACGTGAGAGGTATAGACTCGTTCGATTTAGATGAAAACTGCCCATATGTTCTTCGAAATTTGCCTCTAATTTCTAAGTTTCAATTCATAGAACAGCGGATAAAAAAGTAATGTGTACACGTAAAAATTCGTAGTGTATATATGCGTATAATTAATTATTGCGATAAAAAAGAAGCCAAATGTTAATGTGAATATTTTTGTGTTCTAGATGATTAAAATTAAATAGATATATAATGTTAATTAAGTTGGAAAAAGGAAAAATTGGGGGAAATTTGGCAACTCTGTTTTGAAACAAAACTGTTTCAAAATGTTTCGACATTACTCCCCGAAATATTGCAATTACGTAACGAATTTCATTAATTTTAATTTATTTTATAGGTAAATGTCCTATCAAGTTTATTTATAATAATCAAATATACCCAAGAAATCACTCATAAAATAATAATATATTAACTTCTCACTGAACGAAATTTAACGTAAAGTGCGACATGACTAATTGTGTCATCTTATACACACACATATCTATCTATCTACATTTGTATTTATTTTAAAGATAAATATACTATAAATTTATTGCGCTAAATAGATTCAACACCGGTTGAGTAACGTATCATGTATTTTATAATGTATATAATCCATTTTGAAAACTATTTTGTGATATAATACATACGAACTTGTAAGCTGGATAATCATGTTAAATGTTTTAAAACTTCAGATCCAAAATGTACATAGTGCACCTAAATTAGGCCCGAATTAAGTTTTTGTAGGCACCTCGGTTACTTACATATACTTCAAGGGCTCCATTGATATTTCTCCAACCAAAAAAGTAAAATAAATTATTTATTTCTCCAAAACAAACAGTTATTAAAATTCAAACATTTCCTTTACCCTAATCTTTTGGAAATAAATTTCTCCCAAACATTAGTAAAATGTAAATTATTGAACAGTGTTTTTAATTGTTATGAAAGCTAGTCTGTTTAGTATTTCTAGTCCCATGTTCTATTTGTGTACATTCTTCAAAGGTTTCATCTTGGACTGTGAACACCAATGTCTGATGTAAAAACAAAACAAAACAAAAAAACAAACAAAACCTGTTTATAGAGGAGGACGCTTTGCAGGGAACCAATAAAACAGTTTTTAATAATATAAAACCTTTATAACGTCACAAACCGCCATACGCTATGTAGGCTATACAATAGTGTTTTATTTCTGCCTTATTATCATCACTACAAATGCATAAAGTATATTAATTGAGCCCTCTTTAATGAGATAATTTATATAATTTGATTCTACATTCACAAACTAAATAACTTTTTCTCTTCATCTCTGGTGGAGGGCTCTGGGTTGCAGCTCTCAAAGCCTCAATCCTGCCCTGGTCGAGACTTTCATATAGTTCACTCGTAATTTGTAGCGATATACTCCAACTGAGCGTTGAAATATTATGGACGTCACTCGTAGAGCATTTGGAAGTAATCGTAGTCAATGTGCTAACAGGGATTTTTTATCATACATTTAATTTGCATCATTTCCTCATTTGTGTCATGTGTCATAATACACAAGTGTCTAAAGGGATTTGTCGAGTGAAAAAACGCAGATATTCTTGTCATTATGGTCTTTGAGTACGGAAATTCGCTTGATTCATTTAACGCTATGCGTAGACTATGTGGTTTCTATGGTTACAGAAATTCGGTTGATTTATTTAACGCTATGCGTAGGCTATGTGGTCTCTATGGCTACGGAAATTCGATTTATGTATGCGTAGGCTATGTGGTCTCTATGGCTACGGAAATTCGATTTATGTATGCGTAGGCTAAGCACTGCATATATGGAATTTATGTCACTGAAGATTAATTATTTGTTTTTCTTGAATGTTATTTATTGGAAAAAACTTTGTATTTAATCCTCTATGTGTCTATTTTAATAAACACAGTACCTGGTGGCCCTAAAATCCATGCGCAATTAAAATATACACGGTGGTCCTAAAATCTTTGGCAATTCAAACATAGGTGGTCTTTAAAACTCCCTGTGCAATTCAAATTTGAATTGCTTACCACCCTGTATATTTTAATTACACATGGACTTTTGGACCACCGTGTACAAGCAATGGCTGTACACTTCGGACACCTAGATTTAAAACGTGAAAATTTTTTTTATCTACAAATTTGTCTCTCCGCAGAGGTTATTAATAACAGTTTGGTGAATGGGTACACTACTTACCTTAACTGCCTATTGGTTTATATTGAGTCCTAATTTACTATAATTCTATAGAATTAGTAAATTATGTGTACATAGACTTAAGTAACTATGTATATAAACTCTTCATTTTTTAAAATTGAATTTAGGCGCTTCTCTGTCGCATGCGCGCAGGCAGTTCCAACCTTATACGTTATAAAACCCTTAAACAATCAATAAATCGTTGCCTCGTTCACTCCTCATATCCACACACCCTTGAGGGAGTATGAGTAACTCCCCCTTGAGCCATTAAGTGTTCCCGAGACTCGCTAGTGGCAAAACAAGGGCTTGCCATAGATTGTTTTATTGATCTTTATGTTGACTTCATTATAAGGGTGATGGATTAGTTGAGAACGTGACGGGAGGAAATAATGATAATAATAAAATAGAATTTCGATTAATTATGAGGGGTAACTAAAATGGAGGAAGCCCCGATCTAAGCCAAGGCCTTGGGATTTTTTATGAAAGTGAGATCCTAGCACGCACATGGCTGCGTAAGAGTCCGCAAACATGTATTCCCGTGAACATGAAATCACAATACACACGTGGCGAGGTAGATTATATGATCATTAACTCATAGGAAATAAGGAAAGAAGAATGCATAATCGATCTCTGTTTTTAGAAGACCGAACAAGGATTAAGCATAGTGTAGGGAAATCGAAACCCACAATAATAACAGATGCCTCGTTCGGGTACCACAACCACTGGCGCTGGTCAGTGTAACCCGATTACTTACGTCCCCCTCTCCCCTCGACCTGCTGGTCGCCAGACGCTTCCTCAAACCACGAGAAGTACGAATCAACAGATTTCTGTGCCAGCGAACATAAGAATACGAAGGGGAGGAGACCACGTGTAATAACATTGTTTAAACAGGCACTATTTCCCCTAAGATTTGGGATCGAGCTTTGTGAACAGACAAAATTATAGTTGCTGCGACCAAAAGCCAGAAGATGCCTTTAGGGCCAAGTGAAAGATGCTCGGAAAAGAGTCGTTAGAGGAGCGAGGTTAAACATAAGCCCTCACCCATATTTCCCTACCCTCAGGGGGTCGGTGAAGTATATAGGTGAATAACTGGATAAGAACGAGGAAAATCGAGTTAGAGATCGACACGACGAAGTCCGGCATCAGCACGGCACTCAAAGAACGGAACAGAGAAAAAGCTCATTCTGAGCCAGTTCCTGGTGGTCACACCGAAAGTTAGCCCCTTTTGTATTGAGGATCACTCTCATACATCTCTCGTCAGAGAAACCCCCTATCTCGGTTTGCAACAAAAACCAGAGATAGTCCTCGCAATTGATGAATACCTAAAGTGAACTTCCTCAAACCCCCCTATTCGTCAAAGGATTCACTTTTTGCTCATCGCTCGTCAGTGCAAACCATCTCAAGATTAACCCGAAAATTGGAAAAAGCATGCCTTCACGGTCCCGTTGTCTAAATCATCTGACTAAAACAACGTTCTTAACGCCATCCGTCGCCATCACCGAAATCACCGGTTGCTCAAAGTCCGTCTCCTCGTCAGACAAAGGGCTGGGCGTCTGAGAACACGCCCACTCATCTAACCGCAAAACCATTTTTTCGTCTACATAAGATCCAAGGCCAAGGTCATTCTTCAGCCGGATTCACGTGTGTTTTTTTTTGAAAGGTAAAGAAATTCAATTTTATTGTGTCAATTAGTGTCCAATATTATAGTGAGTTTAGGGTCAACCATTACTTTATATTCATTTGGTTTAAATTAGTAATTCTAACATAGACTCGTTTATTCATAGCTGTATAGTTTGTTTTTAAGATTTCACTTTTTTATGTTGTAATGAAAAAAAAAAAATTTTTAGAAGTATTTAATTCAATCCTCGAAACGCTGCACATGGCACTAGAAATCCTCAAAGATTACATAACGTAAGATAATATAGCACTCTTAGGGAAAACGTAATCAAGGAGTGATTCAAGTAGGTGAACAAACCTACGTACCACCACTCGGCCCTTACAATACCACCACACATAGATTAATAAAGAAGAGAGGGAGAGAGATAGATAGAAAGAGAGAGAGAGAGAGAGAAAGAGAGAGAGAGAGAGAGAGAGAGAGAGAGAGAGAGAGAGAGAGAGAGAGAGAGCTACAAGGATAAGAAGTACCCTAGAAGACTTTACGGTCCATTCAGAGAGGGTACCTTTGGGCTAGCAGTCGAACAGGCAGAATTCTGCTCAACGGCTTACGTGCCCAAACGGCCCCTTTTCAAGACTTTGTCCAGTCTTGACTTGAACTGATCAACAGAATTGCTGTTAACAACTTCCACTGAAAGTGCGTTCCAGCTACCGCAGATGCTGTATGCGAAAAATTTCCCACACAGATCGCGGTTGTAACGCTTCAGTTCAGGTTTGTAGCCGTAGATTTCTAGTTCTGCCCTCACTAAATTGGAAAACATCAGTGTAGTCTACATTGTCGAAGCCTCAAAGTATTTTAAACACTTCGATAAACTGATCACACAGTCTCCGGGTGTCCAATGAGAACAGATCTAATTCCCTTAATCTATCGTCGCAACTTTTGTGTCTGATAGAGGGAATCAGTTTGATTGCCCTGGCTTGCACACGTTCCAATCTCGCAATGTCCCTTCGAAACGAAGGACTCTAAGATTGTATGGCATACTCCAGGTGCGGTCGAACAAGGGAATTGTACAAACAGAGTACTATTTCCTTGTTTCGATATCCAAATTGTCTCTTTATATAGCCTAACATCCTTTGGGCCTTTTTCTCCGCCTCTATGCACTGTTTCGAGAACTTGAGGTCACTAGTGATTGTTACACCCAAGTCCTTCTCGGTATCAGTGCATTCGAGAGCAGTATCCTTAAGGATATACCGTGATTGGGGGTTTCGGTGGCCGATATGCATTACTTTGAATTTGTTCAAGTTAAAAGGCATTTTTCACGCGTGCAACTACTCCCCAATCTTCAGGAGATCTTCTTGTAGGCGCAGCAGTGTTTCCTTCCTTCGCACTTTGCAACGTCCATACCAAGCTTGGTATCGTCGGCAAATTTAGAAATCTTCGCAACCATGTTACCATCCATTTCGTCAATATAGATGATGAAAATTAGTGGTGCCAGGACAGAACCTAGAGGTACACCGCTGGTAACGGCCACCCACTTAGAAGCCTGTCCATTCAGATGATGAAAATTAGTGGTGCCAGGACAGAACCTAGAGGTACACCGCTGGTAACGGCCACCCACTTAGAAGCCTGTCCATTCAGGACAGAACCTAGAGGTACACCGCTGGTAACGGCCACCCACTTAGAAGCCTGTCCATTCAGCACCACCCGTTGCCGTCTGCCGCTTAGCCAGTTCTCTATCCAACTTTTCCGTCTATACCGAGTGCACACACTTTGCGGAGAAGGCGGCGATGTGGTACCTTATCAAAGGCTTTTTAAAAGTCATGGTACTTTGAATTTGTTCAAGTTAAAAGGCATTTTTCACGCGTGCAACTACTCCCCAATCTTCAGGAGATCTTCTTGTAGGCGCAGCAGTGTTTCCTTCCTTCGCACTTTGCAACGTCCATACCAAGCTTGGTATCGTCGGCAAATTTAGAAATCTTCGCAACTATGTTACCATCCATTTCGTCAATATAGATGATGAAAATTAGTGGTGCCAGGACAGAACCTAGAGGTACACCGCTGGTAACGGCCACCCACTTAGAAGCCTGTCCATTCAGCACCACCCGTTGCCGTCTGCCGCTTAGCCAGTTCTCTATCCAACTTTTCCGTCTATACCGAGTGCACACACTTTGCGGAGAAGGCGGCGATGTGGTACCTTATCAAAGGCTTTTTAAAAGTCATGGTACACAGCATCCATCACTTTATCTCGATCATGCTCAGTTAAAACGAAGTGGAGGAATTCCACAAGGTTCGTTATACATGAGCGGCGCCTTCGGAAACCGTGCTGTGAACTCTTCAGTAGCAGTTCGACTCTAAATATAACGTTATTTTCTCCACCATCATGCTTTCCATGGGTTTACCAACTATCGAAGTTAAACTAATAGGGCGGTAGTTCGAAGATTGGATAGAGTTTCCTCTCTTGAACATGGAAGTCACCTCCGCATCACGCCAGTCTCCAGGAACGCATCCGGTCCGGATTGACATGTTAAAGATTGTGCCCAGATGTTGTGACATTTCATCGCGCACTTCTTTCATCACGTTGGGTAAAAACCCATCCGGTCCAGAGGACTTATTTGTCGTTAAGTCGTTGATTTTCTTCTCTACTTCGAATTGGCTTAAGTCCAATTCCTCCAGCTTCTTACCCAAGTAACAGTCCGTGTGCTGGAGGATGGGACCACACTCTTCAGTGAACACTGAAAAGAAGTAATCGTGGAGGATGTTAGCATTTTCGGCATCTGAGTGCTTTAATGCCCCCTCCTTATTCCTCAAAGGTCCAATCGTTCGACGGATTGGTTTACAGCTGTTTACATATCCAAAGAACTCCTTGGGATTTTCTTTGCAAAGTCTCGCCACTCGGAGTTCTTCGGCACGTTTTGCCGCCCTTATGCTGGACTTCACTCTCCTAGCTAGTCTCCCGTATTCATCAAAGTCCCCGAAGGTCTTTAACTGCCGTACACTGAGCTTTTATCCCTCAGCAGTTGACTAATTTCTCTATTAAACCACATTGGTTGAACGGAAGACTGACGCAGAGAGGAAAGAGAGAGATATCAGATAGAGAGATAGATTGATTAAGAAAGAAGGAATATATATATATATATATATATATATATATATATATATATATATATATATATATATATATATATATATATGTGTGTTTGTGTGTGTGTGTGTGTGTGAATGGAATGGAAGATATCACATTAGCGTGATATATATCAGTGAAAGATAATGGTAAACCACAATATTTGAATCAAAATTATATTTATAACTATCAAACTAGTTTCGGCAAGTTACAAAATGCCATAACTTGCCGAAACTAGTTTGATAGTTATATATATAATTTTGATTCAAATATTGTGGTTTACCATTATCTTTCACTGATATATATCATGATAATGTGATATATTCTATTCCATTATATATTCGTATATATATATATATATATATATATATATATATATATATATATATATATATATATATATATATATATATATATATCAGCGACAAATCGTGAAATTTAGTAAGTTAGCATTTTGACACGTTTTAAAAAAAAATATTCGATGCCATATTTAGTAATTAAAGAAAAGGTAAAACAAAATTTGATTAATAGTTCAGAAACTTTTTTAAAATATTGGAAAAGCGTAACAAAATCCAAACTTAGGATAATGGCGAAATACTACTTATATATAAATTCTGCTCGTCGTGTTTTATTGCAAAATTCCTCAATTACTGTCATATTCAAGTTTTCTCAATTCTCCCTAATTTTTTTGTGAAGTTTTTTTTCAAACTTCGTAAGCAACTTTTAATTCTTTTAAGAGCAGAAAATGATCGCTCAACAGTTGCTGTTGTGATTGGCATAGTTAGAATCTAATTTGTTAACCTGTATATTTCCTTTAGACATTTTTCCATTTCATTTTCGAGTAGAGATTTAAGGAGCTCGGTAATATTATTTTTCGCAAGAGATTTGTGCATGCGTTTTCAAAATGCCTGCTTTCTGTATTACATCAATAATTTATATGATCACAACTAAACTATACACATGTACAAAATTGTTGTAGCTGAGACGTAAATATATATTTTTAATTTTTTAGCATGTTTTGCAACATTTTAACTCATGTATTTAGCTACAAAAACTTGAAAAAGTTAGACATTATAAGAAGTGAAGGAATGTTCGCAACAAACAACCTTTTGTCTTAAGCAATAATTTTTTTTTCTGTACACAAACACAATCTTTGAAAGCTACCAATATGTGGTCTCGGATGGAATGCCGGCGTACGCAACAGTCTTATTGTCTATAGCAATCAAGACCATCTTTCTGTACCCAGATGGAAACTAAAAAGGTGAGCTAATCTCTGCTAACTTCAATCCAGGCTGCGGAAAAATTAAACTTATAATTTTGTGAAATAATATTTGATTTCTCTGCAAAGTCAAGAGCGTACAAGTTACAATACGTGATCTGTGAAAACTAGGCATCCAGTACATGCTTTGTATTCATGGAGGATTCGGCACTGATATATATATATATATATATATATATATATATATATATATATATATATATATATAAATAGAGAGAGAGAGAGAGAGAGAGAGAGAGAGAGAGAGAGAGAGAAATATAATAATACAAACAACTCTTTTACCCGTTAAATAAGATGAAAACTAGGTAGGGTTCGAACCTAGAGCATCGAACGCTCTTTAATAGTCAGGCCACTGCTCTAACGGCTGCAGCTATTTCGTTAGAGCAGTGGCCTTGAATAGTGCTCTCTCGTCTCTGTTAAAAGAGTTCAAGGATCGCATTTTAAAATGCGCCATATTAGATCGCTACAGTCCCCCAACGGCTCAAAACATGAAACTTTTGACTCGTTCTTCCGAGTTATCTCGACTTCCCCCGAGGAGTTTCTAGGGAAGATGAAGGAAACCATTAGCGATAACTTCAGTAATGACTTCATAAGAGAGTTGAGCGAGCCTGACCAATTCGCCATTTCAGAAGGAACGAGAGATTTTCTCTCATGAACAATTAGCAGCACCTGCACCTCGGACTGTCAGTAGGAGCTCGCCGTCGAGACAGACCTCTATCATAAAAGACCATCTAAAACAACTTAGAAAACTTATGGATTTAGTGATGATCCCCATGGAGAAGAAACTAGCTAACTTATCACGGAGGATCGCAAAGTTAAAAGAACTCTAAAGGCCATTGCAGGGGATATTACACATCATGTTGTCGCAACTCTCACACTGGGTCGCCTCCAAGATACAAAACTATGAATCTGTATGCCTACAACATACAAAATTATAAAGGTGTCTGCATCCTAGAGACAAAATTATGAAGCTGTCTGCATCTAAGATAAAAAAAATAGAAAGAGGCCTGCATCATAGATACACAATTATGAAGCTGTCTGCATCTAAGATACAAAATTAGGAAGAGGCCTGCATTAAAGATACAAAATTATAAAGCTATCTGCCTCAAAGATACTAAATATAAAGCTGTCTGCATCCAAGATATAAAATTATGAAGCTGTACGAATTCAAGATACAAAATTATAAAGCTGTCTGTATCCAAGATACAAAATTTTAAAGCTGTCAGCCTCTAAGATACAAAATTATGAAGCTGCTGCATTCAAGATAAAAAATTATGAATCTGTGTGCATCCAAGATAGAACATTATGAAGCTGTCTGCCTCCAACATGCAAAAGTATAAGGCTATCTGCATCAAAGATAAAAAATTATATAGGTGTCATTTCCCAATATAAAACATTATGAAGTTGTCTGACTCCAAGATACGAAATATAAAGCTGTCCTCATTTAAAATACGAAATTAAGAAGCTGTCTGCATTCATGATACCAAGTTATGAAGCTATCTACATCCAAGATACAAAATTATGAAGCTCTGTGCATTCAAGTTACAAAATTATTTAGCTGTCATCCTCAAATATACAAAAAGTGTGAAGCTGTCTGCCTCAAAGATGCTAAATATGAAGCTATCTGCATCCAAGATACAAAATTATGAAGCTGTCTGCATCCAAGATAAAAAATTATGAAGCTGTCTGCATCCAAGAAAGAAAGTTTAAAGCTGTCAGCCTCTAAAATACAAAATTATGAAGCTGTGTGCCGACAAGATACTAAATTATGAAGCAGTCTGCCTCCAAGATACAAATTTATGAAGCTGCTGCATCCAAGATACAAAAATATGAAGCTGTATACATCGAAGATACAAAGTTATAGAGTAATCAGCCTCCAAGATACAAAACTATAAAGCTGTCTGCCTCAAAGATACAAAATTATGAAGCTGTCTGCCTACAAGATACAAAATTATGAGCTGCCTTCCTCCAAGATACAAAAGTATGAATCTGTATGCGTCCAACATACAAAATTATTGAGGTGTCTGCATCCTAGATACAAAATTTAAAGCTACCATCCTCAAAGATACAAATATATAAAGCTGTCTGCATCCAAGATAAAAAATTATGAAGCTGTATACATCTAGGATACAAAATTATAAAGCTATCAGCCTATAAGATAGAAAATTATGAAGCTGCCTGCCTCAAAGATACAAAATTATGAAGCTGTCTGCCTCCAAGATACAAAATTATGAAGCTGCCTCCCTACAAAATACAAAATTATGAAGCTGTATTGCTACAACATACAAAATTATGAAGGTGTCTGCATCCTAGATACAAAATTAAAAAGCTGTCTGCCTCTAAGATACAAAATTAGGATTAGGCTTGCGTCCAAGATACAAAATTATAAAGTTCTTTGCCTCAAGGATACTAAATATGAAGCTGTCTGATTTCGAGAAATATAATTATGAAGTTGTCTGCATCCAAGATAAAAAATATGAAGCTGTCTACATCCAAGATAAAAAGTTTAAAGCTGTCAGCATCAAAGATACAAAATTATAAAACTGTGTGCCTACAAGATACTAAATAATGAAGCAGTCTGCCTCAAGATACAAATTTATAAACTTCTCTTTCTCCAATATACAAAATTCTGATGCGGTCTGACTCCATGAAACTAAATATGAAGATGTCTTCATCTAAGATACAAATTTATGAAGCTGTATCAGCCTCCAAGATACAAAATTATGAAGCTGTCTGCCTCAAAGATACAAAATTATGAAGCTGTCTGCCCAAAGATACAAAATTATGAAGCTGCCTCCCTCCAAAATACAAAAGTATAAATTTATGTGCCTCCAACATACAAAATTATTAAGGCGTCTGCATCCTAGATACAAAATTATGAATCTGTTTGCATCCAAGATAAAATTTATGAAGCTATCTACATTGAAGATAGAAAATTATGAAGCTGTCTTCCTTCAAGATACTAAATATAAAGCTGTCTGCTTCCAAGATACAAAATTATGAATCTGTCTGCATTCAAGATACTAATTACTAAGCGGTCTGCATCTAAGATACAAAATTATGAAGCTGTCTCTATCTTAGACACAAAATTATGAAGCTGTCTCTATCTTAGACACAAAATTATGAAGCTGTCTATATCTAAGACACAAAATTATAAAGCTGCCTGCCTATGAAATGCAAAATTATGAAGCTGTCTACCTCCAATATAAACAAAATAAAGCTATCTGCATTTAAGATACCAAATTATGAAGCTGCCTGCATCCAGCAGGCAAAATTATAAAGCTATCTATATACAAGATAAAACATTATAAAGCTGTCAGCCTCATAAATACAAAATTATAATGCTGTCTGGTTGCAAGATACTAAATTATGAAGCTATCTGCCCTCAAGACACAAAAGTATGAAGCTGCCTGCCCCTAAGATAGAAATTTATGAAGCTGTCTGCATCCAAGATAAAAAATTATCAATCTATCTGCTTCCTAGATTCAAAATTAAGGTGGTGTCTGCCTCCAACCTACAAAATTATAAAGCTGTCTGCATCCAAGATAAAAACTTATGGAGCTGCCTGCATCCAAATTACAAAAATTATTAGCTGTCATCTTCAAATATACAAAAATTATAAACCTTTCTACCTCGAAGTTACTAAATATGAAGCTGTCTGGATCTAAGATACACAAATATGAAGATGTCTGGATCGAAGATACCAAATTATAAAGCTGTCTGCATTCAAGATACAAAATTTTATAGCTGTCATTTTCTAATATACAAAATTATGAAGCTTTCTGAGTCCAAGATACTAAATATGAAGCTGCCTGCATCTAATGTACGAAGTTATGAAGCTGTCTGCATCAAAAATATCAAATTATGAAGATGTCTACATCTAAAATACAAAATTATAATGCTCTCAGTCTCCAAGATACAAAATTATGAATCTGTCTGCCTACAAGATACTAAATTATGAAGCTGTCTGCCTCCAAGATACAAAATTATGAAGCTGTATACGTCAAAAATACAACATTATGAAGCTGTAGCTTCTAGGTACCAAGTAATGAAGCGGTCTGCCTCTAGGTACCAAGTAATAAAGCTTTCTGCCTTCAAATGGCAAAATAACGAGACTGTCTGCCTCAAAGATACAAACTTATAAACTTGTCTTCCTCCAATATACAAAATTCTGATGTGGTCTGACTCCATGAAACTAAATATGAAGATGTCTTCATTTAAGATACAAATTTATGAAGCTGTATCCATCCAAGATGCAAAATTATAAAGCTGTATACCTCCAAGATACAAAATTATAATGTTATCAGCCTCCAAGATACAAAATTATGAAGCTGTCTGCCTCAAAGATACTAAATATGAAGCTGTCTGCATCCAAGATATAAAATTATGAAGCTTTCTGCATCCAAAGTACCAAATTATGAAGTGTCTGCATCCAAGAAACAAAATCTTAAAGCTGTCAACCTCGAAGATACAAAATTATGAAGCTGTGTGAACACAAGATACAAAATTATGAAGCTGTATACATCCAAGATACAAAGTTATAAAGCTATCAGCCTCCAGGATAGAAAATTATGAAGCTGTCTGCCTCAAAGATACAAAATTATGAAGCTATCTGCCTCCAAGATACAAAATTATGAAGCTGCCTCCATACAAAATACAAAATTATGAAACTGTATGCTTCGATCATACAAAATTATGGAGGTGTTTGCATCCTAGATACAAAATTATGAAGCTGTCTGCATCTAAGATACAAAATTAAGATGAGTCCTGCGTCCAAGATACAAAATTCTAAAGCTGTTTGCCTCAAAGATACTAAATATGAAGCTGTCTGCATCCAAGATATAAAATTCTGAAGCTGTCAGCATCTAAGATAAAAAATTATGAAGCTGTCCGCATCCAAGAAATAAGTTTAAAGCTGTCAGACTCTAAAATACAAAATTATGAAGCTGTGTGCATACAAGATCCGGAATTATGAAGCAATCTGCATCTAAGATATATATTTATGAAGCTGCCTTCGGGGTAATGATGAAGAGAAATTAAAGGATATCTTGATCACAAAGGAGATAGTGACAAAGGAAATTGATAAAATCAAAAGTAGTAAAGCACCCGGTCCTGATGAGGTCTTTCCTAGAATTTTAAAAGAATGTAAGGATGTGTTAAGTGAGCCCCTAGCATGCATCTTTAGAAAATCATTGGAGAGTGGCATTGTGCCAGTGGCATGGAAGAAAGCCAATGTGATACCTATATTTAAGAAAGGGGATAAAACAAATATGTCTAATTACAGACCAGTAAGTTTGACATCAGTGGTAGGGAAAATGATGGAATCTATTATAGCAAGGAATATTAGGGATCACTTGGATAAGCATAAGTTGATAAAAGAATTACAGCATGGCTTTAGTAAGGGTAAATCCTGCCTGACTAATTTGCTGTCTTTTTATAGTAAGGTGTATGAAGCAGCAGATAAGGATGAAAACTATGATATTTTATACTTGGACTTTATTAAGGCTTTTGATCGAGTGCCACACTTACGGCTTCTGAGCAAAGTTAAAGCACACGGGATCGATGGCAGTATATTTAGGTGGATTCAGTCATGGCTTGGTGACAGACAGCAAAGAGTTAGTATAGATGGAGTTAAATCTGAGTGGGGGTGTGTTAGCAGTGGAGTTCCGCAAGGATCTGTTTTGGGTCCCTTGCTATTCTTAATTTATATTAATGATCTTGATATAGGTATAAGTAGTGACCTGAGTAAATTTGCTGATGATACTAAGCTAGGTAGGGCCATTAGGGCTGATTCTGACGCTGTTGTAATGCAGGAGGAATTGACCATTCTGTCCAATTGGGCTGAGAAATGGCAAATGAAGTTTAACATAGACAAATGTAGTGTACTTAGTATAGGTAGAAATAATCCACTGAATAGTTATAAATTAAATGGGAGAAATATAGGGAGGACCGATTGTGAGAGGGACTTGGGTATTTTGGTAAGTTCAGACCTTCGTCCTAGAAAGCAATGCCTAAATGCTAAGAATAAAGCTAATAGGATATTGGGATTCATTAGGAGGAGTGTAAGCAATAAGAGTGCTGAAATCATTCTAAAACTGTATCTGGCGCTAGTTAGGCCTCATCTAGACTATGCAGTACAATTTTGGTCACCATATTATAGGAAGGATATTGATTTGCTTGAGTCTGTGCAGAGAAGGATGACAAAGATGATTGGTGGGCTAAGGAACTTACCTTATGGTGAAAGGCTCAGAAAACTAAATCTACATACATTGGAAAGGAGAAGAGTCAGAGGGGAATTGATTGAAGTCTTCAAATGAGGAAAAGGATATAATAAAGGGGATCTGGGTAAGGTTCTTATACTTAGTGAACATGACAGGACACGTAGCAATGGGTTTAAGCTTGATAAGTATAGGTTTAGGAAGAAGATTGGGAGGAATTGGTTTACAAATCGTGTGGTAGATGAATGGAATAGGCTCACTAGACATGTGATAGAAGCCTCCTCTCTGGGTATTTTTTAGAATAGATTAGATAAATATATGAATGAAGCTGCTAGATGGGACTGACTTTTTTATGTACATATGTATATATTTTTCTAAGGAGTGGGGAGATTATTTTGCGGTTGCATGAATGGACATAATCCTCTGGATGCATTTTATGTATATTGTAGATTAGATCTGACGAACTCCTGTAAAGGGTGACAATGTTGATGACTTTTCTCTGGTAAGAAATCTTTTGTGTGTTGACTGGAACAGGAGCTGCCAAGTGTAGGCCATGAATTGTCTTTTGCAGTCTCCTTCTTTTCTTATGTTCTTATGTTCTTAAGATACAAAAGTATGAATCTGTATACGTCCAACATACAAAATTATAAAGGTGTCTGCATCCTAGATACGAAATTTTAAAGCTGCCAGCCTCCAAGATACAAATATATGAAGCTGTCTGCATCTAAGATAAAAAATAATGAAGCTCTATACATCCAAGATACAAAGTTATAAAGCTATCAGCCTCCAAGAAAGAAAATTATGAAGCTGTCTGCCTCAAAGATACAAAATTATGAAGCTGTCTGCCTCCAGGATACAAAATTATGAAGCTGCCTCCCTAGAAAATACAAAATTATGAATCTGTATTGCTCCAACATACAAAATTATGAAGGTGTCTGCAACCTAGATACAAAATTATGAAGCTGTCTGCATCTAAGATACAAAATTAGGATTAGGCCTGCGTCCAAGATACAAAATTGTAAAGCTGTTTGCCTCAAAGATACTAAATATGAAGCTGTCTGAATTCAAAAAAATAAAATTATAAAGCTGTCTGCATCCAAGATAAAAAAAATGAAGCTGTCTACATCCAAGATAAAAAGTTTAAAGCTGTCAGCCTCTAAGATACAAAATTATGAAACTGTGAGCCTACAAGATTATAAATTATCAAGCATTCTGCCCCGAAGATACAAAATTATAAAGCTGCTGCATCCAAGATACAAAATTATGAATCTGTGTCTTTCAAAGATAGAAAATTAGGAAGCTGTATGCCTCCAACATGCAAAAGTACGAAGTTGTCTGCGTCCAAGATAAAAAATTATAAAGGTGTCATTTTCCAATATAGAAAATTATGAAGTTTTCTGACTCCAAGATACTAAATATAAAGCTGTCTTCATTTAAAATACAAAATTATTAAGTTCTTTGCATTCAAGATACCAAGTTATAAAGCTGTCTACATCCAAAATACAAAGTTATGAAGCTCCATGCATTTAAGTTAAAAAATTATAAAGCTGTCATCCTGAAATATACAAAAAGTATGAAGCTCTCTGTATCCAAGATACTAAATATTAAGCTGTCTGCATCAATGATACAAAATTATGAAGCTATCTGCATCCAAGATACAAAAGTATTAAGCTGCTGCATCCAAGATACAAAGCTATGAAGCTGCCTGCATACCAATTTACAAAATTATAAAGCTGTCATCCTCCAATATACAAAAAGTATGAAGCTGTCTGCATAGAAGATACTAAATATAAAGCTGTCTGCATCTAAGATACAAATTATGATCTTTCTGCATCTAAGATACAAATTATGAGCTGTCTGCATCTAAGATACAAAGTTATGAAGCCCTCTGCGTTCAAGATAGAAAATTATGAAGATGTCTTCCTTATAGATACTAAATATGAAGCTGTCTGCTTCCAAGATACAAAATTATTAAGCTATCTACAACCATGATACAAAATTATGAATCTGCCTGCATTCAAGATTCTAATTACCAGGCGGGCTGCATCTAAGATAGAAAATTATGAAGTTGTCTCTATCCTAGACACAAAATTATAAAGCTGTCTATATCCAAGACACAAAATTAAAAGCTGTCTGCCTATAAGATGCAAAATAATGAAGCTATCTACCTCCAATATAATAAAGATGAAGCTATCTGCATCTAAGATACAAAATTATGAAGCTGTCTGCATCCAACAGGCAAAATTATTAAGCTATCTATATCCAAGATAAAACATTATAAAGCTGTCAGCCTGCAAAATACAAAATTATAGAGCTGTCTGGTTGCAAGATACTAAATTATGAAGCTATCTGCCCCCAAGACACAAAAATATGAAGTTGCCTGCCTCCAAAATACAAATTTATGAAGCTGTCTGCATCTAAGATAGAAAAGTATCAATCTATGTGCTTCCTAGATACAAAATTATGAATCTGTCTGCCTCCAACATACTAAAGTATGAAGCTGTCTGTATCCAAGATAAAAAATTATAAAGGTGTCATTTTCCATTATAAGAAATTATGAAGTTGTCTGACTCCAAGATACTAAATATAAATCTGACTTCATCTAAAATACGAAATTATGAAGCTGTCTGCATTCAAGATACCAAGGTATGAAGCTGTCTACATACAATATACAAAATTATGAAGCTCCGTGCATTCAAGTTAAAAAATTATAAAGCTGTAATCCTCAAATATACCACAAGTATGAAGCTGTCTGCCTCTAAGATACTAAAATCAAGCTGTCTGCATCTAAAATACAAAATGATGAACCTGTTTGCATCCAAAATACAAAATTTGGAAGCTGCTGCATCCAATATAAAACTTATGAAGCTGCCTGCATCCAATTTACAAAGTTATACAGCTGTCATCATCTAATATACAAAAATTATGAAGCTGTCTGCCTCGAAGATACTAAATATGAAGCTGTCTGCATCTAAGATACAAAGTTAATAATCTTTCTTTATCCAAGATACAAAGTTATGAAGCTATCTGCATTCAAAAAAGAAAATTATGAAGCTGTCTGCCTCCAAGATACTAAATATAAATCTGTATGCCTTCAACATACGAAAATTATGAAGGTGTCTGCATCCTAGATACAAAATTATGAAGCTGTCTGCATCTAAGATACAAAATTAGGAAGAGGCCTGCACCCAAAATACAAAATTATTTAGCTGTCTGCTACAAAGATACTAAATATGAAGCTTTCTGCATCCATGATACATAATTATGAAGCTGTCTGCATTCAAGATACAACATCTTAAAGTTGTCAGCCTCTAAGATACAAAATTATTAAGCTATCTGCCTCCAAGATACAATCTTATGAATCTGTCTGCATTCAAGGTACTAATTATAAAGCGGTATGCATCTAAGATACAAAATTATGAAGTTCTCTGCATCCTAGAAACAAAATTATGAAGCTGTCTATATCCAAGAAACAAAATTATAAAGCTGTCTGCCTACAAGATGTAAGATTACGAAGCTGTCTTCCTTCAATATACTGAATATGAAGCTGTCTGCATCTAAGGTACAAAATTATGAAGCTGTCCTTTAAAGATGCAAAATTATGAAGCTATCTGCATACAAGATAGAAAAATATGAATCTATGTGCTTTCCAAATACAAAGTTATGAAGCTGTCTGCCTCCAACATACAAAATTATAAAGCTGTCTGCATCCAAGGTAAAAAAATATGAAGTTGCATGCATCCAAATTACAAAAGTTATGAGCTGTCATCCTCGAATATACAAAAAATTATGAAGCTGTTTACCTTGAAGTTACTAAATATGAAGCTATCTGCATCCAAGCTACCAAATTATGAAGCTATCTGCATCCAAGATACAAAATCATGAATCTGTTTGCCTTCAAGATACTAATTATGAAGCTGTCTGCATCTTAGATACAAATTATGAATCTGTCTATATCTAAGACAAAAAATTATATAGCTGTCTGCCTACAAGATGCAAAATTATATAGCTGTCCACCTCCAATATTCTAAATATGAAGCTGTCTGCATATAAGATACAAAATTATGGAGCAGTCTGCATCCAAGATTCAAAATTGTGAAGCTGTCCAAATCCAAGATACATTATGAACCTGTTAGCCTCCAAAATACAAAATTTTGAAGCTGTCTGGTCCCAAGATACTAAATTATAAAGCTATATGCCTCCAAGACACAAAAGTATGAAGCTGCCTGCCTCCAAGATACAAATATTTGAAGCTGTCTGCATCCAAGATAAAAAAATAGGAATTTGTGTTCTCCCGAAATACAAAATTAGAAGCTGTCTTTTTCGAACATAGAATATTATAAAGCTGTCTGCATCCAAGATAAAAAATTATGAATCTACCTACATCCAAATTAAAAAATTATGAGCTGTTTTCCTCCAATATACAAAAACTATGAAGCTGTCTGCCTCGAAGTTACTAACTATGAGGCTGTCTGCATATAAGTTACAAAATTATGAAGCTGTATGCATCCAAGATACAAAATTATGAAGCTGTCTGCATCCAAGATACAAAATTATAAAGCTGTTATTTTCCAATATACAAAATTATGATGCTTTCTGACTCCAAGATACTAAATAGGAAGCTGCCTGCATCTAATATATAAAATTATTAGGCTGGCTGGTGGCAACATACTAAATACAAAATTATAAAGCTCTCAGTCTCTAGATACAAAATTATGAATCTATCTGCCTACAAGATCCTAAATTATGAATATGTCTGCCTTTAAGTTACTAATTATGAAGCTGTCTGCATCTAAGATACTAAATTATGCAGCTCTCTGCATCTTAGATCCAAATTATGAAGCTGTCTCTATCCAAGACACAAAATTATAAAGCTGTCTGCCTACAAGTTAAAAAATTATGAAGCTGTCTGCCTCCAATATACTAAATATATAACTGTCTGCATCTAAGATACAAAATTATGAATATGTCTGGTTCCAAGATTCAAAATTATGAAGCTGCCTGCATTTAAGATACAAAATTATGAAGCTGTCTTCATCTTAGATACAAAATTTGGAATCTGTCTATATCCAAGACACAAAATTATAAAGCTGTCTGCCTACAAGATGCAAAATTATATAGCTGTCTAACTCCAATATACTAAATATGAAGCTGTCTGCATCTAAAATACAAAATTATGGAGCCGTCTTCATCAAGATGCAAAATTAGGAAACTGTCTATATCCAAGATACAAAATTATAAACCTCTTAGCCTCCAAAATACAATATTATAAAGCTATCTGCCTCCAAGAAACAAAAGTATGAAGCTGCCTGCCTCCAAGATACAAATATATAAAGCTATCTGCATCCAATATAAAAAATATTAATCTGTGTGCTACCAAGATACAAAATTATGAAGCTGTCTTATTCCAACATTCGAAATTATAAAGCTGTCTGCATCCAAGATAAATTTTTTGGAAGTAGCCTGCATCCAAATTACCAAAATTATGAGCTGTCATCCTCCAATATACAAAAATTATTAAGCTGTCTGCCTCAAAGTTACTAACTATGAGGCTGTCTGCATATAAGTTACAAAATTATGAAGCAGTTTGCATCCAGGATACAAAATTATTAAGCTGTCTACATCCAAGATACAGAATTATAAAGCTGTCATTTTCTAATATACAAAATTATGAAGCTTTCTGACTCCAAGATAATAAATATAAAGCTGCCTGCATCTAATATACAAAATCATGAAGGTGTCTAAATACAAAATACCAAATTATATAGCTCTCAGTCTCCAAGATACAAAATTATGAATTTATCTGCCTTCAAGATCCTAAATTATGAATCTGTCTGCCTTCAAGATACTAATTATAAAGCTGTCTGCATCTAAGATACAAAATTATGAAGCTGTCTGAATCCTAGATACAAAATTATGAAGCTGTTCATATCCAAGACACAAAATTATAAAGCTGTCAGTCTACAAGATACAAAATTATGAAGCTGTCTGCCTCCAATATACTAATTAGGAATCTGTCTGCATCTAAGATACAAAATTATGAAGTCGTCTGCATCCAAGTTTTAAAATTATAAGGCTGTCTATATCCAAGATACAACATTATAAAGCTACTTGTAGGCAGCTGTCTGCCTACAAGTACAAAATTATGAAGCTCTCTGCATCCAAGATACAAAATTATGAATCTGTCTGCTTTTAAGATACAAAATGATGAAGCTGTCTGCCTCCAACATACAAAATTATGAAGCTGTCTGCCTTCAAGATACTAATTATAACGCTGTCTGCATCTAAGATACAGAATTATGAAGCTGTCTGCATCCTAGATACGAAATTATGAAGCTATTAATATCCCTGACACAAAATTTTCAAGCTGTCTGTCTACAAGTACAAAATTATGAAGCTGTCTGCATCCAAGATACAAACTTTTGAAGCTGCCTGCATCCAATTCACAAAAGTTATGAAGCTGTCTGCCTCGAAGATACTAAATATGAAGCTGTCCGCATCTAAGTTGAAAATTATGAATCTATCTGCATCCAAGATACAAAGTTATAAAGCTATCTGCATCCTAGATACAAAATTATGAAGTTTTCTATTTCCAAGACATAAAATTATACAGCTGTCTGCCTACAAGATGCAAAATTATGAAGCTGTCTGCATCCAAGATACAAACTTTTGAAGCTGCCTGCATCCAATTCACAAAAAATATGAAGCTGTCTGCCTCGAAGATACTAAATATGAAGCTGTCCGCATCTAAGTTGCAAAATTATGAATCTATCTGCATCCATGATACAAAGTTATATAACTATCTGCATTCAAGATACAAAATTATGAAGCTGTCTGCCCCATAAGTTTCTAAATATGAAGCTGTCTGCCCCATAAGTTTCTGAATATGAAGCTGTCTGCATCTAAGATACAAAATTATGAAGGTCTCTGCTTCCAAGATACAAAATTATAAAGCTGTCTGCCTATACGTTGCAGAATTATGAAGCTGTCTGCCTCCAATATACTAAATATGAAGCTGCTTGTATCTAAGATACAAAATTATAAAGCCTTCTGCATCCAAGTTTTAAAATTATAAGGCTGTCTATATCCAAGATACAACATTATAAAGCTACTTGTAGGCAGCTGTCTGCCTACAAGTACAAAATTATGAAGCTGTCTGCATCCAAGATACAAAATTATGAATCTGTCTGCTTTTAAGATACAAAATGATGAAGCTGTCTGCCTCCAACATACAAAATTATGAAGCTGTCTGCCTTCAAGATACTAATTATAACGCTGTCTGCATCTAAGATACAAAATTATGAAGCTGTCTGCATCCTAGATACGAAATTATGAAGCTGTTTATATCCCTGACACAAAATTTTCAAGCTGTCTGTCTACAAGTACAAAATTATGAAGCTGTCTGCATCCAAGATACAAACTTTTGAAGCTGCCTGCATCCAATTCACAAAAGTTATGAAGCTGTCTGCCTCGAAGATACTAAATATGAAGCTGTCCGCATCTAAGTTGAAAAATTATGTATCTATCTGCATCCAAGATACAAAGTTATAAAGCTATCTGAATCCTAGATACAAAATTATGAAGTTGTCTATTTCCAAGACGCACAAGGTGTAGGCTGAAAGGAGCTTGGTAATTGATTGAGAGAAGGACACAGGGGATGAGGAAAGGTGTATCTGAGTGTCATCAGCATAGAGGTGGAAGGACAGGGCCAAATCGCAAAAAAGGGAGCCAAGAGGAAGTAAGTAGATGCAAAAGAGGAAAGGATCAAGGACTGAGCCCTAAGGCACCCCAGAATGAATGGGCGCGGGCTCGGAAGAGATTTTATCGAGCGCGACTGACTGAGTGTAAGAGGAGAGGTATGAGCGGAACCAATCAAGTGCAGTGCCCGAGAGACTAAGGAAAGTTGGAAGAAGATCAAGGAGGACAGTATGGTTGATGGTGTCGAAAGCAGATGAGAGGTCTAGGGGAAGTAGAATGGATGTACAGACCCTATCGGCTCCTCTACGTAAACCGTCTGAAACATCAAGAAGAGCGGTTTCATCAGAGTGCTTCGCTTTAAACCCCAATTGGAACATTTCATCGATATTACAGTTAAAAATATGGTCATTAAGGCGAGAGAAAGCCACTCTCTCGAGGATCTTAGAGATAAATGGAAGCTGTGAGATAGGGCGATAGCTAGATGGTTCAGAGGGTTAAGGTGTGGTTATTTAAGGATAGGACGAATTGAGGCATGTTTGAAGGAAGAGGGAACCACCCCTGTGGCAAGAGAAATGTTAAAGAGATGAAGAATAAGTGGGAGGACAGCAAGGAGAATTTGGTGGAGGTGTTTTGGTGCAAAGACGTCCTTAGGGGATCCAGATTTGTTAGAGCGTATGATCAGGGTAGTTACTTACTCAGAGGACGGCCGAGTTAAGACGTTAAGTGGCAATGGAGTATGGTCAGGGAGAACGGCATAGGCTTGTTCAGACGACTGGGGTAGTACGGCCCGAAGGTTAATAACTTTATCAAAGAAAAATTTAGAAAGAGTAGAGGGGTTGATGAGAGGAGAGGTGGGGGAAATGGGGCTAGGCGAGGAAAGACGACAGACGAGACAAAAGATAGGCCGAGGGTCATTTTTGCTCTCAGACAAAAGTTTACGTGAATGAGCCTCACGCGCTAATTTTAATTTGGGAGAATAAGTCGAAGTAGCAAGGCGATAGGTGAGTGAGAGGAAGGTCGTATCCTGCCCTGCCCACGGAAGCGTGCTTTACGGAGGGTTCGTTCATTAGCACGGGGTGCGGTGATGGCGGTTTGAAGAAGGAGTGATAAGGGGATGGGGGCGTGCAGGTCAAGGTAGGCGAGTAATGATTGATGCAGAGAGCTTAAGTTTGGTCAGGTGAAGCAGTAGTATCAATAGGAGGTAGATGTTCGTGATTCCATGAATGACCTTCTGGGTGGCATGCACTAAGTTGTTTTTAGTGATGCCCGTCCAGCCTAGTGTCTTTTGTTTAAAGGTTTTCACGATTGCCATGGCCTCTTCAATTCTAATTGGTCGGCCATTGTCCGCCATCTCCCTCCCTTTGTGGACATAGGATTGTGGGTGCGCTCAATGCATAATCGAATTAAGATCTTCAATTAGCGGGTCTTCGAATTTCTGGTCGAATTCCGCATCGTCTTTAGTTGCTATTGGAAAGATTTTCTTCCAGAACGTGCGCAACCTTTCCTCTAGGACAACCGAATCCTCCAAGTAGTCATCGCCTTACTTAATGTGGGTCTTTTCTCTACTTGGAAGGCCTTTTAGTTTACTTACTAGTCGACAGAATTTTCCAGGGGTCACCTCGCTCTCTACTCCGGCTATTAGGATCTCCCAGATTTCATCCTTTTGTTGGTTTATAACCAGCTTAAGCCCTTCATTCAGGCGTTATAGCAGCGACGTTTGCTCACGATTCGTACCTGATCTTCTGATCTCTTCATATACCTCCTTGTGCTCCCTAGCGATCTCTTTCATCTCCTCGGTCCATCTGGGTCGGGGAAGATTTTTGTACCTTTTAATAGGTACACTGTCGCGGTCAGCCTCGATGATGTAGTATGTTATCCTCTCCAGCTTCCTGTCGATCTTCTCTAGTGTTGGTCCGCTTAGGTCCGCTGGTTCGAATCCGCTAAGGATTTCTCTGTAGCGTTCTTAATTGGCATAAGCGTAGTTTTTGCGGAAAGGGACCGGAACCTGAATCGATGCGAGTGATATGATGGTCAGGATCGCTATATGGTCGCTGGGAACGGTTGTGCCCGTTTCGCTATGGTAATTGAATGGGAAGCGGTCACTTGTCATGATTATGTCGGGATTTGTTGCTTCCTGAGAGATGATATAGGTCGAAAAATCCGATCCTATCCTCTGTAAGTTCTTCCTTCGCATAATCATTTTCAAGTTATGGCCTCTGTTGTTCTTATTTCTATAACCAGCCGTTTGTCATGTCATTGAAGTCGCTCCCAAGGAATGCCAAACTGCCGTGGCCGAACAAGATGTAGAAATTGTTGATGGGCAGGTAAGCTCGTCGAGGTAGTTGATATGCCGCCGCTATCACGAGATTGCCCACTAATGTGGGCAATTCTATCGCCACAAATAACTCGACCAGTTCCGGAATGCGCCTGAACGAGAAATTCCTTTTGATGGCAACAGCAGCACCGTAAAGCCTCTCTTGAGAATGGATGTTTGGGACAACTCTGAGCCCCGGTATCTTCAGTTGACAAGATGTTGTGTCGATACCGTGCTCCGTGATTAAGATGATGTAGGGGACGAGTACACAAAATATGATTCCACTCTTCTTAATCTGTTGTTCGGGTTCTCCATTCTTCTTTCTGATTTCTAGTGCGTCTTGGTGGTATGACGCTTTTCCCCGTTCCCTTTGTTTTTGAACTCTTCCAATGTATCCCTGTACAATTTAACATTTTTCCTGGCTGCGTCAAGTTGCTGGCGTGAGCGTACAGTATGCATGTTTAATACTTGTTCTGTATTTTAAGCTACGTTTTCTTGTTTTCTGCCTTGGAGTATGCAGCCTTGACGACCTACGCGTAGGTTGTATTTGCTTTCCTTGTTTCTTCTTTTTTACTTTGCTGCATTTTTCTCTTGATAAGCTCTTTTTTCATGGGGTAGGCCATTGCCATGGATTGATGGCCATACAAGCAGTTTGCACACTTCTCGCGAGGGCTCTAGCAGTTTTTTCAATGGTGACCATGCTCGCGGCACTTAGAACATACCTCTTGGGGCGCTTGGCATTCTCTTGTTACGTGAGCTTCTATTTTATATAGCTCCCCGCTGATCTTGACATTAAAAAGCAGGAGCCCGACCTCCTTCGCTTTCCTGGTCATGCATATGTCTCCAAAAATGATTTTAAATACCTGTGTATAATTGGTGTTATCACGTTTGGTTTTAACTTTGACGATCTCTGTATCTTTCGCCCATTGCTTGTTTTTCATGATTTTGTTTTTTATTTCCTCCTTCGAATGTTCGCCAATCCAGGGGTCTAACCTCCTGAAGATCACCCTCCTGTGCGTTTGAATATGCGGGGGGATGGCGGGTTGCAGGCCGATCTCGCGAAGAACCTCAACTGCCCCTTCTTTTGTCATGGCCTCCACATCCTTCTCCTTTTCGCATATAGCCGGACGTATCCGGGGGGACATCGAGTAGCCTGATCATGGCGATTTTTAGTTGTCCGTAGACAACCTCAAATACTTTTCTCAGCTTAGTCTGCTGTGACCACTGATGGTGCGCAGCGGGACCCGGGTGGTCCCAGCTTGAGCCATTTTGTCCGAAGGGGGGGGGGGGTGAGGCGGTTACCACTGTAGGCTCGCTCCTTCTTTGTTGTATTTTCTCTGTCTTTTAACCTTATTCGTGTGCCTTTTTCTTTGGGTTCCAATTATTCTTCTTGTTAATGAGCGAGAATTTCAGGATGAGATGAATGGATGATCATGTGTAAACCCGCGGTGACCCTCACGAGGTGTGATTGTATGGCGAACTTTTTGCTGGTTAACGCGGAATCAACTATCGTTAACCGGGGGTACCGCCCCTCGAGGGTTTGAGTATCAGAACTGCAGCCGGCATACATAGAGACGGGTGCTGCTTCCCTTTATGGTCCTCGAGGGCTCGCGGGGTAGAGTGCCTCCCCCACCGCTATCCCCGTAAGTTGCAATCCTACCCTCCTACCCCTTGCCCGAGCACCTCTGACGCCGAGTTCCATAGTGGGCGAATCTTCAAACCTTCTTTCCGCAGCGCCCCCAATTATGTCTATCACAGAGAACGACATAGTTGGAACGAGGCTAGATAAATGGCAGTTAAGCTCACTTCATAACCCCCGGTGAGGGGGGTGTGAGGGAGTTTAGTTCGACATAAGTCGAATATTCAAGGCTTTATTATAAATCTCTTTCTTAAAATCCCCGTAGGCAATAAGTGAATAAAAACTCGCGTTTTTAGACAGCCCTCCCTTTTCATTGCCTCCTTTACCGGCGGAGAGTTTCGTGTAAGTAAGCTTGATTTTACCAAAGTCCGACTGACAAAACTACCTCAAAGTTACGATACTTCAATGATGTCTGCATCCATACTACATTATTATCATACTCTTTGTCTCTAGGAGGCAAAATTATGATTCTATCTGATTTCTAGATACGAAACTACAATATTCTTTGCCTTTCAGATATGATACTATGATTATGTCTGCCTCCAATTAAAAAAAAATATGATGCTGTCTGCCTTCAAGTAACAAAATTATGATGCTTTCTTTCTCTAAGATACAAAAATACTGATGCTCTCTACCTCCAATATGCATTTGGCATGTTCTTTGCCTACAACATAAATAAACGATGCAGTTTGCCTCGAGCTATAGAGAGTGGTAACTTGTGCAAAAGAGCGTGGTGATTGAGTTATAGTATGGGCTAGATGTGTGATAGAGCTAGGCAAATGCGATGATGTGTGGCAACTTTATAATACTTTAATAATTGTGTGTTAGTTTGTGATATCGATGTGGTACAGTGTGGTAACTGTGCGATAGTGTGGTAACTGTGTGCTAGAGTGATGCAACTGTGCGTTTGATTGTTGCAATTGTGCGATATTGGGTGGTAACTAAGATTGAAGGTTGCAACGGTGAGATGGAGAGATTAAATGTGGGACAGAAAGAGATATATATATATATATATATATATATATATATATATATATATATATATATATATAGAGAGAGAGAGAGAGAGAGAGAGAGAGAGAGAGAGAGAGAGAGAGAGAGAGAAATAGAGAGAGAGAGAGAGAGAGAGAGAGAGAGAGAGAGAGAGAGAGCAGTCTAACAAAAGATAGTAGCTCTAAAATAGAAGGTATTAACTGGAAAGAAATTGCAAAGTGTTTGTGAAATTCATTCGTTATAGGTTTGGGAGATTCACTGGAGAGAGCTTTTTAAGATTCAGTGTGGATAGAGCTTTGTGTTATTCATTGGAGATAGCTTTTTGAGATTTACTCGGGAGAGGTTTGCAAGATTCAGCCGAAAGAGCTTTATTAAAGTCACCCTAGAGTTTTGTGACATTCACTGGAAAGTTTTGTTTGATTCACTAGAGAGAGCTTTGTGAGTTTTGCTCCAGAGAGTCTTCTGAGATTCACTTGAAAAAGCCTTGTGAGATTCGCTGGATATTGTCATATTAGATTTACTGTAAAAAGCTTAGGATGATTTACTGAAGTAAGCTTTGTGAGATTTAATGGAGATATCTTGCATGATTCCCTTGAAAGTACTTTTTGTGATTCGTTTGACATAGTTTATGCGATTTACTGGAGGAAGCTTTGTGAGATTCACTCTAGAAAGTTTTGTAAGATGCAGTGGATACATCTTTTTGATATTCTATCGAGAGACCATTGTGTGATTTACTGGGAACACCATTGAGAGATTCACTGGAGATAAGTTTGGGAGATCTACAGGAGAGAACTTTATGAGATTCACTGGGAAGACCATTTAGAGATTCACTGGAGATGAGTTTGCGAGATCTACTAAATAACATAGATAAAACTTCGACTTCCTAGCTGTTGCATGATTCGCTAGCACAAGGGCTGTTATAAAATTCCTACAGCATGTAGCAGCTTCCATCCACTCTAACCTGGTCCCTCAGATCAATTTCATAGAAAGCGCGCCCCAATTAATTGTAGTAACGTTGAGGGGGGGGGGGGGGTTCTACAGCACATGCTGTAAGATCAAGAGCCTTCTCGCCTAATCTCCCTAGTGGTCGAAGGAAGCAGAGATGCCATCTGCTTCCGGGGAGCTATAAAAAACAAAATGGCACAGTAAATAGCATTATGTGAGATTCACTGAATTTAAGCTTTGTGGATTTCATTGGAGAGCTTTTTTAAGATTTGCTCGAAAAAGCATTGTGAGATTCATTTGTTAGAGCTTTGCGTGTTTTTTTTGAGATAGCTTTGTGAGATTCACTGGAGAGAGAGAGAGAGAGAGAGAGAGAGAGAGAGAGAGAGAGAGAGAGAGAGAGAGAGAGAGAGAGAGAGAGAGAACAATGTGACATGCATTAGATTCAGTTTTGTGATATTCACTTGAGCGATCTTTCTAAGATTCAAATGGGAATATTCTACAAGATTCATTGAAGAGTGTGGGGGAATTCCACGTGGAATTTCTTTTCCAGCACCGGAAGTGACGTCGATGCGTTAAAGAAAATTCTAGAATTTGGTTAGGCTTAAATTGGTAAGCCTCCCCTTCCCCCCATCCACAAGTGGTAGCTTCGAACCGCGTACACCCCGGGCCACCTTTTCGCGGGTTAGAATCGCCTGGGCGTGAAGGTTCGAGGCCATTCGAGAGTAGCGCTGGCCAAACACCGCATGTTTCCCCCACCCCTGCGGGGGGAGCCTCAGATATATAGGGTTCGTCTTCCAGATGAAAGATACAGAGTTGAGGAGTCCCACCAGGATCCAAGAAGCATTCCCTCTAGTTACAAGTAAGGTGCTTAACAACGAAGCAAAGTGACGGCTGAACTTTCCGTGTCGTTGGAATTAGCCCAGCCAGTAAGGTATTTCCATTTGACGATCGGCACCGAGCGATTTTTCCGACTCCACTTATCAACTCCTGTAGAAGCCCTCCTCACTTCCTCCTCGTCTTCGGGTGGCTGAAATACTCTTCCCTGGACCGGACGTTCCTGCCCCTCCCCCCCCTTGGAGAACCGTCATCACGTCAACTTCCCGCTCAGAAACTCCGAGTGCCCTCGCTCTCACGTTTATTGCCTGCAGAAGTCAGCCGAGAAACCTTACCCTGACGTCTCACCCGGAATCCTTCGTAAGCCAACCCCTCCCCCCCCCCTTCAGCAACCCATTTGAGTTAATCCTCCCCATTGGAATAGTCTCCTTCTGTAACGCATTAATTTCTAACTTTAGAGTCTGATGCATAACTCTGCAATTTTCCCCTCATTTACCAATATAATTTTGCCCATTGATTCTCTTATTTTATGTAAATAAAATTATATTTTTTGTACATGCCTCTTTAAATAACCTTGAGCTGTGCCATTACCCAAATTTTACCTGACCTCGTTTTTCACTCTATTCTCGCTGCTCCGCGCGTCGAAAATCGTGGCGTTCCGCCCCTTTGTCGGTTCGCCTTTAAGTTATTTTTCCCTTCCCCATAGATATAATATGGTATTGATATAATATAATGTCACACCACGACAAAGAGATAATTATGAAATTCACCATAGAATTTGGGGAGATTCACTGTAGAGAGCATTGTGTAACTGATTGGAGAAGGTTTTGGAACATCAGTTGAGATATTATTGTGAGATTCACTGAAGAAACCTTTATGAGATTTATTGTAGAAAGCATAGTGTGATTCACTGGAGAAATATGTGTGAGGTTCAGGGGAGATAGCTTTGAGATTCTCTAAAAAGCGCCTAGTGCGATTCATTTGCAGAGGTTCGTGTGACTCACTGGATAGAAATGTCTGAGAATCACTAGATAACTTTGTGTGATTCACCTGACAGGCTTATATGAATCAGTGAAGTGAGCGTTTTGAGAGTATAGAACTTTTGTGATTCAATTGACAGAGATTTGTGTGGTATAATAGAAAGAGTTGTGTAAAATTCACTGTTGTGAGCTTTTTGCGATACATTGGATACATCGTTGCTATGTTTACTAAGCAAACCTTTCTAAGATTCACTGTATATATATATATATATATATATATATATATATATATATATATATATATATATATATATATATATATATATATAATATATATATATAGAGAGAGAGAGAGATAGAGAGAGAAAGAGAGAGAGAGAGAGAGAGAGAGAGAGAGAGAGAGAGAGAGAGAGAGAGAGAGAGAGAGAGAGAGAGAGAGAGAGAGAGAGAGCGCTTTGTGTGGTGCTTCGTTCGAAAGCTTTTGTAAAACTCGCTGGAGAATGTTTTGTGAAATTTAGTCTAAATAGCCTGGTTAGATTCACTTGTAAGAGCTTTGTGAGATTCAATGAAGAGAGCTTTTTAAGATTTAATGCTTGAAAGTATCTTTTGTGATTCATTGAAGAAACCTTTGTGATATTCATTGGAAATAATATTGTGAGGTTCACTGTAGAGAGTTTTGCGTGACTAACTGGAGAGAGCTTATTTTGATTTACTGTAGAGATCTTTGTGATATTTGCTCAAGAGAGCTTTTTAAAATGCATTGGTTACAGCTTTGTGATATTTAATTGAGAGAGACCTTTGTGAGATTCACTGGGGATAGGTTTGCGAGATTTATCGCAGAGAGCTTTGCGAAAAATACTAGAGAAAATTTTGTTAGATTCACTTAAGAGAGTTTTATGTGATTCACTGGAGAGAACTTTGTGACCTTCGCTCAAGAGAGCTTTGCGAGATTCACTCAAAAATGCTTTGGATGATTCATTTGAGGTATTTTTGAGAGAGTCACTTGAAAGAGCTTTGCGAGATTCACTTAAGAGTTTTGTTAGGATTTATTGTAGAAATCATAGTGATTCACTCGAAAAGGCTCTGTGAGATTCAATGGAAGTATCCTGTGATATTCTCTGGGAAGTGCTTTATGAGATTTATTAGCAGAGCTTTGCGAGATTCAGTTGAGTTTTTTTTAGAATTTATTGTTGTGATCAATCATCTCTTCGTTAAAACATTTTGGATTGCCTTGGAGCTTGTTAGGATGTGCTGTGATTAATCATCTATTCGTTAAAAGAGTTTGGTTTTTCTTGGGGAAGCTTGTCTGGTTGTGCTGTGATAAATCATTTTTTCGTTAAAACGGTTTGGATTGCCTTGGAGTTTGTCGGGATGTGGTAAGATCAATCATCTATTCGTTAAAAAATGCATTAGATTGCCTTGGAGGATTTTGTTTATTTCAGCGAGTAGATTTAGCTAAATTCTGCTGATAAGGAAGAGTTTGAACCGGTTAAGAGACGAAGGCCTTGGCAACCTTTGTTTTATCCTGTAGCCGTACACACCTTCTCCTTTTCTCTTCCTCTCTCTCGTTCGAAAGGAGAGAGTTTGATGTTTTTAAATACATGCGCTTTTCCCTTGACCGCAGTCCATGGATAACGGGTTAGTGTTGTACCCTTTTTGCTCATTTTTCTTCCCCAAGTCTAATAAACTACCTACTTACCTTTTACCAATCAATATTCAAATACAATATCCCTCTTAGATCAACGGAGCTATTCCATGGTTGTCCGGCCGGTACCTGAGCGTTAGACAGGGCCAGTGCCAAGGCTACGTGCCTAAGGATTAGACAATGTCAGTGCCATACTGGCTGAAGGAGACCCAGGGAAGATCAGTGACGGCATTAAGCTGAATGAAACCACTTCTTTTCTCTGTCCTCTCTGCATTCCACCCCTCTCTTATCGCACTGGGAGGGTTTCGGTAAAAGGTTTCATTAAAGGGCCGCCGCTTATCTCAGTCAGATAAGCGTCTTTTTTTATCTCTGTGTTGATTGGAAACATCTCTCCCTCTCTGTCTCGAGTCTCGTATTATCTCGCCTTGACCAGATAAACCCGAAGAGGGTTTTTTTTTGCAACAAGCCAAGCAAATAGACAAGTTTGAAGTAGTCACACTTAATGACTCAACTCTGGGATTGATTATGATCAGTTATACTGATTTATAGATTATACAACTGAGCAAAGATCAATATCCTTTTAGCATACCGCTATGGTGGCACTGCCAGATTTGTGGTGGCGAGAGAAGGCAGTTTTGCGTGAAGCCAAACTAGGGGCACCCCGAATGTTTCCATGGAAACTAACGGAGCCATTCACGCGATACGCAAAGTGCAGTGTGGCCATGATGAAAATGAGCCGCTGGTGGCGTAAGTGGTGGCTTGGAAAAATAGTGGCGCCACCAAAAATACTTGGTAGCACCACTATGGTGGCGTCGTGTGAAGGAGCCTAAGCAACAACGGGAGGATAAATGCCCCTTGGAGATGCTGTGGTGACCTAAATTGGTGTGGTCGGCCCTCAATCTCCTCCTAAGCTATTTTGCCGTCGTCTCTCCCTTCATTTTATTATTATTATCCAGAAACTAAAGGGTGGCTGTGTACTTTAAAAAAAGGTTACCATCGACCTTCCTCTGTAATCAACTAGTAAGTAAAAAAGTTCCCCTCCATTACACCCCTTTGCGTTGTGTGCTGTATGACCTCATCCCGTTAAAGTTCCCTCGGGGCACAAGCCCCTCAAAGCCCCTTCAAAACCTCCTCCAAGCAATCGGGGACCCAAATACTGAATTTCTCAATCATGGCCTGACAATGACGCTAATCGCTCGTGTTTTAAGTATAATAAAATGGGCAGATTTCGGTCGATTTTTTAAAGATTTTTTGCAGATTCTGTCAAATTTTTTGCATATTTTGGTAGATTTTGGACAGATTTTGGACAGATTTTTGCAGATTTTTGCAGATTTTGGTAGACTTTTGCAGATTTTGGTAGATTTTGGACAGATTTTCGCAGATTTCGGTAGATTTGGGGCAGATTTTGGTAAATTCTTGGCGGATTTCGGCAGATTTTGCCCTTAAAATAATTAATTACAAAAATGCATATGGCAATTTTAAAAGATATAAAAATGCATTAAACAAATATTTTATTAAAAATTTGCAACACGAATAAAAGAATTCCATAAACTCTCCCGACCACCTACCGGATGGCAGACGCTACTGGTTACCCAATACTACTGAACATGGTTACCAATGTGTTAGAAGAACTTTTGGCATTCTTTCAATGAATTGTACATTTTGTTACCAAAGTAATATTTGGAAAATATCATTTTTGTCTTGGGAAAATTGGCATATGCTTATAATCCAATTTTTTACTTGGTAAAATATGCCAAAAATGACATCTAACATGAACTTTGGCCACTGCTGTCGATTCGACTGAGCTCGAGAGAGCTCTCGTTGGATCTATTGAAGATGGGAGATGGAGAGTTGTGTGACCACTGTAGAAAGAAAGATAGATAGAGTGGGGGGGGGGTGATCTAATTAAACTTATTTAACTTATGTGTGGTTGGTGTACAAACACAAACAATGAGAATAGAATTGAGAAAAAGGGGAAGGGGGCCAATAGACATAAAAGAATCAGTTGACAGTAGGAGTTAGAGAATATGTTAAAGAGAGATAACAAAAACTATTAATAAAACTATACGAGAACCACTGCGAATAATTAGAGAGGCCAGAGAAGAAATATCCATTTCAGATATTCATCTATGGAGAGTCGTTCACGCAATTCGTAGCTGATTTGTTTGAGTTCTTCGCATATTTACCTCTCCCTTCTATTTACTCCTTCTATTCTGTCGTTACTTAAACAAAAATGTATACAAAGTTCAACTCCACCTCCACTGCTGGGAGTTGGTAGCGCTAACAACGCAAGTCAGCTTTACTAGTGGCTAATGAGGCTCTGTCAGGCACAAGTCTTGTGGACCACCTATGAACCAGCGTCGTCCTGAGAAATATTACCACCGGAGCCATCAGAAAATGGACGAAGAGAGTGGTGTTAGGTGGAGCACATAGCACACACTTCAGCACCTAAAACCACTCGTTAGGTGGAGCACATAGCACACACTTCAGCACCTAAAACCACTCGTTAGGTGGAGCACATAGCACACAATTTAGCACCTAAAACCACTCGTTAGGTGGAGCACATAGCACACACTTCAGCACCTAAAACCACTCGTCGTGAAAGTTTTCTCTAATCAAATCCCACGGCGATGGAGGATCTACTGACGGAGGTATATTCGAGCGTAACTGGAAGCTCTACACGGGCAGCATAAGTCAGATGATCGCTAGGAGTGTACTCCAGGGGCAAACACCCTTTTGAGTCCTACCATGCCTCCATGCAACGCTATTTAGGGCGGCACTAACTTCTGTCAGGGAAAGGGCTGAGAAAAAATTACTTGCTCGTATTGCAACTGACTGGACAAACGCATTCAGTAGGACACCCTCCCAAACAGTCGAACTAACCAAAGAAAAAGTATTTAATGGTAGCAACCTGTAATATCAAAACCCCAATGGACTCATCCCTCATTGAAAGACATTAACGTCGTACTGAACTGCCTTCAGAACAGGTTCAGAAATATAGTGAAGATATTGCAACACTAAGATGAGGTTTGCTAGTGAAATATTCCTCAATGACCACGACCATGACTATACTATCATCTGGAAAAGACTGAAGAGAAACTTCGTATTTCAGGAGTTAGCTTTACAATGAAACTTAAGCCCTCACGAAGATGACTACCAGACACAGCAAGAGACGTCATTAAAGATACCTCTTACATAAAACAGGTATGCAACAGCCATAATGGTGTAGGGTCCAACACTTGACGCAGATAAACAGGCTAAAGTCCAATTTTATGATGATTTGTTTGCTATCACTCAACGAACAACAAACTCCGATAAATTAATAATTATGGGAGATTTTAATTCCCGTGTCGAATCAGACAGACATCTGGACTGGAATTTTAGACAGGTATGGTATTTGTCTCATGGCCCGAAACGGTCTTCGTTTTTTGTCGTTCTTTGTCGGTAATGCTTTAACTTTTATAAACACTATCTTTCAAATACAAAACAAGTAAAAGAGAACACAGATGCTCCCCAAATCCATCACTAGCATCTAATTAATTTCATTACTGTCAATAAATAGGATTTGTAAGACCCCAAAAACTAGTTAACAGAGGGGCGGATACTGGACAGACCATCGCCTGGTGTTATCAAAATGTCTCTCTCTCTGTTATTATTATTATTATTATTATTATTATTATTATTATCATTATATGACCTACTACAAACAATTGATGGTAGAGTAAAATACTATAAGCCCTAAGGCACCAGCACAGAATAGAGGCCCATAAGAAAAAACTAGAGGAAAAGAGGAGTCAGGAGAAAGCCACACCCAACTTAACGCCACATCTCTCACGATCACCACGCTTCAATAGATGAGGCTGTTTAAAACCTGGAATTGAGAGCCGTTTAGAGAATCTAAAGTTTGATACCAAGGTGTCAGAACAAAATGAGATGACAAATTGCCTGTAAGTTACAATCAAATCATTTAAATTTGCATGACACCGACGAATATTAGTATACAGCATGCGGCACTGCCGACACCTACAGGTAGTGGGTTCAAGGTTTATGGCCACATACCATACAGCAAAATAATTCAAATTACCTCAAACTTGAGGGAATACTTGAAGACCATCATGATGCATTAAAGAATAAATTGTCAACAGATAATAAATAATAAAAAAAGATGTCTGCATAGAAGATACTGCAGTTTCGCACCCAATACGTCGAAGACAACCAATCAAACAATTGCCCAACCAGAAAATGCGAGGAACTACAAATAAAATTACAAAATATACTAAAGGAAGTCTCAATACAACCAGCTCCTTAGAGGCAAGAAATTATTGATAATAAATGAGTTTACCTGACGGACAAAATACAGAGATGTCTTGAGTTTGGGGGGAGAGTCAAGAGAGGAAATGGGACTGGTTTGTCGAAATAATGCAAAAATTCTATACTTACAGAAGATGAAAAATCAGGCACATGATGCTGACCTTTCTCATTAGAAAGAAGCACTTTTAAGGATAATTTTTTATTAATCTAACTATACTAGTTTCTGAAATATCAAGACCGATGATGGCACCCGAATACTATCGAAGCTAGTCTCGTTCTATTAGTAAAAACTATCCTAAACAAGAGTGGCCTTCTCTTAGTATTTAAAATTTCGTGACTGTACTACGTTACATCATCAACTACTTTATGTAGGAAGTAACAGGATAAAAGAGGAGAGTCACGCCCCATCCCCTATAAACTTGCGAAATGAATGGTGAACTACGCAAGACAACGAAATTCAAGATTGTTCCAAAGAATCCCAAAAGTAGGACTTCTATGATGTTAAAATGTCCATTCATGGACCATTAAGAAGCAGAGCGAATAGTCACACACTCACTAAAGACAAACTTGGAATCCTGGAAAGATGAGAAGAGCACTTAAAAGGCTTACTATACAAAGTAAATCAACTAGATGCATTAATAAATAAAATCCGATCCTTTCACAGATCCCTGAATCAGATGTATGTAGTACCTTCATCGGATCAAATGGAAACCGCAATTAAAAAGTTGAAGAATCTGAAGTATGGAGGACAAGACTTCATAACCTATCTTCATGAATTCTTTCGAGCTTGCTGGTCAAGTTAAAAAAAATCCAAGAAAATGGATAAAGATAAATATCATTATTATTTACAAAAGAAAAAGGGATAAATCTGTGTAAACAGTTGATGTATATCGCTTTTAGATGTAGCAGGAAATTTTGGTAGAATTTTTTTCCTAAGACTCCGTAAACATATAATTAATGGACAGAATTATCTCTGAATCACAGTGTGGTTTTCGAACAGACCTGCGCACAATTAACACGGTTTACGTCTACCGACAATTGCTTAAAAAATATTGAGAATAGCACTAACTTTTCAGTACAGCTTTCAGCCACTTAACCAAAGCATTCAACACAGTAAATTGTGAGCTAATGTAACAGATCCTAAAGAATTCGTCTGCGCTCCAAGATTTGTTGAGCTAATTTAACTTCATGAGGAGGCTCAAGCAAGAGTAGTTACATGTAGTCTTCAGATTTATTTCCGGTTCTTGTTGGATTGAAGCAGGATGTGTGCTTCCTCCTGTATTGTTAATATACCTTTGGTGGCTGTTAAGATAGCATCTCACAATCGCATCGCAGAGGAAGACAGCATCGTTATAAAATAAAGTCTAGATTGTGCCTTCTCAACATCTGCAGATTCAGTCCAAGAACTAAAGCTAAGTAAAAAGTCATCTATGAACTGCAGTATGCAGATGTTGCTGCCGCAGGAGCATACCTCTAAAGCTCACTCCAAAATCAGTTCTCAGATCTAAATCAAAAATATAAGAAGCTGGCCTCAAAATAAATGTGACAAAGACAGAAACTAAGCATGCTGCCATCAAACTAGACGTACTGCATGAACCCATGATCTTCGATAATGAACAGTTCCCTGAAATAGAAGATTTTACATACCTAAGCAGCATTATATGACATAAATGGAAAAAATTCTCATACAATAGAATTCAGCTCGCCTCTCCTGGCTTTGGACGATTAAAAGACAAGGGTCTTCATAAATCATGACTTGAGATTCAACACTAAGATCTCCGTCTACCATAGTCTGTGTCTCCTGTCTGGTATATGGATGCGAGACACATTATAAAATGCAGATAAGAACTCTTGAGACAGTTATTAATCGATTTCATCGAGGAACCCCTCAGTATAAAGTGGAGGGTCAAAGTACCACATAATGCTACTATTTTTTTTAAGAGAATCAAATGTGATAGCATAGAATACCACATGACTAGGCGAACACTCAATGGTCCAGGCATATAAGGCGAATGCCTGATCACCGCCTTCCACAACCAGTACTATTATGGGAACTTGCATAAGGAACTTGCATTCAGCTCGTGGTAAAGAAATAAACGATATAAAGAGCATCTCAACAGAAGTCTTGCAGCCTCACTCCAGACCCTCGTTGAGGACCGTTCAACTTTTTTTTGCCGCATCAGCAAACGAGAGATAGAGATCGGAAATGAGACATCAGCAATGCATTGATGGCGGAAGCGCGTTTAACTGTCACCGCTGCCCAACAAGATGGGGACTTTGTAGCCACGAACGAGCGCGTGAGAGAACTTGTGAGAGGTCGTCGAACCAACAGACAAACATAAGCAACTCAACTGTCATTCCGTTCCACCACAAAACTTTGTTATGTTTTTTATCAATGATAATAAAAAATTCTCTTCACCAAAAACTCAAATCTCGGTTGACAAGATTTGGTATAATATATAAAAAACAAGGTCAGCAGACCTAAGTCGCGTGCTCTCAATTATTCTCACTTATTACCCTATGACCTGACGACCTTCAAAACTTTCAACGAGGGGGGCAATCCGATCCATAGTTAGTTTTCTTTTATATATTCCCGGACTAACTTTGAGAGGACTTTGACAATTATATCATTCAAAAGAGAATGTAAAACAACATAAGCGTTTTAAATTTAGTTAGAATCGGCTAAATAGTTACAGTTACATTGCCCAAAAAACTATTGAAAAGTAAAATGGTTACCATTCGACCTCCCGACCGACCTCCCGACCGTCATAGTAGCTTATAGAGTCGCGTGAATGCGACTAAACCCCTGAGGGGGTTTTCGCCTACGTTAAAAGCATACATAATTCACTTGCAGCATTGATGGTTAACAAGATATAAACAATTTACTATTGCACAAAACGAATCTAAAAATTAAGTTGAGATGTCACGTCTGAATACAATGAACGTAATGAGCCCGATTTCCTAAACAATTTACATGGACATCATTGAAAGAGAATTAAAACGTACATATGGGCGGATCCGTACAACCCTTCTTCGGTTTGAAGATTTATAAAAAACAACTGCAAATGCGTATCTTATTTACGATGCCATTTGGCACCGTTCAATTGACTCGAAGATCGCTGGGCGTTTTCACCCATCCTGTGCCCTCTGTTTTCCCTATCCGTGAATATTTATTCCCTCTATTTATATGGTTTCCAACTATTTACATAATTTATACGCAATTACGCCGCTATAGATAATCTATAACATAATTTTGTTAGCATGAAACCTTTAATTAGTTATAGGTTATAGCTGACAGGAGAAAAGAAAGGCAGGGTAAATTTACATACGTGTCCACCGCGGGGGTCTTCATGTGTGGCAGGACCATTCTGAGTAAAAGAAATAAGCATTTCATTACCCTTTCATACGTTCAGTTGGGTGAGGAGGAAGATGAATGGTTTATCTTTTAAACATAAATGGTTTTACTTTTAAACATAGGTGGTTTTACTTTAAACAGGAATGATATTACTTTTTAACACAGATGGCTTTACTTTTAAACATGAATGATTTTACTTTCAAGTAGGAATGGTTATTACCTTTAAACACGAATGGTTATTCATTAGTTTTATACAGGAATGATTCTACTTTTAAACATGAATGGTTTACTTTTAAATATAGGTGGTTTTACTTTTAAACACGAATGATTTTGCTTTCATGCATGGATGATTTTACTTTTAGACACGGATGGTTTTACTTTTAAACACGGGCGGTTTTAGTTTTAAACACGAATGGTTTTACTTTTAAACATAGATGGTTTTAATTTTAAACACGAATGATTTTACTTTTAAACTCAAATGGTTTTTCTTTTAAACTCAAATGGTTTTTCTTTTACACATAGATGGTTTTACTATTAAAACAGGAATGGTTTTACTTTTAAATAGGAATGGTTTTGCTTTCATGCACGGATAATTTTACTTTTAGACCCGGATGGTTTTACTTTTACACGGATGGTTTTAGTTTTAAACACGAATGATTTTACTTTTTTTAATAAGGATGGTTTTACTTTTAAATATAAATGGTTTCACTTTAAAAACAAATAGTTTTACTTTTAAACACGAATGATTTTACTTGTAAACCACCGTCGCCATCGTGGATTCTGGGAACCTTGTGTCAATAGAGACCCTCTCAATTTTCACTGACATATTTCAAGCCTTCAACTTCAACTAGCTTAGTGCAGAGTGGGTGAACGCACATCAACGCCACTGCAGCTATTTGCCCCTCCTACCCCCATTTGGTGGTGGGCTGATTCTATCAGAGTGAGGAATTGAGTGTCCACTACCTCACATGGCTCATTCTTTTCTTTTTCTTCTACTTATCTTTCTTCCCTCAATCTGAGAGAATGGATCACAAGTATTGATTGCTTAAGCTAGGTGTCCACTCATACAGACTGAGTGTCCTGGGTGTCTACTCATATACAGACTGAATATCCTTGGTGTCCACTCATACAGACTGAGTGTCCTGGGTGTCCACTCATATACAGACTGAATATCCTGGGTGTCCAGTCATACAGACTGAGTGTCTGGGTATCCACTCATATACAGACTGAATATCCTGGGTGTCCAGTCATACAGACTGAGTGTCCTGGGTGTCCACTCATATACAGACTGAATATCCTTGGTGTCCAGTCATACAGACTGAGTGTCCTGGGTGTCCACTCATATACAGACTGAATATCCTGGGTGTCCAGTCATAAAGACTGAGTGTCTTGGGTGTCCACTCATATACAGACTGAATATCCTGGGTTCCAGTCATACAAACTGAGTCGCCTGAGTGTCCAATCATACAGAATAAGTCACCTGTGTCTCTAGTCAGACAGAATGATTGTCCTGGGTATCCACTCATACAGACTGAGTGTTCTGGGTGTCCAGAAATACAGACTGAGTCTCCTTGGTTTCCAGGCATACAGACTGAGTGTCCTGGGTGTCCAGTCTTACAGACTGAGTCTCCTGAGTGTCTAATCATACAGAATGAGTCGCCCGTGTCTCCAGTCAGACAGACTGAGTGTCCTAGGTGTCCACTCATATACAGACTGAGTATCCTGGGTGTCCAGTCCTACACACTGAGTGTCCTTGGTGTCCAGTCATACAGATAGAGTATCCTGGGTGTCCATTCATACAGACTGATTCTCCTGAGTGTATAATTATACAGAATGAGTCGCCTGTGTCTCCAGTCAGACAGACTGAGTTTCCTAGGTGTCCACTCATATACACACTTAATATCCTGGGTTCCAGTCATACAAATTGAGTCGCTTGAGTGTACAATCATACAGAATAAGTCACCTGTGTCTCCAGTCAGACAGAATGATTGTCTTGGGTATCCACTCATACAGACTGAGTGTTCTGGGTGTCCATAAATACTGACTGAGTCCTTTGGTTTCCAGGCATACAGACTGAGTGTCCTGGGTGTCCAGTCTTACAGACTGAGTCTCCTGAGTGTCTAATCATACAGAATGAGTCACCCGTGTCTCCAGTCAGACAGACTGAGTGTCCTAGGTGCCCACTCATATACAGACTGAGTATCCTGGGTGTCCAGTCATACACACTGAGTGTCCTGGGCGTCCAGTCATACAGACTGTGTATCCTGGGTGTCCACTCATACAGACTGAGTGTCCTCCTGGATGTCAACTCATATACAGACTGAGTATCCTGGGTGTTCACTCATACAGACTGAGTGTCCTGGGTGTCCACTCATATACAGACTGAGTATCCTGGCTTTCCAGTCATACAAAATACAAAATGAGTCACATGTGTCTCCAGTCAGACAGACTGAGTCATCTGTGTCTCCAGTCAGACAGACTGAGTGTCCTGGGTGTCCAGTCATACAGACTGAGGGTTCTGGGGGTCCAGTTATACAGACTGAGTCTCCTTGGTTTCCAGTCATACATACTGAATCTCCTGGGTATCCGGTCATACAGACTGAGTCTCCTGGCTATCCAGTCATAAAGAATGAGTATCCTGGATGACTAGTCATACAGACAAGGTATCCTGGGTGTCCACTCATACAGACTGAGTGCCCTGGGTGTCCAATCACACAGAATGAGAGTGAGGAGGGCACTCTCAGTCTTTCTTTAACTGCTAGCATGTGTCTCCAGTGTTGTTATGTCAGTTAATTTGGAGAGCAGCAATACGAAGAGTTGCTATAAAGTATTGGCCCCATTCCTCAGCAGAACTTAAATGTTCAGTGGGTGCTAAGAACCTCTAGATTAGGTTAAGGTTCTTTAGGTTTAAGTTATTGTTCTTTAGTGTTTGCTCTTTGCTCGTATGTGGCGATATTGAGTTGAATCCTGGTCCTGGTAACTCTAATCAAAGGGGGCAAATTCTCTATAGTAATATTAGGGGACTATACTCTAATCTTGACGAATTGCAAATTGCCTCTACGGATTTTGACATTGTTCTGTGTTCTGCGACTTTGGTGTTGGACGGAGGAAATATCTCTGAATTACTCTTACCTGCTTTTAATAAACCTACTCTGCTCTTACGTGACGCTTGAGCGCGAGCTCGTGGCTTAAATACTTATATCCGTTCTGGATTTTCGGCCTCTGTCAGATCGGATTTTAAATGTAATTGTCAGGAAGTTCAATTTGTTAAGGTAAGCAGCAGAATTAATAACTCTTATATATTTAGTCTATATCATAACGGTCAAGAGTCTGACCGTAAGTCAGCTTTTATTTTTATCGATAACCTGAATGTTCATCATAGAGAATGGCTCAATTCAGTCTGTGCCCCTCATTGACCTGGGTTCGCTGCATTTGATTTTGCTAATTTATCTGGATGTGAACAACTTATTTCTGAATCGACTCACTACAGTGGAAATCGCCTGGATTTCCTGTTGACAGATGTACCGGGTATAGTTGAGTCTGCTCTTAAACCTCCTCTTGGTAGGTCTGACCATTCTATTATTTCTTTTGATTCAAAACTTAATTTTGAGTTCCTAATATAAGTGTAAAGTGTTAAGTCGGCAGATTGGCCTGCTGTATTCCATGACTTTGATTATATACAATGGAGTAATATATATATACATCTCTTAATCCTATTGATGATTTAAATGCTGCCCTTATTAATATAATAAACCGTAGAATTCCTACTAAGATCATAAGATGTAAACTAAAAGACAAGGTGTGGTTCACTGATGATTGTAGAATGGCATACCAAGAGAAGCAATCTGCTTATCGCCTCTGGTCTCGCAATAAATCTAGATTGTTATGGGTAAATTTTGTCAGACTTCTTCGATTTCTGTTTATGCTGATGCACAAGTAGAATATTACGTGGAATTTTGACCAATGGATCCCAACCACACAAATGGTGGTACACTTTAAAGAATTTTCTTTATGGAATTGATTCTGCATTACCTCGCATTCGAATGGACAATGGAACAGTGACTTTTGACCCACCTGTTTAGGCTGAAGTTTTGTCATCCGTGTTACAGAGAAATCAAAGTCAACAATATCTGGATCTCCCTTCGACTTGTTATCGCAATCCAGAACTCTCATACTTTGCCTTTAAATCTTCAGAATTAAAAATGATTTCTATGATTTGGATTCATTCAGTGGCACTGATCCATATGATATATTTCCACTTTTTCTGAAAACTTTATCTAAGCAACTGGCTCCTAAACTTGCCGAGATATTCAGAAGCCTTCTGGCCTCGTCAATTTTTGCATAATTCATATAACTTTGCTAAGAGAACTTTTTATAGAACTGATAACCCACCGGTTTTCAATTACAAAAATTATCTTATCTTGCCATACTTTGAACCATTTTTTTGTCTCACCCGTGTTTTTAATAAACTTAATATCTCTGTAAATTTTAGATATGAATCCACTTTATATAAAATGTTAGTCCACAATGATACAAGTAAAAAAAGGTGGAGTATATTCTATAGAATGTTCTATTTGTAATTTACCTTACTTCAGGCAAACTGGTAAATCTTTATCTACTAGAATTTACCAACATAAACATAATATTAGAAGAGTTGAAATAAACAGCGCTTTATTTTTACATTTATCTGAAAATAACCACCCCATTGAATGTAATTCTGCAAAATTCCTTTATTATTCCGCTGATTTCACAAAAAGAAATATTGTCAAGTGTTCCTTAATTGGCACCTTACCCAATATAAATATTTTCCCTGGCTTATTTACACTCGACCCTGTTTAAAAAAAAAAACTTGTACTAAATGAAATAACTTCATAATGCAGCCTGTTGTCATTCTATAATTGTGTAACATCATTCGCATTGCCTCCCCCACCACGTGTCTCTGTTATGACTGTGGATTAACTCTTAGCCCTAAATGTTTTCTCTCTAATGATAATCCTTTAAAATGTTGGGTTTTTTTCACCCACTGTATTCCATTCATATACATGGCGTTGTTGTGTGTATATCGTTTTAGGGATGCATATGTCTGTTATTAGTTTCCTATTGTTCTTTTTTCTTGGTATTTTTCTGTCTTGTGTTTGTGTTTTTTTTCCATTGGTTTGTACTATGTGATGAGCGTTCCTTTCGTATCTTTGTACCCTATATAAGGTTGTCTTCTCTATCTGCATGCTATTCCTTGAAAATGAACTTGCAAATATAGTTCGAAAGTGCTTAGATTCATCTTTTCATTTTCCTGTGGGTTAATTTTCATATTATTGCTTTTCTCACGTGCCACTTTGAGTTTTTTCATTATATATATATATATATATATATATATATATATATATATATATATATATATATATATATATATACATATATATATATATATATATATATATATATATATATATATATATATATATATATATATATATATATATATATTGGAATGAGGCCTTTTTTATGCAGGATTCATTGAAGTCGACAGCAACGGCTGCATTATTTACTTTTGGCTTCAGCTTTCTTATAGCTTTACTATAGTCTCAACAGATGGCGCTAGGCGAGGAAAATTGCGAGGAAGAGGCATAACTTTATTTGCCTAGACGTCTTTCGACCTTAGAGTAGGCCATCTTTGGGGCAGAATGGTGAACGTGATATTACAGGAAAATATATTTATTATGTTTGAACATTACCGTAAGAAAACGGACCAATCAACTAACTCGAAAAATACATGGATAGATTTATGTTTAAAAATATTTTGAACATTATTGTAAGGAAACAGACCGATCAACTAACATGACAATACATGGATTTGTTTAAAAATATGTTCGAGAACAAAAAATTGATGTTGGGTATAAACAAAAAGAGGAAAAGGTTTAGGAATATTCTGGTTCCATGCGGGGCCGTTGCAGATTCTGGCGGCGAGTCTTTGGGAGGAGAGTATCTGGCTGGAGTTGTGTATTGATTGAAGGTCTGTGTTGGGAGATCATAACTGCCTCGGCCATTCGAAGTCTTCGGCGGTCAGGATCACGGAAGACCGGACGCTATAGGAAGAAAGGTATCGGACCCACCTTCCCTACATTTATTTACCCAGGGTCAGCCACCAAGAATGATGTAGTTCTCACTCACATCAACTTCCCGTTCCACCAACTAGTCCAGCTGGGGCCGTTGACCCAAGTGATCACATCCCTATGATTATAACAGTAGCAGCTGTTCCTATTCTAGTTCCTGTTACAACCCAGGAAAGATTTCTCCAAGGCTGGCTGGGACGCATAGAGCAGAGCGTTCGGATGCATCTCCCCGATATGATCGGCGCATCCGAAGAAGATCTGGACAACGAATTGACCAATATTAACAGATGCATATCCAACGCAGACGCTTTTACAATCCCGGAAATCTTACACAAAAAGATACTGCCTACCATCCCTGCACAAGAGAGAGTGGTGCTCCAAGAGTGCTTCTATGAGATATAAGTTCGTATCCTCGACATGGGCTACACGAGGCCCATGGACTTCCAGATTGCACAGCAAACTAGGAGGCAGCTTAACACCACGCTGTCTAACGAGCTGAGGGAGAAATGGAACCATCTTATTGACAGAATAGACATTGACAGAAATCCGAAGTCTCTCTGGTCAGCCATCAGCAGGCTAAAATGGACTACCGGAACACAGAGCCCCACCGTATTTTCACACAGCAGAATCACGGCGACTACCCGCTGTAAAAAGAAGCAACTTTTTCGCGAATTCTGGAAGGATGTCTTCAAAATCTCCGATGAAGAGGAGGAGGACTTAGACCCAGCCTTCGAGGATCAGGTTCTCGAATACATGGAGATGAGGGAGGACAGATTCATTCCTCACAGAACCGCGAACCTCACTCGTCTACATGATAACTCACAGGAAGGGAATATCATCACCAATGCGGAATTGTGGGGGGCTCTCTCATCGTTCCGACCCAAAGCCTAAGCCAGGCACCTGAAAAGAGGCCGCTGAAAGAATCCGGACTAGACTGCTCAACCTGTTCAACGCGTCCCTAGCAATTGGATACTTCCCAGATGGCCTTAAAACGTCAAAGATGATATTCATCCCGAAACCTGGAAAACCTGCGAATCAGGTCATGAGCTTTAAGCCTATCTCATTGCTGGAGAATGTTGGGAAGGTGTTTGAGAGTATCCTTAACACTAAGCTAACTACACACCTATCGAACCATTCTCTGCTGAACGAAGATCAACATGGATTTAGAAAACACCGCGGCACGGAGACAGCCATAGCCCACATGCTTCAAGATGCAGCAAAAGGGCGAACTAATAGGTGCTAAATCAACGTCGTCCTTAGAAATGTAAAGAAGGCCTTCGATAAAGTCTGGATCGATGGCCTAATTACAAAATCTCGAGACTGAGACTCACGCCCCTTTTTCGCAAAAATCCTCTTCAGTTACCTAACTGCAGGCAAGCTGTCATTGCCTTCGACGATCACACAGGGGAGGCTTTCGATATCCTGTCTGGTGTACCGCAAGGAGGATGCCTCAGCCCCACTTTCTTGACCATCTTCATGAGATATATTCCTAAACCTATAGACAAAAGAACGTTCAACATCCAGTACGTGAACGATGTCACCCAAATCGTGGTTGGTCGGATAAAATCCGCAAGGATGATGGCCAGAGCCACGGTTGCGAAAGCAGAAAGGATATCCAGCTTTGAGAAGCGCTGGAAAATCCAGACCAACATCGCAAAATTCAAAGCGACCGCGATCGGGAGACATTGGACCGTCAATCTCAATATAGATGCGATTGACATTGAATACTCGCCAAGTGTGTCCGTACTCGGCTTCAAGCTTGACAGCACGGGCAAGAGCAGGCACATCGGCACAAGATTGAAATGGCAAACACGAAACTGAACAAAATTCAAAGATTTAGAAACCTTAATCAAGCAAATAAGAATAAATTATACACCAGTTTAGTTAGAACTAAATTGGTATATCCTGCTGTACAGCTCAATGCAGCCTTATCCAACAACAACATAAAACTTCAGCGGGTGCAAAATCGAGGACTCAGGTTCATCACCAATGCAAGGTGGCAAAAGTTTCGGACCTTGAGGAGCCTCCATGAAAAGGTTGGCATTGATCAGATCAACGTCTTCCTTCACAAGTAAGAACGATACATGGGCAAGACTCGAAACAATTCTCTCCAGGAAGACTCTGGACGCCGTTGACCCAGAAGCAGAAGGAGGTAGATTTAAACACTACCTTTCCAACACCAGAACGATCGTACCTATACCTTAATACAAATAAATCTAAAAATAAAATAAGAAAACAAGTAAAACAACAAACTAGACAAAAGATCCCGTAGTGGAACAAACAAAATTAGAAAAAATAAATAAAAAAGATCCAGAAGTGGGACATCCAAAAGTAAAACAAAAAGATAAAAAAGATCCCGTAATGGGACACCAATACCCAAAAAGTTGAAGGCCCGATCACCGGGCACCATTCATTTATCTCTACTACTTCCTTCCTCTTCTATCTATTTTGTCCTTCCCTCTCTTTGTGCTTTTTCCACCTCTATTCTATCTTTCTAAATAAAAAAAAGAAAAAAAAAGTTCCCTATTCTGCCCCAAAGATGACCTAATGTTAGGTCGAAAGACGTCTAGGCATATAACTTATGCCTCTTCCTCGCAATTTTCCTCGCCTAGAGCCATCTGTTGAGACTAGAGTCAAAGCTATAAGAAAACTGTAGCCAAAGAAAGCAATGCAGCCGTTGCTGTCCACTTCAATGAATCCTCCCATATATAATACACAGACAAAGAGCGAACAAACACATGGACAATGACCGAACAGACAGACAATCATTAAAGAGACAGGTAGACAAAGACCAAACAGAGAGAAAGACACAGAAATAGAGAAAAATCGGCGTAACAGAACTACAAATGGACATTCTCATGAAGGTGTTTCAAAGGAGGTGAATTTTACATCGTGAAATCTTGCGCTCATTTAAATGAGCCCCACTCACTACTTCCGAATTCTCTCCTATCCGAATACACTACGAAAATAGACATCCACACCATAAACCCAACTTAAATAATTTTTCAATTAAAGATACAGCAAACGCCGAAAACCAACTAAGTACACTGGAATCTCTTTATATTAGATTTAAAAACCTCACTTTAAACTCCGATACAAGCTCATTTCCCCTCTTACTACAACTATAATCCCCCACAAATTACGCACGCCAAATCCACTCCTCCTCAAAACAACCTATATTTTTCAAATATTTCAATTATCTCCCTTTTTATCAACAAAGACACCCAAAACTAATTAGTCTCAATTTTATTTAAAAAGAAAAATATATTTCCTATTCCCTAATAGTTAAAAGACCTGCATTTTTATATTTTGAATATTACCACCTCTGCTGCTTCTCTAAAAAATTCTTATTTTTGTATATATTTATAATCTCACATCCTTGAGAATGGGTTTCCTACCCGAAACGTCGGTACCAAGAAGTTAATATATAATTATGAACTTCCTAAATTTAGCCTGCTTATTTATCCTAAAAATACGTATACGCCTGGCAACACGCAACCCCTCTGCTCTCTTAATATATATATATATATATATATATATATATATATATATATATATATATATATATATATATATATATATATATATATATATATATATATATATGAGGAATTAAACCACATTCTCCGAAGACAATTTAATTCAGTACAGTTTCGATGTATCTCACACCCTTTTTCAACTGACACTGGATAGAAAATATGAGAAAAGAGCTTACATACATAACACAGGGTCAGTTCGTGAAAGATCCCCCTTTTTCCCCCCAATCCCCTACTTGAGGCTAATCAGGAAGGGGGGGTTAGGCCTAAACATATTGAAGGGCTGACATTTCACTATTTGTTTATTTGCTTTCGTATTACAGGATTAAAAGAAAATTGACCCTCAGATAGATTTAAATTAGGAACTGACGATATCAAGCTCGATTCTACGATTCATCTCTTAACATAGTTAGCCGATTTAAATACCATTTTACTTCCATTGAAATCGATCGAATGATTCAAGTCTCTAACATGGCAAAATATTCCACTGCTTTTGCTGCCCACTCTAATATCTCTTTTGTGTTCGTACAATCTCTTGTTTAGATATATCCCCGTTTCCCCTATATAAACTTTATGGCAATCGTTGCATGGTATTGCATATACTCCTATGTTATGATGTTCTTTGGGTTTCCTGGCAATCATCAATTGGTTTAAGGAATTATTATATTTAAAGGCTAGATTAATACCCTCTTTTCCAAATATGTCCTTTAAACTATTTAATTTATTATTAAATGGGAATGTTATACATTTGTTGAAGTCGTTAGTGCGGTAAGGCTTATTACCATAGAATGTTTTCCTAGCCTCAAAATATGCAGACGATATGAACCAATCGGGGTAATACAAATTAGGAAAAATGGTCCTGATATTAACAATTTCTTCATCTAAATAGGAAGGATGACATATTTTATATGCTCTTAGGAAAAGGTTAGAAATTACCCATTTTATAACAGTATTATCGTGAAACGAAAAATAATGTATATAGGCATTCGAGTGGGTTGGTTTCCTATAAACATCAAGTTTTAATTCATGGTGATCTTTATAAATTAGGACATCTAAAAAGGGTAATCTATTATCATATTCCCATTCATATTTAAATTTGATGGAGACATGTAAATTATTCAAATTATTAAAAAAGGTATCAAAATCATGGCCATTAGGCCATACAGAAAATACATCGTCAATGTACCTTAACCATATAAAGTTAGGGGGAGAAATTGTGGGAAGGAGTTCAGTCTCAAAATATTCCATGAAGAGACATGCCAATATCGGAGATAAACTATTTCCCATGCTAAGGCCAAATATTTGTCTATAAAACTCATTATTTACTCGAAACACATTGTCAGAGAGACATAATTCAACTAAATCGATAAATTTACTCGTAGAAATGGGAAGATCCAACCCCCTCGAATGCCTATATACATTATTTTTCATTTCACGATAATACTGTTAAAAAATCGGTAATTTCTAACCTTTTCCTAAGAGCATACAAAATATGTCATCCTTCCTATTTAGATAAGGAAATTGTCATTATCAGGACCATTTTTTCTAATTTGTATTACCCCGATTGGTTCATATCGTCTGCCCATTTTGCAGCTAGGAAAACATTCTATGGTAATAAGCCTTCCCGCACTAATGACTTCAACAAATGTATAACATTGCTATTTAATAATAAATTAAATAGTTTAAAGGACATATTTGGAAAAGCGGGTATTAATCTAGCCTTTAAATATAATAATTCCTTAAACCAATTGATGATTGCCAGGAAACCCAAAGAACATCATAACATAGGAGTATATGCAATACCATGCAACGATTGCCATAAAGTTTATATAGGGGAAACGAGGAGATATCTAGACAAGAGATTGTATGAACACAAAAGAGATATTAGAGTGGGCAGCCAAAGCAGTGGAATATTTTGCCATGTTAGAGACTTGAATCATTCGATCGATTTCAATGGAAGTAAAATGGTATTTAAATTGGCTAACTATGTTAAGAGAAGAATCGTAGAATCGAGCTTGATATCGTCAGTTCCTAATTTAAATCTATCTGAGGGTCAATTTTCTTTTAATCCTGTAATACGAAAGCAAATAAACAAAATAGTGAAATGTCAACCCTTCAATATGTTTAGGCCTAACCCCCCCTCCCTGATTAGCCTCAAGTAGGGGATTGGGGGGAAAAAGAGGGGATCTTTCACGAACTGACCCTGTGTTATGTATGTAAGCTCTTTTCTCATATTTTCTATCCAGTGTCAGTTGAAAAAGGGTGTGAGATACATCGAAACTGTACTGAATTAAATTGTCTTCCGAGAATGTGGTTTAATTCCTCATATATATATATATATATATATATATATATATATATATATATATATATATATATATAAAGGATTTTTTTAAGATGGTTGGATATTTTTTGCTAGGGAAAGAATATCTCGTAATAGCTTATAAGCAATTATGGAGAAAAAAATGGTTTCACAGGCGCCCTTGACACCCACAGCTCCCAGTTCGGGTCCCCCTCTGAGTCATTAAGGTTCATTCTAAACCAAAGACAATTAGAAAATGATGCTAGATACATTTACCGACAGGAATGACTTATGATTCTTATGGTTTTATGTAGTTTATGATTGAAAAGTACCTTCTAGTTAAAAACCCTCATTACTTTTCGCTGACGTCTAATTTATCAACTTTAAATACAGGGTGGCCCAAAAAGTCGTCCTGTCATAGGAAAAATTCATTAAAAATCTCATTTGATGAATAAAAATTATATTCAGGTTTTAATAATAATTTTATTTATTAAATACAATGGTAGTAATTTTTAAAGCAAAAAAATATCCTTTAATAAAATTATACATATACAAGTTGTTAAATGGTAGCGTGATTTTCGGAGCACCCTGTAGATAAATCCTTCAATCCGCAAAAGTTTGTTTATCCACTAGTAGGAAATCTATGTAGATCATTTTCTACAGGACAATTATCAGAAGCTCATACATGCCTTAATAAAAATCGAGGACGATTTATGGTCGTGTTATGAGAGTTTATGGCAGAATTTATTGTGTAGGGTCGCGTTTTAGTCGTGTTTTCCTTCTATAATTACCTTAAATCATTCGTGGATAGGTGTGGCTTTCGATCAGTTTGTTTAAGGATAAACCATTCCTAAATTAATGGGAGGAACCATTGACAAACCTGCATGAGAGGATTATTGGAAGCAGTTTTAAATAACGCTTGGAGCATTTTAAAATTGACTTGAGGAACCATTTCCAAACCATCGCAAATTGACGTAAAGAAGCATTGTCGAATTAACGAGAGGAACCATTCTCAAATTGAAGGAGGTAACCATTCACCGACCTAGATAAATTAACGAGAGTAACCATTCTTAAGTTAATTGTCGTATATCATTCCTGAATTTATTGAAAAAACCATTTCCAAACCACCACAAATTAATGCAAAGAATCAGTGGAGAATTTCTGGCGGAACCATTCTTAAGCTTGCCTAACTTGAAGTGAGGAACCAAGTGAGGAACCATGGTTAAATTAAGGAAGTTACCATTCTTCAATTAATGGCAAAATGCCACAAATAACCGGAGGAACCACTCTTACATGCACCCTACTGAAATTGACGGGATAAACTATTATCAAACATACGTAAAATGACGGCATGAACCATACATAAAAATACACAAATTGACGGAAAGAACTATTGTCGAATCAAGGAGAGGAACCATTCTCAAATGGAAAGAGGTAACCCTTCACCGACCTACACAAATTGACGAGAGTAACCATTCTCAAGTTAATTGTTGTATACCATTCTCGAATTAATGGAAGAAACCATTTCAAACCTGCACAAAATGCCTGGAGGAATATCTTTAAATTGGTTGAGGTAACATCCTCTAATTAACTGGAAGAACCATTCTCAAACCTGCAAAAATTTGGAGGAAGAACCATTCTTAAATTTACGGAGTTAGCATTCTTATATTAAGGTCGGAACCATTTTCAAACCTGCATGAAAGGACTAGAGGAACCATTCTTAAATTAACAGTAGTAACATTCTTAAATTAACAGTAAGGACTATTTCAGACCTAAGGATATTGTTTAGTTGCGGAGGAAGCAACCTAACGGGGGGTACTTTTGCTAAATTAGCGGGAGGAACCAGCTTACAAAAAATGACTGCAAGAACCACTCTTAAATTCATTATGATACTATTTTTAAATAAAGTTGAGGAACCATTTTCAAACCTATATGAAAGGATTAGATGAACCATTTTTAAATTAACATAGGAACCATTCTTAATTTGAGATAACCATTGTAAACCTAATTGAAATCATGGACGAAATATCGTTAGGTTATCTTATTTTATGGTAGAATTGGTTATCTTATGTCATCCTTTACTCGTGACGTCAGTCTGTGCTTGAAATCATTCGTGGACAATAGATAAATTTGAAGGTTTTTGTTATGGTTGTAAAACACAACCGTGGCCCCCGTTGCTGCCATGTGTGTTTTTCACACTGTTATTTCGATCGAGATAAATACTAGACGTACTGTTGACAATAAGTCACTAGTACACTATTCGAATGATTCATCTTAATTCAATATATCCCGCACTTACAATAAGATAACAATTGGATGGGATTTCCGTGGCTACGGAAGAAAATTCCAACTTTAAAATGAAAACATTTCTCGGAAACGGCGAACAAAATACGACTCTACCACGATCATAATCAACCATATTCTCGGATAACACTTCTGAAGAGCTACATCTATTATTCTTATGGTACCTGCAGCAACCATTGATATAGTAGAAGCACCAATACGCATGGGGAAGTCAGATGACATCGGGAAGGTTATGTGCCCTACCTGCCCCAATGCTTGCAGGAAGATCTTCGGCTATATATCTTCCATATATTTTCACTTTCTTGTTGCTATTGCTCTTCAAATTTGATACAAAAAATTTGCGCCACTAAAGTTTGTGAGGTCAAAATACCCCGCAGGATAGAGAAAACACTAATTTCAAAGTACTTCCGAGCTTCATTCAGCTCATTCCAGTTCAAAGTAAGTTACTTGGAATTAGTGTTTTGTCTTTCTGCGTGGATTTTATTTAATTCATTGCATACATCACTTGAATTTTAGTCAGCTGGCCCTAGTTAAACATGGCATAGTGTCTTGCCAATTGCTTCAATTGGAGAGGCGTAGGTAGGGAGCTAGTCGTCGATTGGCGACCCATTGATTATGATGCGTGGTGGCAGACAGTCCCATCCACACATAGCCAATCACAACCGCTTTGTTTTTTCCCTCCCTTCTCTCTTCCTACACACGCACCACATTACTCATTTATCCCCAAATCTGCACAACGGGTTTCTATATCCACACTCCCCTAACGAGGAACTGGTAGCCGTACCCTAGGCCAGGATGGGTTCCTTGCTCGTTGGTTGATGCCCAAACACTACTACAGCTCTTTTTTAACCTTACCTCCAAAGAAGGACAGGTAGATCGTGCCTTCGGGCTTGCCAGCATTGTCCTTCTGATCTTTATGTGACTTTCATTTTTCGATCATGCCCATCATCCATTCTTGGATGATTTTGTCAAAAGATTAGGGTTGAGGGGTAAGAGACCCCCTGAGATTATATGAGGTCCATAAATGAAGCTAGGGGGCCAGAAGAGCTCCCTCTCCAATCCCGCAACAGCTGATATAAAGTCCAGTATTGACGTTTCGGGACGGGCAGATCCACCCCCCACTGCGAGCTGCTATGAGGTCCTGTATTGACGTTTTGGCTCAACCAGAACCTCCCACCCCACCCCCTAGCTGCTATGAGGTCCGTTATTGAGGTTTTTGGACGAATTCCCCCCCCCCCCCCGTCACCCCTACCGAACTAGTATTAGTACTTTAGTGAGGTTTCACGGTCGGAAGAGCGATGTGTTATGTATGTGAAACAAGGATGAAATGAAGAGACAGGATTGCTGCGATTGGCTGTATTAGGTATGACGTACATAGCTAGATCTGTGTGAGTTTATACCTCAGACTCAACGAACCATCTGAGTGGTGGCAGCTCCCTAATGAGGGCTTGTTTTTTGCGCCTTGTATCACCTGGATTCGATCCCGATACCGAGATGGCTGAAATCCAATTACTCTAACCAAAGCTCCGATATATATATATATATATATATATATATATATATATATATATATATATATATATATATATATATATATATATATATATATATGCTGGTAATTGATTTGTTCCTTGTGAATCTGATATGTAGCAGGAATATGAAGACCCAGGTGATTATACTAATCATTTATTGGCAGGACGTTTCGGACCTTTACTAGGACCATCTTCAGCGACTATATCATCTAATGAGAAGGGGAAGGAACATTAATTGATAACACTTAAAAGAATGCATTAAAAAAAAAGCGGAAGAAGGCAAGTTAAAATAATAAAATTGACAATAATTAAAATTAAAGTAAAAACACTGTGATTAGTATAATCACCTGGGTCTTCATATTCCTGCTATATATATATATATATATATATATATATATATATATATATATATATATATATATATATATATATATATATATATATATATATATTCAACAAGGTTGCGTCGTAATTATAATTGCAGCAGGAAGGATACGGCCATCAGTGACATTCTTATTTGTTCCAAGCAACGTTTCGGATTACCCAATCCATCATCAGGCTAAAGGGACAAACCAAATTTGTGAAGCGAAAAAATGTTAACTTAAACTAAATACAAATCAAAAGCAAATAATTACGATAGTAAACCTATAAAATTAAAAGTATTAATAATTACAAGTATATATACAGATAAGCTCAAAACAAAGGGGAAGAACAAATTCATACCTGCTGTCAGCGAGTCAGGGAAATGACTAAGGAATTTACCAAAATCGGACACGATTATCGGTAGTTTGTTGTCGGGAGAATATTAACAGGTCTGAAGCTGGTTGGTTGTGGCTATTACCGATAATGGGTGGTAGGTCAAGTCTGAATTTAACGTGGGCGGATGTGTTTTTATGAAGAGAGATTCCACAATTCTGAGCTGGGTTATGTTAGGATTAGAGCCCAGAATCTCAAAATTATTGATATTTACATCAACCTTACACTTTATAATGCGATCTCTGATTGGCGAGACTTCATTACTATATATATATATATATATATATATATATATATATATATATATATATATATATATATATATATATATATATATATATATGTGTGTGTGTGTGTGTGTGTGATAAAAAAACCTCACAGTGAAACGAAAATTCTAACTACTTTAGAATTCTCTTCCAAGTTCATTCCTTAATAATGAACTTGGAATAGAGTTCGAAAGTGCTCGGAATTTTCGTTTTATTTTCCATCTTAAACACAATCTGCTATGATGAGTCAATGCATAGAGTCCCAAATTTGGTCGTCTTTAACGGGTAATTCTAGCTTGCACCGACTACCCTCTTCGGGTCCCACGTCAAACAATACCCCGCTGCAAAATTCTTTGAAGCGAGTACAAATTGTAGTAAAACCAAGGCCAAAAATGCACGAGTTCTCCCGGGGTGTAATTGCGGCTTTCAGGACATAAAGTTGCAATTAGATCTGATGGAATCTCGTAAATCCTTTCTATATTACTTTTCATCTATCTTTTTATGCCCCCCTCCCTGAGGACTGGTGGTTAATTATAATATATTCTGTTCCTTAATTAGGTCTTAAGGAATATCTTCCTCACACCAAATGCTTAGACGTGTTTTCTACCACTGTTCGATCATCTCCGAATCGGATACACTCGCGGGATGTATCGCCATTTAATGGAGCGCTCCCTTCCACCTTACTGCGACCACTGCGTTGTCCCCCGGATTGCTCGGACATTCTTGTTGAAAGTCCCGGTCTGGGTGATCGCACACGTTACCTGTCCCGGTACTGGGACAAGCCTGGTCGCTACCGTCCCTTGTACTTGGGAAGGGTTCGTGGACACAGAATTAAGGATTTTTTGACTTTTTAGAAGAGACTGGCCTCTTCCATTTTATTTGACTCTCTTTGGTGTTGGTCGCATGCTCCTGTACCTGGACGGAGCGAGCCCCTCCCCCCGACGCCGCAGCGTGATTCCTTCTTCTTCATGCTTTTGTTTTGTTTGTCTTCTGTTTGCTAAGCGTTTGCTCTTGTTTAATTTGGGTTGTGTTTATTTTTTTTTTTTTATGTAACCTAGCATTACGCTGAAAATTAATTACAGCGACTTATGCACTTGCTGAAAGTCGCCAGATGCTCCCCCCCTCCGCCCCCCCCCCCCCCTAACACTACAGAGCTCCTCTTTGATGGTTTTACTCGAGTACACAACTCGGTGGCGAGATTTCCGTCGATGGAAAGAGCGAATCTACGAACGACCCGATAGAGCGTGAAAATGAACACCAAAGAAGAAGGAAGCGAGCAGAAACCTAAAAAATGTCTAGTTTACTACCACAGGAACTGAAAAATAATGGACCTAACAGACAAAGGGGCGGCTAAATGAGACTAAACCTCCAAAGGTCCTCAAGAGTAAGAAAAGTTGGAAAATAGTGAAGGACATCGCCGATGGAGGGCGGTGAAATGAGACTAGACCTCCAAAGGTCTCAAATTACCAGGAAACGAGAAAGAGATACGTAGAAGAGGTCGCTAGAACATCGCGTATCAGATAGGGAAACCGTCCCTAAAGTAGCTTAGTACAGGTGGGCCTCCCCAAAACATTCAAGGTTAAAAAAAGCGTCCCCATAAAATTCCAAGTTAAGATACAGGTCCCCAAAGTCAGTTAGGTTAGGTTAGTTACTGAAATTCATAGTCTGCTTACAGAACATTTTATAATGTCCCTCTCAAATCTTAATCTCATTATGATCTCTCGATTAGGGTTTAATCTGAATGTATACACACTAAGCTTCTTGCAATATTATCAAGGTAAAGATTAGCGTCCCCCAAATCCTTAAGGTTAAGAAAAGCGTCCGCATAAAATTCCAGCTTAATATACGCGTCTCCAAAGTCGTTGGGGACGTTTTTATTTACCTGCTCCGGAAAATGTAACTTAAAAAACAAATTATCAAATAAACTGTCAATTTCTAAAGTCAATTACGTTAGAAAGGACACGGCGGACTTAACTTCCGAAGACCTCATCCTAGAAACAAGGCTTCTAAGCAATCTAGCAAGATGTTAGGGTATATTAATCCAAATTCCATGTTAAAGGCAAATGATGCCGTTCTACCCCTGCCTAAATCTCTCGCCGGCGTCGCCTCGAATCTATAATCTTGGTTTTCTTATCTAGATAAAGACACAGCGCTATTAGATGAGGCTCAATTAATTGGAGCTTAGGAACAATTCAATTAAATACCTCGATCATTTGACCTATTAACAGTCACAAGTCGGCGATTACCTGCCCAATCGAGAAAGGTAGTTAAATAACTTAAGAGGTTCAGTCCTATTAAGATGGAGGATAAAGAACAGCTCGTTAAAATGGATTCAATTTATAAACAATGGTTTCAACATGACTCTAGTCCTTGTCTTAACCTAACAATCGTTTCAACATGACTCTAGTCCTTGTCTTAACCTAAAAATCGTTTCAACATGACTCTAGTCCTTGTCTTAGCCTAATTAATGACGCAAACGTGGCATACTCTACCTTTAACAGTGGAAAGTATGTTGTTTATGTTTAAAGCCTAACTACATAAATATGTTGTAGGTGATGAGCACATCTGAGAATTTAACTAAATGAAGGTTGGAACGAAAAATGATGCATGGGTCCGAAGGTGGTTTTATATATTCTTCTTCTACCTGTTTCGGGAGGTGGTGTGGTGGGAAAGGTAGTTCTTTACTATCCTCTCGTGTGGTCAATACCCCGCTCTAGCGATTCTGTCTAAATAGATGAAGGATATGGATGGAACTTCATCGAGAGTAACAAGGTCAACAAACCTAAGTCGCGTGCTCTCAATTATTCTGATTTATGACCTTACGACTTTCAATAATATCCGGAATAACCTTGAGAGGATATTGGTAATTTATATCATTCTTCGATGGAGAATGTAAACCAGCATAAGGGTTTCAAATTTCGTTAGAATCGGCTGAATAGTTACGATGGTATTGCAAAAAATATAAACATTGAAAGTTAAAATGGTTACCCCCCGACCGACGCCCTACATACCGACATAGTAACTTATAAGAGTCACATCCACGCGATAAAAAGGCGTATTTGCTGACACGTTATGGCAGGGGCGGGCAACCTTTTCATACTGAGCCAGATGAGACTTTTGGGAGCAGGCCGCGCGCGGGCCAGAGTGACAAACCAAATACCCAAAGTGACCATATATTATATATATATATATATATATATATATATATATATATATATATATATATATATATATATATATATATATATATATATATATATATATATATACTAGAATACATTATTATACAAGAATTTTATTGAAAAACCTACAAATGAGTGAGAGGGCTGGCGCTGGTTGCCATGACGAAGTGTTTCAATGTGCGCCACCTCGATGGATGAGGTAGACAACATAGGAGAAAGTGATTGAGGTGGCGGCGGTCCGAGAGGAGTTGGGCGCGAAGGTGAACTTCGGAGAAGAGTTGTTCGCAACAGACGGTGCTGCCAAACATGGCCACGATGCGCTGAAGAACATGCGCAATGTATTGCGGAAAATTGCTAGAAGGGAGGATGAGGTCACGGAATTTTGTTTGGCCGATTTTTTGTGGGGTGGGGTGGGGTGGGGTGAGGGTGGGAGCTGGGGTTTTGCGGGCCGGATTGCAATATTAATGTCGAGCGAGGTGGCGGGCCAGACGCTAGTCCTTCGTGGGCCGGAGGTTGACCACCCCGGCGTTAGGGCGATGAGTCTTTCATCCAGAAGCTGCCAACTGTTTCGCTGCCAGTCGTCGCTCATCTGCTCCACCGGATCCAAGCGTTGCAGCTTCATAGGCTGTTTATCTGAGGCGCAAAAGATAATCCACCAAATATGCGCAAGCAACGAAGGGAAGGTAATTTTAAAGTAAAACTAATAATTTCCATATGGCCCTTAAATCAAGATTTGAGATCATTTAGCATTTCAATCCAGTCATGTTGTCTATAATCTAAAGGAATATATTTGATTACCGATCGGGATTATGTAAAAGAAAGTCAGACTTTTCACAAAAAAAGTAGACCCACTTTGTATTTCAACAGTTTTAGTTAAAATTAAGAAAATTTGAATGTATAATTGTTATTTGATCTAAAAAATAGTTCTGTGTAGTTGTCTTAAGAAATCTAATAAATTATACCTCTATTCTATAGAGAAATAATAAGGAGGGATAAGGCAGGGCGACTCCTTGTCTCTCAATCTGTTTACAGCTTTGCTAGAGGGGCCTTTTGGAGGAACTTTGAACCGTGAGCAAAATGAATTAAGATATATGCTAACTTCACTAATTCACTATGAAAATACAATAGTTGAATGCCTCTGTAAATGAGAAATGAATTAACATTATGAAGTATAGTAGTAGCGACAGAGCTACCCCCTCACCGGGGACATTTACAACTTTAAATTATTTCCTCCTGTTTACCTACTGGTCTAAGTAAGCACTTTATGGACACCATGTCATATTCCCCGCTTTTTATGTTCAATGATTTAATTTTAATCTTTTCCTCAAATTCAGAGGACAGTGAGTTATACTAGAACAACCACAATCCAGTTACACAGACTGAAAATTAACATAAGATAAATAGTGAACAATAATATTGCAGAAGATGAAAGAGATCAGACGATGAAAGTTTGGTACAAATTACATTTAATCGGGATAAAATGTAACTCCGTATAGCAACATGGAAAAGGAAATAAGCAGAACAAAATTATGCTGGAGAGCGGTAAGAAGTAATTAACTAATGCAGTTTACTAGTATGGTAAACTGCAATTGTGGGTTAAGAGCCCCCCCTCCCCCCGATGCAGTATAAAGGTGGTGTTTATTCGTTGTTATGGTAACCGTAGACTGTTCTGGTTGCCTTAGCTCCTCAAATTCCTATTGCTTTCGTGAAGACTGTGTTTGTGCCTTAATTTTTATCGCACTGAGAATTGTACGTTAGTACCGCGCGTCCAGTGAATCCTTTTGGATGAGTTATGGCAGTGTCGTATAGAAAAATTCATTCACGAATTTTTACCTCTAAAATTGTGAAATTTTTCACTCGCTTTCGTGCGCCCGTGGTGAGTAGTGAACTTGCCCCCCCCCCCAGCCTTCCCCGCTCTTCATCGCGTCTCCTTGATCGGACAACAACCTGTAGGCATTCGAAAAGCGCCCTACACGTAAGGTAAAGTGCCTTTTGAAAAACTATATTTTGGGGGCCTGGGACACCTCTCTTGAAAACTTTCTTTGCTCTTAAACCTGGTGATAAATTCTCTCTCAAACTACACACACACACATACAAATGCAAACAATCACACGCTTACTCCGTGGGGATTTTCCCTTTGAAATTTAATTTTCCGTATTCCAGATGAGGAAATGGAAAATTGAATGAGGGAGACTCGTCGATTCCGCTGAAGACTCTCTTGGATGGCCCAAAGCTGGACCGAGTGAGGGTCTTTGCACAAATCTAAGGCGATTTGGGTATTGCTCTGTTTAGACTCGTCGATACCCACAATGGATACGCGGCAATCTGTTCCAAGGAGGCTGACTGCCTAGCACTCACCTCTCCAAAAGCTGCAGAGTGCTTAAAGAACATTAATTTGAAACCTCACACACCACCACAGATCAAAACACATCGCAGTGTTATCCTTTGCGCCTCGATCCTAAGGTTGGGGGCGCTCCGTCAAAGAAATCCAGGCGGAGGTGGAAAAAACACACCTGGGCGAAGGTTTCGGAAATTATAAAGTTCAAAGACTATACTCATGTCTTTAAGATAGTCTTTACTGATTCAGCTATGGCGGTTAAGGCCAAGGAGGGAGGTATGCTCCTCTTCAACGTCTGCTTCTGTCCTGAGCAGATCGAAGGTTAGGAGTTTATCGACCTCCAGATGTTTTTCAAGTGCTACAAGTACGAGGAGCACACCACGGACACCTGCCCTAGGGAGAACATTCTTATGTGCTCTATTTGCTCATCAGATGCACATCTTGGAGGATTTGTAATAGTACTTCTATCAAGTGCCTGAACTGTGCAGGAGAACATAAAACACTTTCCATGGCTTACCTGATCAAGAAAGAACTCTTAAAGAAAAAGGCAAATCAAAACGATCTGGCTGAGGAGGCAAAAGCTAATAGCATCTACGCCAAGGTGGCTAAGGCTGCTGTGGCGGAATATCGGGAAAATAAGACACCTCCACGTCGAGAATGAAAACTCGACCAAAATTATGTGTTGCATCTATTATGCTCACATTGCAAATCTCTCCTCCCCGGGGTGCTTTGCAGATAAACTAAATAGAATGCTGACTCATAATGGGATGGATGAAATGTGGTTTCCCCCAAATCTACGGACGGAGAAGAGTCTTAAGATTAGTCTCAAACCCCAATGCGAGACTAGTTGCCAGAAAATACCCACCCCTGGCAGCGCCTCAGTTCTTTCCAGGGATCCCAGGATCAAGGCACAAATGGAAAGAGATTCGAACCCACCAGGCACCGGAAAACAAAACAACGCTGTAAACACCGAACACCAAAACTCACAAACGCACACACAAAGTATGGAAGTTTCGGAGACTGAGACTGCGAGACCCGAGGCAGGGGCACTGCTCCCCCCGCTCCCGGAAAACCTTGTAGCCCTAAAGACGTCCGAGGTCGTCATTTTCTTGTAATAGGGAGCCTAGGAACGTATATCATTCAACTTTGCTCGTTTTAACAATAACTATTAAAATTCACAGTTATGAATAGGATTACACCGCGCTCGAATGCTGGAATGAATAATGAGATAAAAAAAGTGGGGTGCCTTGATTGGGAGTGAGGTAGATGTTGCTCTTACTGTAGGGAGACAGGGAAAGGGAAAATGAATTTAAAGAGATTTCAATCCACTCCCCCCGGTAATATATAAGAAGTTGCCCTTACTACGTACTAACTTCAGTTAGACTACGTAAAGTAATGTGATAACGATTATCTTCCAATTCATACAAAAGATAAAAGCGATTGGGATAGAGTACTAAAAATTATTAGCCTTCCATTCTTTTACTTGCTAATTTATTTATTGGAGGTTTTGTTATTTGGAAAATCACAGATTTTATTGTTGTTTCCATAAGGAGATGACAGCCCTTGATGTAACGGAAGGAGTAATATCCGGAAGGTACAAATTGGGTTTCACTTTGGACGACTGCCATGAAAAGGAAGTCAAGGAGGCTTTACTCCGAGGTTTAATTCGATTGGCTCCCGAAGCTTTCATAACCTTTACAGACGGCGAATACAGAAAGAAACGACCAGGCAAAACAATTACGCCCCGATCAACTCCACAAGGACCTAAGATCGTAAGAGAACAAGTCTTAAAAAACAACATAAACACACACAGGAATCTATTGTGAACAGGACAATGGACACATTAATAAATATTACATTTCAACTCAGACGGTTGGACGAACAAAAAAATAATATACCGTAACATAATACAACAATGTGACCCAGACGTAATATTTATCTCTGAACATGGGATAAATGACACAGACAGGATAAAAATATTTCCCTACGAAGTCATAACCAAAAGTCACAGCGGAGAACGTTTTGACTAATGTGCAATAGCTGTGAAAAGAGGTCTTGACTTCAGATCAATAAGTGGACTCGATGAGTCATACCTCGCTGTGGAGGTCTCTACGGCACTGGACCCCTGGTCCTGGCAACAGGTTACCAGCCTCCAAGGAGAGGGTACTTACCCCTTCACAACTTCCTGCAACTTTGTGGTCACGGCAGAACTGTTCTGTTTGCCGGCGACCTCAATGCGAGGAGGGCTGCCTCAGATTACACGTCAACCAACCCAGCAGACAGGAATCTTGACACACTTATTGACAAGCAAATTATGACAAGAATTGGACCAGATTTCCCAACATTCATTACACATAGATCAGCCACAAAACCAGACATAGTGCTCACTAGCACTGTGTTCCCCTACAACTACTTCATTGAACCGGGCCCTTCTATCCCCAGCGACCACCAGGCTATCCTTATTAAAATCTCAACCTCCCCCATTCAAGTCCCTATCCCAGAACGCAAGAGCTACGCCCGCGCTAACTAGGATACTTATAAACAACTCCTCGAAAATTACAACTCTGACCCCTTAATTAATGCCACCCTAGAAGAGATTGACGAGGAGTTAGATAAAATTAATGATAATTTATTAAAAGCCGATAAGGAAGCTATTCCCAGACCTTTGATAGGTCCTTGTGGCTTTTGTCATCCGCGAAATTATGTTATTTTATGTTATGTTAAATATAAAATTTTCCCTGCCCCTTCTTAGAGAATACCGAGAACGGATCAATGAAGTAAACCTCACTGGCCCCAACATCACTACGCACAGGCACAATTTGATAGATGGACTAAATATAGAAAACGACTCACGTATATTCTGGCAGACAGTAAAAAGACTAAGAGGCGGACGGAGAATGATAACTTTGATTTAGACTTTGAAGACAGAATAATATATTATTTGAACGACCAGATACACAGAACCCATACTCACCATTATGAATCGTAGGAAAGGGATATGGAGGGACTCGGCGGTAGAATTACTGCCGAAGAACTCTCGGAAACCTTAAAATCCTTTCGTTAACGAGCATCAGGGCGTACAGGACTGACAAGGAGAATTTTATTCGAGCCCCGCCTAACATCCTTCTGGGGCTCATGAATATCATGAATGCGTGTCTGAACGTGAGTTACTTCCCTGAACACTGGAAGGTAGCAAAAATGATATTCATTCCCAAAGCCGGTAAGCTACCGGACAGTCCAGTTAACTTCAGGCCTATATCTCTCTTAGAATTTGCAGGGAAAGTCTTGGAGAAGATATTGGCTAACAGAGTGAATATGTTTCTCGAGAAAAATAATTCTCACAACAACCAGCAACATGGCTTCCGAAGGAAGCGAGGAACGGACACGGCGCTAGCCGTGATCATCGAGAAGTTGGCAAAGGTAAAAGCAGAAAGACACCATGCAAATCTGGTACTACGCGACGTCAAGAAGGCCTTTGAAGGATTCTATGCGATTACGTAATGGAGAAGAGAGCGTTTGTGAACATTAAAGGTTTCAATGGCCCCGAGTAGGAACTCAAGGTGGGGGGGCCAAAAGGCGGGTGTATAAGTCCCTTAATTTACAACATATACACTATCGACCTTCCCCAACCTCTGACTGAAGGCACGTTATACGTCCAATTTGCAGACGATATACCGATGATCTGCACGACACCGTAACGAAATGTGAATTATATGACACAGAGTACGGCGGTAGAAATCGAAAACAACAACTTTTTCGAGAAAAGATGGAAGATATCTACCAATGCCCAAAAGTTCCGTGTAATTCCACTACTCCGGCGGACCCTCGCAGACATCCATACCGCATCCCATACCGCACGGAGGGCACGGTTCTGGGGCTCCGGCTTACGACTCGTGGATATGGGAGCCACGTAGCTAAAGCTACAACGAATGCACGGATGGACTTGGGAGAATTTTTCAGATCCCTAAACCTGAGTACCTCCAACAAACTAAAGATCTATAATGCGTGCATTTGATCCAAACTCCTGTATCCACCGGCCGCTATAAACGCGATTCCCGAGACCCAAGTCCTCAAACTGCAAAGGGTCCAAAATAAGGCTGTTTATATAATAACGAGAACCCGAAAGAGAGAGTGGAGAAGATAGAGTGAGCTGCCTGGTGAACTGGTGTTAAACGTGAAACTTCACTAATCACCAAAGAACAAGCAAGTTTGTACTCGGGTACATGAACTTTGATGAGATAGGACACGCAAAACATTTTAAAAGCAGCAGACTACTCATTGACGATGACAGAGCCCCAATGTTCACTTAGATTTTTACAATACTCAACCAACACAAACAAAAACACAATCCCTTTTCACTTAATTATCAAGTGCTAATTTCTCCCAAATTTTAGAGCGATTAACTTGCCAAAAATATAAAAAAAAAATAAAATAAAATAAACAAAATAATAAAAAACCCCTCAAAATCAAGGCGTAAACAACCCAGATAAAAAAAAAAATCTCTTCACCAGTAGGGATCGAAAAACCCTCTGCTATAAAGGCTTGAATGCCTTTATATATATATATATATATATATATATATATATATATATATATATATATATATGAGGAATTAAACCACATTCTCGAAGGACAATTTAATTCAGAACAGTTTCGGTGTATCTCACACCCTTTTTCAACTGACACTGGATAAAAAATAAAAGATAAGTGCATATAAGCATAACACAAGGTCAGGTCGTGAAAGATCCCCTCTTCCCCCCCCCCCCTCAGATTCGCCACAAGTAGGGAATTGGGGGAAAAAGAGGGGATCTTTCACGACCTGCCCTTGTGTTATGCTTATATGTACTTCTCTTATATTTTCTATCCAGTGTCAGTTGAAAAAGGGTGTGAGATACACCGAAACTGTTCTGAATTAAATTGTCTTCAGAGAATGTGGTTTAATTCCTTATATTTTCTTGCGATATTGCATTAATTTTCATCATATATATATATATATATATATATATATATATATATATATATATATATATATATATATATCAAAGTAGCACGAGAGAATGATGAAAATGAGTCCATTAAACCACATTGAAAGAGAAAACGGAATAATCTTTCCTTGCAGTAATATTTTTATTACCTATTTTCGAAAAAATCCGTGCAGGAAAGCGATTCGAACCAGGCACACTGAGGCAGCGAGCACCGCTTTGATCACAGTTAAAAGTATGCCGTTAGTACACTACGCTACGCAGAGAACCAAAAAATTCCCTGAATAGGAAAGCTTCTAAGGAACACTTTCGCCAGCTCGAACGGAGACTATGAAAGAAATAGAAAATTAATTGGGAATTCAAAGAATAAATGAGGAATAGGTAAACGCGTGGCAGATATACAAATGTATATATCTCTCAAAGTAGCACGAGAGAATGATGAAAATGAATCCATTAACCCACATTGAAAGAGAAAACGGAATAATCTTTCCTTGCAGTAATATTTTTATTACCTTTGTTCGAAAAACTCCGTGCAGGGAAGCGATTCGAACCAGGCACACTGAGGCAGCGAGCACCCCTTTGATCACATTAAAAAGTATGCCGTTAGTACTTTATATGTCCAAGTCCAAGTCCAAGGTAACCATATACCAATGTGAGATTTTGACAATGAACGCAAAAACAGAAGGAAAATTGGGGATAATTGAAAGAAATGCCGAAAGATACAGGTTAGGTATGACCTGTAAGACCAAAGAAGTTCTTGGATTAGAACACAAACAGAGGTAACAGATATATTAAAAGTGTTTTTTTTATAAGCTGGATGAGCAGCGTCCCCCAGTCGTACCCTATGGAGAATCAATGGCGAGGGATTACTATCGTAATCTTAGTAAAAGTAATAAAATTTCTACAGTGGAAATGGATTGGACACATGGATAAGAGATGGAATAAAGAAATAATAAAGTGAAAACTATTCTAAATAGATTTAGAAGAAGAATTTGTAGTAAAGTGGGAAGATGAAATTCGCTCATTTCATTAACGAGCCCCAACTGAGCTTTGGACTTATCAAAGGAAACTTCGTGTCAAGCCCTTTGGCCAAAAATGGAATGAGACAAGCTGATATATATATATATATATATATATATATATATATATATATATATATATATATATATATATATATATATATATATTATATATACGTGTGTGTGTGTGTTTTGTTAAAGACCAGGTTGTATTTTGATTTTATCCATTTTATTTTGAACTTTCCAACTGCCAAATGCAGTTTTTTTTTGTATCTGGTTGGAGATTGAAGATTAGTTGAGGAAGATGCATTTTATTTTTTACAACTAATTTGAGTTTTGGCCGTGAGCTTTCGCCTTTCTTAAGGCATCTTCAGACGGAAGTCTTCTTTATTGTTGAGGCTGCGTTGATTTGGTGTTCTCTTGGTGTTGCCTCCTTTACCGGTGAGGTAGCTCATTGGTGGTCGGGAGCAGCGAAGAATAAAATTGATTCAATTCAATTATGGAGGAATGGTGAGTACGTGAGTGTGAGAGATAGTGGTGTATTAGAATAGTGGGGTTTGGGAATAGTGGTGAGAATAAGGAAGTCTTAGGGTTGCAAGATTTGCAAAGGTGCCTGGAGATCAGGCTAATCTCTTTCATTGTTTGTTTTATATATATCGAAGCGGATATTAATAAACATGAATCAAGCATCAAGCGGAATACAAAAAGTTGACTATAAATTTTTTGTATTACGCTTGATGCTTGATTCATGTTTATTAATATCCGCTTCGATTACATACCCCCTGATCTAACTTATATATATATATATATATATATATATATATATATATATATATATATATATATATACATATATATATATATTACTATAAGGCGTTCAAACCTTTGGATTCGTGTACTAATTTAGCTTTTTGATGTTAACTTAACCTGTAGTTTGGTTGTTTAGGTTTTTTATGTTTTTTTTTGTTTTACATCAATTCTTACGTGTGTCTTATTTCATTTTGTAAATGTTTTTGTTATATTCATCTTTGGTTGTTAGTATTCGTGTTTTGTGTGTTCTGTGATTAGTATTTACCTATTTTCTTCATTTTTATTCTTCATTGTCTTCACTAGGTAGTTGTGGTCTTCTTTGGTTTTGAGGAAAAATCGGTTTGGTTCGTCGTTATCAGGTGCTTTTCATCGTCGGTTTTGGTCGATAGTCTTTTCCTATGCAAAAAATGGGACAATTGCGTCTCCAAGCTTGCTGACGCTGCTTGGGAATCTTGCGCGACTGGGACCTCGTTGGTTTACTGCGCTGAGTGCTCTAATTTCCTCGTTGCTATTTATTGTAATTTTCTCTTTCATATCTGACACTCTTTCCTTTAAGATCGTATTGAGCGGTTTGATGTCCACTGCTCTGTGCAGATCCACTTGCTTCCTCCTATCCCTCCTTCGTGTATTGATGATGATATACATACACTTATTTTGTATCTTCTGCATTTCTTCTTTTGCTGTTTTAGAGACTCTGAACAGAGATGCTGAGGAATAGATGAGGGTGGGTCTGACTAGCGACACATACTAATAGAATTGATTTTCGTTCTTTGGTGCTTTTATATGTCAAAGTCGGAGTACTATGTTACTTTACCAGATAACGTGAAGTACTCGCTCGGAACTGCGGCGTTGGATGTTAAGTTTGGGACCCATCTCTTTAATGAGAAGAGCCTGTAGAATCCCATTAAGTGTAAGTGTCCGTATTCTCTTCTTGAACGTAGACGTAAAACAAAACATCGCGGAAAATATACCACCACCGTCTATCGAAAAGGGACAGACTTCGGTCGATGCCTTGACGCCAAAACCGAGCCGAGAACTATCAAAAATCGGTAATGAGCTTATACATAAGAAGAGCCATCAAGAACTGTTCAACGTGGACCGCACTTGAAGAAATTCGTAGATTAAAGCAGATCCTGATCAATAATGGCTACTCAAACAGAGAATTCGACAAATTTCAAAAGAAAATTCTCAACTCCATGTTTGAGGTAAAGGAGGGAAGAGAAAAACCTAATACCACTCTAATACAAAAACCAAATGACGGATGCTTACAAAACAGACGAAAGAATACTACAAGATATCATAAAAAGCAGCACTATCCAAGAAAGTAACAAGTTATCCTTACGAATTTATTATAAAAACACAAAAGTAAGCAACTTATTAATGGAAAACAACCTCCGCGAAAAGCAATCGATCTTAAAGGCTACAAATGTGGTATACAAATTCCAATGCCCCCCATGAGGACTGCAAACCTCATCCAAATAATCAATTTATAGGTATGACCACTACTACCATCAGCAAAGAAAGCATAACGCACAAATTACAGGAGCAACTCTGGTCGAAAATACTACCATACTCAGAAAAAACTCTGACCTTCGCCGCCTGAAGATTCTGGAGGCTCTTCTCATTAAAGAGATGGGCCCCAAACTTAACACCAAACGCGCCAGTTCCGAGCGAGTAGTTCACCATTCTGCTAAAGGAACATGGTACTCTGACTTTGACCTATAATAGCACCAAAGAATGAAAATCAATTTTATGATTGATTCGACGGACTGAATTTGGATTCTTTTTTTACAACGGAGAGCTGTGAGCGCGATTAAAGAAAAGTTCATTTTTCATTAAAGTTAACGTTAATTTCAAAAAAGAAGAAATATATTCGCCCTCTGGACTGATTGGAGATTCCTCCCTTTTCCAGTGGGTGGAGTGCTTACCCTAAAGGGGTAATTCATCCTTAATTGCTCCTTATTCCACGCTTTGACTCTCACTTACTTCACCGACTAAAAGCGACATTACGCGACCATCGCTGCGCCCAGAACCACTTAAAGTAGGGTATAGTGAAGCCCAGAAGGAAGACCCAATAGAAGGCGCGAAGAAGGGGGATCCTTAAGACCACGAGCCCGAAATTCTGTGAAGGTGCCTCTTAGCTTACGCCTAAATAGGTAGGGTCTTCGTGAAACGCTAAAATAAGTAGATATATAGGGAACAACAGGCTGCTAGGTGATAGGAAACGTTTTCACTCTCCTTTTTTTACAGATTTAGAGAGGAAGGAAGAAAACAAACATAAGCTTCGGAGGAACGAACGAAGAAAAGAGCGCCTAGGCGCTCGACTAGCAAAAAGATGGGGGATCATCCCCCTCTAGGGAAATGAGGCAGCCTGGAATTCCTACGAGTACCTCTACGGACAAGGGACCAGGAGATCAAGCCGGATAAAGGAAAACTCTGTGAGACATTATTTGGACAGATAAAAGTAGCCCTCGTCAAAATTATCGACATCCCAAATGGCTACGTGGTAATGGCAAGTAAGGAAAAAGAAGTAGAAAAATTAGTGTCTCAGGAAGAAATAGAGACACTAAAGAGAATAGGACTAACGCCCCAAATCCTGCCCCAGATAACTACAAACAGAAATATCATATGCAGGAAAGTCGACGTTTTGGTGGGTTCCCAGGACAAAGAAGAAATGGAAGAAGAAATAGAAAAAATCACGAAGACATGAAAATAAATAAAATATTTAAATTTGGCCACCACACACATGTCCCTCATCTGAAATCCTTAAAATTAACGTCGTCGCTTCAACGTCGGCACCAACGAGCAACGAGGAACATACTACTGAAGAGAACGCAATTTCAAAAATGTCAGTGCGAAGCAATGAAGGAAACAAAATATTACGCATGGAAGCACAGGAAATAAAACTTAAAGTCTACAGTGATGAATGCTTCCTCCTTTCGAAGGGCAAGAAACAAGTAGACATCATTAAGGCAATTAAAGTAGGAAAATGCAGATGGGCATTCAAAGGAAAAACAGGAGAAGAAGACGAGGAAGAAGTACAAAAACTCTTAATGGAGGATAAAATTCAAATCTACCTTGGCGACTGCGTTACTCTCTGCCATTCTACATTTCTAAGCATGAAGAATGGTAGGTTTAAATGCAACGAAGCAGAACCCAACAAGAGATCGACCCGCCAGAAGTCCAGAGATATCTAGACAACCAAACTTAATAAACGATGGAACCAGAAAGGGAAGGAAAGCTCAGCATTCTGCAAATCAACACTCAAGGATGGATCGGTAAAACATCGAAATTGGGAAATAATTTCAGAGAGATCGATCCAGACATAATATTAATATCAGAACACGGAGTGAATCCAGAAGAAAAAACAATGAAATTGTTCGATTACACCGTCATAAATGCGAACCCTTCAGGCGAATGTCATGATGGTGGGTCCATAGCAATAAGAAGAGGTATGAAGTTGAAAGAAGTTAATAATTTGGATGAGGCATACTTGGCAGTAAAAAATGAAACGGAATTAACGCCAATAATAGAAGCCACGGGATACCAAGCACCAAGAAAAAACTACTTTCCCCTGCACAACCTATTTAAAATCTTTAACACAGGTTCCCCAACCATCTTTATGGGAAACCTCAATGCCAGGTGCAGTGCAAATGGATACCGCTTTAGAAACAACAGAGGAACTAATTTAGAAATGATGTTGGAAAGAAACATTTTCATGAGAATAGGGCCAGACTTTCCAACATATGTCACAGGAAATGCAGCTACAAAGCCAGACGTCGTGCTAAGTAGCTTCAATATGCCATACAACATCCACATGCAACCAGTTATCTTTGCATGCAGCGACCATGTTGGAACACATTTTCTCATGAATCGATACCCAATACAGGTACAGGTACCGGTGAGGAAAGATTACAAGAGAGCAAACTGGGCAAATTACACACAAGATCTTAGTAACTTCGTCCCAAAGGATCTCACTGACGCCAACTTGGAAGATATTGATGAGGAGAACTCAAGATTAACAAGAACGATCATTGAGGTAGACGAAAGATATATAACACCGACAAGATACCGTACTCTCCTACATCCTCGATGGACAGAAGAAATGAAGAGAAAGAATAGGAAACTAAGAGGATTACTAGACCAAATAATTCTCTATGGACCAAATAGAGAGCGATACGAAGAAACCAGAAGACGGAGAGAAGAACTGAGGCGTCTCATAGAAGAACAGCAAAGCCACATATGGGATAGCTTAATAGAGAAAATAAACGAAGAAAGAAAACCAAAAGAGAACTGAAGGCTAATAAATATACTTAAAGGCAGGCCCCTGAGAGAAAAAATAATAATTAAAAATGAACGGGGAGAAAGATCCAAGAAGAGAGGACCACAGAAGAACTTTTTAGTAATCACTGGAAATCAGTGTTCTCCATAACATCAGAGGAGGACGAAGACTTCTATCCAGAGATAGACGAAATGGTCCACACATTCTTGCGAGAAAATATAGACAAGATCACTCTAGCACCAAGTGTAGAGCGAGAAAGGGAGGAAGTTCTGGATACAAGGGCCTACATAACAACGGAAGAGATCAAATGCGTATTACAATCATTCAAGCAGAAAGCGCCAAGCCCCTCAGAAATAACCAGAATTAATCTTACCAAGGCACCTAACATAATAATCAGAACATTAAAGAATATTTTTAACGCATGTTTAAACACCGAATACTTCCCTGTTCGCTATAAACTAGCTGAAATGGTATTCGTTCCAAAGCCAGGAAAAACACCAAACCACCTCAGCAGTTACTGACCAATATCGCTATTGAACTTCATGGGCAAAGTTTTCGAGAAAATCCTTAACAGAAGACTAAAAGAATATCTTGAAGAAAATGACCTTTATAATGATTATCAGTTCGGATTCAGAATAGGCAGAGACACCACAATGGCACTTGGCTTAATTACCTAGAAAATTGCAAAGGCCAAAGCAGATAATGACTACACCGATCTGGTCCTGAGAGATGTAGAAAAAGCATTCGACAAAGTCTGGGTCAGAGGAATGCAATTTAAGATCTTAAATCTCCAGATGAATAGCAATCTGGAAAGAATTCTCTGCAATTATGTCACAAACAGAAAATCATATGTGAAGATAAATGGTTATTCAGGACCAGAATTCGAATTGGAAGCTGGACTCACCCAATGGGACTGTCTCAGCCCCACGCTGTATTCAATATACACAGCAGACCTGCCACCACCAATAATGCCTGGTTGCCTAAACATACAGTTCGTGGATGACATAAGCCAGCTCGTCGTCACTCCGTACAGGAACGTACACTTTCAGGCAAGGACAACAGCTTTAGAAATCAGTAACATCAACAACTGCGAAAGAGATTGGAAGATAAGGACGAACAGGAGAAAATTTACAATAATCCCAATCTCCATGAACAAAACAGCTGAAATTGTAGTTGAAGATCAGAACTACAGATATCATAGTGAGGGCAAAGTACTAGGACTCAAAATAACAAAAAGAGGCTACAAACAACATATAACGGAGAGAAAGAACGAGGCGATTCCGATGCTTAACCTATTGTACAATCTAAGAGGGTTAGGCATGAAAAATAAAAGAAAAATCTATCTTGCACTCGGAAGAGAGGTACTACTATACCCGCTAACTCCGAACAACGGTGAAACAAGGACAAAAAAATTGGAACTCCAGAGAATACAAAATAAAGCTCTCTACCTAATCACCAATGCACGTAGGAGAGAGAGGAGAGGACTGCAGGATCTACACCAATAAGCAGGATTAGAAACGCTCAACATCAACATCAGGAACAGAGCGGAGAAAATATGGAGGAAGATAGACGATCTACCTCCGATATTTGCAGAGCACACGAACACCAAAGCTGGAGTATCCTTTAACACTCGATTTCCCAGCGGCAGACAGAAACTAAGACTTGAGGAGGTTCCCATGTTTACTTAAGCAGAAATTCAAAAAGAGAGAAGGAACAAGCATAACGATAAAGATATTTACCCGACTATATACAAACCCAACCAACGAAATAACCAACCAAGACACCAGATTAATACCCTAATAAGACAATCGAATTTAAACACAGATCAAAAGTGTAAATAGGAATAATGCAGAAAAAATTAAGTAAAAGTGTAATAAGTAAACTATATTTAAAAGTTTAACAAAAATGATAGTGAAGTGAAAGTTTACAGTAAAACAGAAATAAAACGAACATAGTAAACTAAAAGTGTAATAAGTGAACTATAGTATTAAAAAGTTTAACAAAAATAGTGAAGTGAAAGTTAATAGTAAAACAAGTAAACAAAGTGAAACTAAAGTGGAAAAGTGATAACAAAAAGAGAAAGTGAAACAAAGTAAGGAAATTATAAACAAGTAACATAACAATACATAAACAAAGCTCAGAGCTAATATAACTCAAAACGGCATGAATGCTACAATAAGCACATGAATGAAAGATGAAGAGAATAAGGGAACAGAAATTAGGTGGTCCTCCCGCTTCTGTATGAGGAACATAAGTGCGAAAAGTGTGAGAAAGGAAGTAAGAATGATGAATGATGAGTAAATGCATGACGGTGGTTTGGAATCCACGTTAATCAGCTGGTCGGTCCACCTTGTCCCTCGGGCAAGGGTATTCTACCCTTTCCACCTTTGACTACCGAGGTTGCTCACTCTGCCTCCTCACCAATCTGTCCTCTTTTAAATCAAAACATTCCATCTCCCACAGCTATAAACCCTCTTATAAAGCTTGTTCCGGACTTCCCATTAAGCACTTCACTATCGATTCGCTTGAACTGAGAGTCAGAAGTGTGGGGAGTTTTCCCAGGAGCAAGTCGGCCGCGGGCCTCCTCCTCTTCTGTGCCCCCCCCGATCGTGGGAAGGGTACAGAGGGGAGGAGTAACCACGAGCCGTACCTTTTCTACCCCTAAAAAAAAAATCAATTTTATTCGCTAGCTCGAAAATCTTGGTTAAAAACTCGGGCAGATTTACCTCACGTTCCCGGCAAAGGAGGTAATGGTTAAGGTTATTTTTTGCCAAACGCTTTCAAAATCTGTTTTTCTATTTATAGAAACCAGTTTTAAAAAAGAGAAATATTTTTGTTGTACTCACCATCATCATCATTAATCCTCATATATTCTATTTTAGCGGCCCCACTTAGGAAGATGACTGCTTAAGTCCCCGACCTTGCCCTCCCTACGTGAACTGCTGCTAGATGTGAAGAAGGATTGCCATTTATATTTCGTCCCTCCAGTGACGCATTGGAGGAAGCTGGTTCGGGGAGTAGCCCACAGCCGAGACCAATCTCAGAAACAATTCCGGACCAGGGACGGACTGCTACCTCCGCTCTCATCACAGCGGGGGCTCATTCCAGGAACATAGAGGGACATATAAAACCGTCTCTATGGTATGTTGGGATGCGGTCGCGATTAAAACTCCCTCGGAAGGGGGCGTTGTCAATAATTCCGCCCTACAATCACCCCCCCCCCCCCCCCCGAGAGGATCCCACCCGGATTCATCTCATCCATCGATATCATTGACCCTAAAGGGCAATTTCTTCATCCATCGAGGCCGCGGGCAACCGAGGGGGGAGGGCTCTCTTCCCCCCCAAGGCAAATAAATTAAAAAATGTAAAAAAAACTAAAACTCTGATAAAACAGATTGGTAGGTTACCATTCAAATAAACAACAAAGAAGGTAAGAGAGAACGTAAGTCCACTCCCCTTCTCAAGGGGCTGCACACAGGCTGAAATTGGGGACTCCAGTGCCGCAAGGGCCCCGCAGAGAACCATAAGTGGCCTAGAAAAACCGAATCAGGGGAAGGTGTATGAAACCTTATTTGGAAGGCTAAATGTGGCAGTCTTCCGTCTAATTGACTCTCCGACAGGGTATGTCGCTATAGGCAAGAAGGAGAAAGATATTGAGACCCTCACAAAGGAAGCTGAAATTAAGATCCTGAGGGAAATAAACCACCAACCCAGTACCCCTCCCCAGATCCAAGCTCACAGCAGTGTGGTATGCCGAAGGCTGGACCCATGGAATGGCCAGCATACAAAGGAAGATATTAAAAATGAAATAGAAAGAAAACAGCAATGGGCTAAAATTCAAAAACAGAGGGGACAACACAGAGTACCATCACGTGTTCAAAATAATCTTTCGTGATACTTTGATGGCAGCTAAGGCGAAGGTGAGTGGGTTACTGCTCTTCAATGCCAAAATAAGCTAGGAACAAATTGAGAGGGACGAGTTTACCCCAGTGCAATTTTGTTTCAGGTGCTTCAAGCTTGAGCACCACACCACAAAAAACTGCAAGGAGCAGGAATTAACCTTCTCTAGATGCAGTGGAAAAGGGCATGGCTGGCAGGAATGCCCGGCAGCCGAAGAAAAATGCCCACACTGTGGGAAAAACTACAGGACAATGGCTATGTCTTGCTCAAAGAAGAAAGATATATTAAAAGGGAAAGCAGAGGGAATTAGGAGAGCTAATATCCCCTACGCCCACGCAGCAAAAGCCACCCCCGCAAGGACCATAGACTGTGCCCCTCTAAAGACATATCTGAAGGTTGGTAACGAAAACTCCAACAAAATGCTCACGTGTATTCTGTACGGTCACGGGAGTAACCTTACCAACCCGGGCTGCTTTACCATTGAGCTTAACACCATGTTAAAAAAGAATGGACTCGAAAAAATGTGGCTCCCGAACAACCATACATCGGGGGACGTCCTGCAACTGCAATACCAGTCCGAAGAAGATGCCCCAGCGACGCCGTTTCCAGCACATGAAAAAACAGCGGAATAAAACGACCACCAGGAAACATCACAAGCCCTTCTAAAGTCCACAAATAGGGACCAGATAATGGAAGCCAGAAGATATCGGAAGATACATGAGAAAAAAGCTGCCAGGAGAATAAAGCAGGCTGAGGGTAACCTCTCAAGCTCCGCATCCTCCACTGAAGACGCAAAACAAGTCCAACCCTGAAAAGAAAATAAGAGATCGAGGAGTAAAAGCAGGGGAAAGGCTCCCCAACAAACCATCAAATATGATGAAAAAGAACTGAAAATGCAGTTCTACAGAACTGATCTGACGTCATTCTCAGCCCCCCCCCAGCATTAGGGAGATTGTTGAAGGGGTAAAGACAGATCAACTAAAGTGGACTTACTATGCGCAGGCACAAGAAGCTATAGTAGAAGAGGCGCACATGGCAACGAAAATAAAACTGCATAGGGACTCCTCCCTTACCATAAGTGAAGCAGAGTACGAGAAAATAAAAAAAACGGGAAAAGGAGACGCGATAAAAAGTAAAGGGGAATACACACTCACATAAACTACAAGCACACCAAACAAACAAAACATGGAGAACACAAACAACACACTAAAAATACTCTCACTAAATGTAAATGGATGGGAAGGGAAATCCATTCCCTCCGGAAACATATTCCGCACAGTGAATCCAACCTGATCCTCATTTCCGAACACGGTGTAAACACAGAAACTAACACAATAAAAATGCCAAAATACACTTCTTATCACAGAAAAACTTACACAAGATCAATACGACGGCGAAGCCATCGCGATCCGAAAAAACATCACATACAAAACACTACCAGCCTTGGAAGAATCATTCGTGTCTGTCGGAATCCCAGCCCTGGTGGGAGGCCTAACAGTGGCAGTGGCATATCAGCCGCCCCACTGAAACTACCTGCCGATTTACAACTTCTTCAACATCTTCGGGCGCGGAAAAATGGCATTGCTGGGTGGAGATCTAAACGCCAGATGCAAAGCGTCTGGTTACGGTAGCACCGACCAAAGGAGAAGAAATCTTGAACTACTTTTCGAAAGAGACAGACTCCAGAGAGTAGGAGCGGATTTTCCGACCTTCCTAACACATCGTTCGGGAACTAAACCGGACATAGTGTTAGCGAGCGTTAACTTTCCCTCTAACATTAGCAATGAGCCCAGACCTGTGGTACCGAGTGACCACATCCCGATAATATCAACAATCTCGCTTGATCCAATTATCAAGCCCCTCACACTTAGGAAAAGTTATGCGAAAGCTAACTGGGAGCTATATAGAGAGATACTCAGCGAATATCAACCAGCTGACCTGGGAGACGCCAATCTTGAAGAGATAGATGAGGAGATAAACTCCATCACTCATCTCCTCATTCAAGCCGACGAGAGAAGCGTCCCCAGGATCTCCTATAAAATGCCCCCACAAATTAGGTGGACAAACGAGATAAGGGAAATCGCTCGGAAACATAGAGAAATCTACGAGGAAATGGGCAGGACAAGGCTAAATCGAGAAAGAATAGCCAGAATGAGACAACTAAGCGAGGAATTAAAACACACATTCACAGAGAAACAGAAGGAAATCTAGAATGACATCATTGGTAGGCTGGGCAGGGAGGACAGTCCAATAAGTTTTTGGAACAGCATCCGAAGCATTAGAGGACTTCCCACCAAAACAAGAACACAAATAAAATACGGAGATGAGATTATTGAGGATCCAGAGTCTCTCGAAATAAGATTCAGGACGCACTGCAATAAGATTTTCGCTATAACCCTTGAAGAGAATGACGACTTCGACCAGGACTTTGAAGACCAACTGCTCGATGACCTCAGCACAGTGATACATACATAGAATCTACCTCCACCCGCAAATATCTCAGGAAAGAGAGATGGTTGGCCACGGGTGCCCAATCACCTTCAAAGAGACCATGAACACCATAAGGTACTTCAAGCAAAGGGCACCAGGCTGGTCTGGGATCACAAGAAACAACCTCGTAAATGCCCCAAAGCAAATCCTACAGGGACTGGTTAACACCATGAATGCCGTCCTGAATACAGGCTAGTTTCTTGACGGGTACAAGATGGCTAAAATTATCTTCATCCCGAAACGAAATAAGCCGCCAGACCAGGTGGCTAACTATCGCCCGATCTCTCTTTTGGAGATGAACGGCAATATCTTTGAAAATATTATAGCTAATAGGCTACAAGCTCAACTGAGCGAGTTAGGAGTGCATAACCCCCAACAACACAGGTTCCGCAGGAAAAGGGGCACAAAAACAGCCCTGGCGCTCCTAACAGAAAAAGTAGCCCTTTGCCGAAAAAATGGGTGACATGTAGACATTGTGTTTAGGGACGTGCAGAAGGCCTTCGATAAAGTCTGGTTGGAAGGACTTCAATACAAGATCCTGAACCTCTAGCTAGACCCAATCCTGGAAAGGATCCTTTGTGACTTTGTCATGGACATAAGGGAATGTCTCATGATCGAAGGATACAAGGGACCTAAATTCAAACTCAAGGCGGGTGTTCCCGAGGGAAGTTGCCTGAGCCCACTGCTTTACTTGGTCTTTACCATCGACTTCCCAACTCCGGTGCACAAGGACACAATGTATCTGTAATTCGCAGATGACATCACCCAGATCGTTCCGTGCCCGGGGGAGAAAGCAAGGGATCAGGCAATGCGCACAATAGCGGAAATCAATAACGTCAACCAGTACGAGAGACGATGAAAGATTAGAACAAATAGGGACAAGTTCAAAATCGTTCCACTAAGCCGCAGGTTGACGTGGCCCATCATCATTGATGGGGGGAGATACGGCTACTCCGCTGAAGGCACTGTCCTGGGCCTAAAGATCTCCGACCACGGATACTCGAGACACTACACAGAGAGGCGGAACCTTGCAAAGAGAGAAATCTCCAAGCTATTCAGATTTAGAGATCTTAGCTCGACCAAGCACATCTACCCCGCAGTAGTGACTTAAGCGACAGCAAGACCTCAATGAGAAAACTCCGCATCCCTAATAATTAACAAAGCCAAAAGGCGTGACCAACTTCGGCAAATGGATCTTCATAGGAGGAAAAAACTAGACCCTATCTTAAAATACTAACAATAAGAAGAACACGCTAACAACGAATAAAGCAACAAACATAGAAAAACACAAATTACCAAAAATAAGACTTTTATCTATCACTTTCCCACCATCTTCTAAAATTGAGTACATCATCATCAATTTTATTCTTCGCTGCTCACCACCACCAATAATCTACCTCACCGGTAAAAGAAGCAAAACCAAGGGAAAACACCAAAGCAATGCAGCCTCAATAATAACTAAGACTGCCGTATGAAGATGCCTTAAGAAAAGCGAAAGCTCACGGCCAAAACTCAAATTAGTTGTAAAAAATAAAATGGATCTTGCTTAACTGATCTTTAATCTCCAATCATACAAAGAACTGCATTCGCCAGTTGAAACGTTCCAAAATAGAATTGATAAAATCAAAATACAACCTGGTCTTTAACAGATCATGTATAGATAAGAAGCTGCTCCTAACATATATTTATATATATATATATATATATATATATATATATATATATATATATATATATATATATATATATATGTATGATGAAAATTAATGCAATATCGAAAGAAAAGATGAGGAATTAAACCACATTCTCAGAAGACAATTTAATTCAGAACAGTTTCGGTGTATCTCACACCCTTTTTCAACTGACACTGGATAGAAAATATAAGAGAAGTGCATATAAGCATAACACAAGGTCAGATCGTGAAAGATCCCCTCTTTTTTCCCCAATCTTCTACTTGTAGCTAATCTGGAGGGAGGGGGGGGGGGGTAGGCCTAAACATATTGAAGGGCTGACATTTTACTATTTTGTTAATTTGCTTTCTTATTACAGGATTAAAAGAAAATTGACCCTCAGATAGATTTAAATTAGGAACTTACGATATCATGCTCGATTTCACGATTATTCTCTTAACATAGTTAGCCGATTTAAATACCATTTTACTTCCATTGAAATCGATCGTATGATTCTTGTCTCTAACATGGCAAAATATTCCACTGCTTTCGCTGCCCACTCGAATATCTCTTTTGTGTTCATACAATCTCTTGTCTAGATTTCTTCCCGTTTCCCCTATATAAACTTTATAGCAATCGTTGCATGGTATTGCATATACTCCTATGTTAATATGTTCTTTGTGTTTCCTGCAATCATCAATAGGTTTAAGGAATTATTATATTTAAAGGCTAGATTAATACCCGCTTTTCCAAATTTTTCCTTTAAACTATTTAATTTATTATTAAATGGCAATGTTATACATTTGTTGAAGTCATTAGTGCGGGAAGGCTTATTACCATAGAATGTTTTCCTAGCTGCAAAATGGGCAGACGATATGAACCGATCGGGGTAATACAAATTAGAAAAAATGGTCCTGATAATGACAATTTCTTCATCTAAATAGAAGGATGACATATTTTGTATGCTCTAAGTAAAAGGTTAGAAATTACTGATTTTTTAACAGTATTATCGTGAAACGAAAAATAATGTATATAGGCATTCGAGTGGGTTGGTTTCCTATACACGTCAAGTTTTAATTCATAGTGATCTTTATTAATGAGGACATCTAAAAAGGGTAATCTATTATCATATTCCCATTCATATTCAATTTGATGGAGACATGCAGATTATTCAAATTATTAAAAAAGGTATCAAAATCATCGCCATTAGGCAATACAGAAAATACATCGTCAATGTACCTTAACCATATAAAGTTAGGGAAAGAAATTGTGGGAAGGAGTTCAGTCTCAAAATATTCCATGAAGAGACATGCCAATATCGGAGATAAACTATTTCCCATTTAAATATGAATGGGAATATGATAATAGATTACCCTTTTTAGATGTCCTCATTAATAAAGATCACCATGAATTAAAACTTGACGTGTATAGGAAACCAACCCACTCGAATGCCTATATACATTATATTTCGTTTCACGATAATACTGTTAAAAAATCGGTAATTTCTAACCTTTTCCTTATAGCATACAAAATATGTCATCCTTCCTATTTAGATAAGGAAATTGTCATTATCAGGACCATTTTTTCTAATTTGCATTGCCCCGATCGGTTCATATCGTCTGCCCATTTTGCAGCTAGGAAAACATTCTATGGTAATAAGCCTTCCCGCACTAATGACTTCAACAAATGTATAACATTGCCATTTAATAATAAGTTAAATAGATTAAAGGACACATTTGGAAAAGCGGGTATTAATCTAGCCATAAAAATATAATAATTCCTTAAACCAATTGATGATTACCAGGAAACCCAAAGAACATATTAACATAGGAGTTTATGCAATACTATGCAACGATTGCCATAAAGCTTATATAGGGGAAACGGGGAGAAATCTCAGACAAGAGATTGTATGAACACAAAAGAGATATTAGAGTGGGCAGCGAAAGCAGTGGAATATTTTGCCATGTTAGAGACAAGAATCATACGATCGATTTCAATGGAAGTAAAATGGTATTTAAATCGGCTAACTATGTTAAGAGAATAATCGTAGAATCGAGCTTGATATCGTCAGTTCCTAATTTAAATCTATCTGAGTGTCAATTTTCTTTTAATCCTGTAATAAGAAAGCAAATAAATAAATTAGTAAAATGTCAGCCCTTCAATATGTTTAGGCCTAACCCCCCCCCCCAGATTAGCCACAAGTAGGGGATTGGGGATAAAAGAGGGGATATTTCACGACCTGTTATACTTGTATGCATTTTTTTCTTATATTTTCTATCCAGTGTCAGTTGAAAAAGGGTGTGAGATACACCGAAACTGTTCTGAATTAAATTGTCTTCGGAGAATGTGGTTTAATTCCTCACATATATATATATATATATATATATATATATATATATATATATATATATATATATATATATATATATATATATATATATATATATATATATCTCAAAGTAGCACGAGAGAATGATGAGAATGAATCCATTAAACAACATTGAAAGAGAAAACGGAATAATTTTTCCTTGCAGTAATATTTTTATTACATTTTTCGAAAAAGTCCGTGCAGGGAAGTGATTCGAACCAGGCACACTGAGGCAGCGAGCACTGCTTTGATCACAGTTAAAAGTATGCCGTTAGTACTGCGTAGCGTAGTGTACTATCGGCATACTTTAACTGTGATCAAAGCGGTGCTCGCTGCCTCAGTGTACCTGGTTCGAATCACTTCCCTGCACGGATTTTTTCGAAAAAATTTTTACAAATATTTCTTCAAGGAAAAATTATTCCGTTTTCTCTTTCAATGTGGTTTAATGGAGATATATATATATATATATATATATATATATATATATATATATATATATATATATATATATATATTTATATATATATATATATATATATATATATGCTGTAATGGCCAAAATGTTTTGAGACTAAAGTAATTCTTTTTTTCATTCGTTTTTAAAATTTACGTGATAGGAATAATTTAATATTTGAATTATTGCAGGTTTATTATTTAAAAAATAATAAGACAAACCAGGCATTTCCTTAGCTGAATCCAAAATCGCGCTCTGGTCTTGTTACTTTAGGAGGTGACTTTCAGTCCCTTGATCTTTGCTCTTCCATCAGAAGAGTAAAATGGTGACCAATATGGGTTAAATGAACGATGCTGTGTAATTATAATCTATTTAGGATTTCTTTTTGTAAAAATAAGTATTTGAATATTTAGTAGCGTGCGACTCTATGTCTCACTATGTCGGTCGGTCCGTCGGTCCGTCGGTCTCAGTTTTACTTTTTTGTTTTGGTAATAGCATTGTAACTATTTGGCAGATTTTAACGAAATTTAAAACCCTTATATTGTTTTACATTCTCTTTCGAATTATATAATTGTCAAAGTCCTCCCCAGGTTAGTCCTGGAATTATTATGTTTTGAAGGTCGTAAGGTCATAAATCAGAATAAGTGAGAACACCCGACTTTGGTCAACCGACCTTGTTTACCAACAGTTTAGAACCAATTTGGAGTGATAACAATATTTTTCAGTATGATTGCGCACTTTGTTACGAAACAAAGCAAAAATAATAACAAAGTTCTTGGCTGCAAATAACATCGAACTTATGAGATCTTGGACCGGTAATTCGCCAGATTTGAACCCAATAGAGAATTTGTGGGCAATAATTAGACTAGCGGTTGATTAACAGAAACCATACAATTGTAAGCAGATGCGGGAAGCTTAGTCAAAAAAGGGAAACTCAATATCAGACAAGATAGGATCCCCAATTTGGTCTCCAGCATCTCAAAACGAATTGTATGTGTCCTGAAAAAACCTGGGGCTTCATTTTAAATATTGCCTGCCCTCATCATTTGACTATATATATATATATATATATATATATATATATATATATATGCTAGTTGAAGAGAGTAAAGAAGTCAAGTCTAGACAACCTGTTGATGAAGTGATGAAGTCGAGAAAGGAAGGAAAGCAGGAAACCTATTGATTAAACAATGATTTAATGAGCTTAATATAGTGTGGATCGCGAACTTAATTAGATGTAATAATGAGGAAGAGAGAAAAAGAACCGTCCTTAAATGTGATGCAAACACACAACATTTGTACATGATCCGGGGTCTTTCTCGCATTCGCAAGGTAAATATTCCGCTTCCACCTAATTATTTATCTTCCTCATTGCCGGGAAACACGGCATTCAGAATGGACAATAAAACAAACCGCATTATTATAGAAGCCAATTTGCTATAATCGATCTATCTTTACTATAGGGAGATAATGATTCATACTACTCTTTACAAAGTTATAAACTGGCAGAATGTGCTTTTTAACACACCTCAACAACTTTATCTCTACTCTTACATCGGTCTCACTAAGCGGATGACTAAGAGGGTGATTTTTATTAGTGTTGGTGACTGCAGATTCTTTTATTATCTTGGTTCTGTTACAATCCACTCTCATTAACGCCATCGATTTCATATATACCTTATAAAATTTAAATGTTATAATTTTAAATAGCATTAAAATTTTATGAGGATTTTCTAAAAACGCAAATAAACTGTTCTATAATTTAGACAATAGGAAAATATATTGTAAAAATTATCTACATTAATTCTTTTTTAATTTTCCTATTTATAGGACGCTGGGCGTTAATGGCTTAAGGTGGAATGCCTCTTCAGAAAGATATTTCCTTAAAATTAAGAGGGCCATTTGAGTATCAGTGAAGACTTTAGCAGCTCTCTAATATGCCAACCGTCTATTATTTGGCTTTAATTTCCTAATTAATCTAGTATAAAATTTAATAATAAATAAATCACCTCTCAAAAGAATAACAATGAATATTTTTTTATTATTTTGCTTCTTATTTTTGCCCATCTTCAGTGATTTTCTAATTCATTTTTTAAATAAACTGTTAAGGGAAGACAAATTTTCCTGTATAAGTTAAAATCGAACACTATTTTTTCTTAGGAATTTTTAGTTAATATGTTTTATATTTATCTTTACTCTCTCTTTCTTTCCTTCTTTTTTACCATACAATTGCTAATGAACGTAAATCTCTTTGAAAAGTAACGTCAGACTTCTTTGTGATATATTTAAATAAAAAATATGAGAAACAGAGGTACATAGAGAGGTAGCAATAATTTTATGATTAAATGCATCATACTATTTTATCATTATTATGCCTAATATATCATGCGTTTTTTTAAACCAACTAAAGAGAAGCGAAAATTTCGAAAACTTTATTGGTTACCTGAGGATACGTAATAATTTCTTGTCGTTTCAGAGAACTTTTCCCAACAAAATAAATCTCTTTATATGGCTTCTGAATAAAACCCCTTTTAGGCTTTGAACCAAACGCTCTTGGTCACTCTTTGACTGCGTTCTTGGGAAGTTGATCGTCTAAAGACAAAAAGTGAAGTATACTTCGCGCAACTGCGAAGAGTTCAAAACTAACGTACACGAACGCATTCAGCGCTAGTTAACCGATTAGAATTTATGTTTCTGAAAGACAATGTACGGCTAAACGTCGCACGCATTGTGTGATGCACTAAATATCTCATCCTGCCATACTCTCTTAACATGTCTCCTTATTACTTCCTTTTTTTGTTTTTAGATAATCAGATTCGCAATTAAATATCGTTTGAGAAGGACACAATGAAGAGACACCAACAGAGTTTTTTCGCTTTGAAGCCTTGGTGTTATTATTTAAGAGGCATGGAAAAATGTTATTTAGTTACGAAAAGATATTTTTGTAGAGAGGATGGATAGTGAGATAATAGCTAGCAACCTTGACTAGTCAGTGTATCTCGCACGACGAGTGCGATTCTTTTTTTGAAGAGGGATCATGGTAACTGCCTCTATGGATACAGCTCGGCATGCACTACGCATGTGATGTGTGGTCGTGCCTTGTCTTACATAAGAACAAAACCCTAGCGATTGACTATCGCCGGATGCTTTCGGATAAACTCACTTTGAATCTTTCGCAGTTATGCGGCGTATGTGTCACTTATTTTGTCTTTAGTCAATTAGATTGACCATGAAAGATTCTTTGAGAACAACGCACTCGAAGAGATTTTGCTCAAAGCCTAAGAAGTTTCATTCAAGAAACATAGCTAGACGTTTGTTGAGAAATTATCTCGAAAACGGATAGAAACTATTTTGTAATCAGGAAATCAATAAAATTCCTGAAATTTTCTTTTCTCTTTTGTTGATTTAAAACAACGCACCAACTTTTGCGATTAACTGTTACATGAAAAGCAATATAACTAATACTCAATTTATATCCTTCTCCCCACTGATATTCTCTCAATCCTTTTCCTTTCTTCGACAGGATTCAAAGGTCTCTTGGAGTCCGTTGCAGTCAATAATTCTGCAAATCCTATAATATAAGTTTTTCTTTGTGGAGATCTTGATATATCCAGCCCTGAACATGTCCAGAACCGATAAATACAGCCCAACTATTGATTTCTGAAAAGGAGGGTTTGTTCCTTAAGCTGACGATAAGGTGCCTCTATCATTCGCGATATTTGAAGATCACGTGATGACAAACATCGTTTAGAAGTGGCCTAAAGATGTCCCAAGTGAGACGGAAAATAGCAGTGTACATATTCTTCCACATTTTTGTTATTATATATATATTTGCTAAAGGAAACTTCCTTTCACTCTACAGAGTTAGGGGAGAGGGAAGACCATAAGATCAATTCGAGGCCGGTCCAAGAGACCAAAACAAGGTATTCAGTTGAGGGAAGAGAGAACATAATGGAGGCATTAGAGAAAAACAGAGTGAGGGGAAGAGAGAAGAACAAAGTGTAAGAAAGAGAGAAAAACAGAGTGGAGGGAAGAAAAAATGAAAGAGTGGGGGAAAGAAAGAAGAACAGAGTGGGGGGAAGAGAGAAGAACAAAGTGTAAGAAAGAGAGAAAACAGAGTGGGGGAAGAGAGAAGAACTAAGTGAAGGGAAGATAAAGAACAGAGTGGAAGAAGAGAGTGGAAAGGAAAGTGGAAGGCGTAGAGGAAAGAGAGAAGAACAGAGAGAAGTGAAAAGAGACGGAGTGAAGTGAAGAGAGAAAAACAAAGTGGAGGAAATAGGAAAAGGAAAAAGAAAGTAGAAATCGAATATTACGAGTATTTAGTCAATAAAAGAATAACTGGTTTCGTGATATTTTGGCAGAGTTGGCGACCGCAAATCCACGCTCGCCAACTCTTTTACCTTTTGACGCCTCGGCATCAGTTTCGTTTGCTAGAATTTTAATCATTTTTTTTTTACTTCATTGTGATATTTTTAGTCGCGGGCGACTCTACATCTCACTATGTCGGTCGGTCGGTTGGCCCCCGTTTTGCTTATTTTTGCTTTAGTAATAACATTGTAACTATTCGGTTGATTCTAACAAAATTTGAAACCCCAATGTTGTTTTACATTCTCTTTCGATTGATATAATTGTCAAGGTTCTCATAAGGTTAGTCCTAGCTAAAATTATTGAAAGTTTTGAAGGTCGTAGGGTCATAAATTAGAATAAGTGAGAGCACGCAACTTTTGGTCAGCAGACCTTATTTCTTAATTAGTGAGTTCAAATCTCCTTATCTGTTACTCATAAAATTAATAAGATGCTAAAATCATCTAATGATATCCCCCCAAAAAAAACTGGTACCATGGTATCAAGAGGTAAACAGTTTGCAATTGCGGATTTGGGATCCCCCTCGCTTCTTCGGAGACTATTTCATACGCGTTAAACTTGTCGCCCCTTCACACACCGCAGATTTACAAACCGCACATCCTTAGATCAACAAACGCTCCATATCTTTTAAAAACAGAAATTTCTGGTACTTTTAGCTCCAATCATGTTCCAAGGACTAATAAATAGGCCACTGATAAACAACAATCAAACATGAGGGCCTAGTAACACTTACAGAGATGTTAGGAACAGCGGGCCATCAGAGAGAGAAATCAAAGCCAGACTTGACCGTAAAAGAGCACTTTTCGTGATTTTCTATAATGTCAATATCATACTAATATTGTGGCTACATTATGATTATATTGTGACTATACTATATTGTGTGTATATTATATCTATATTTTGTCCAGATTGGGTCCATATTAAGGCGATATTATGTTTATATTGTGTATATATCCTGTCTATATTAACTCCATATTGTGTATATTTTATGATTATATTGTACCTATATTATGTCGATATTGTGTCAATATTGTGTTTATTTTGTGCCTCTATTGTCTATATAATGTCCATTTGTGTCCATATTATGTCGATATTATGTATATATTGTGTCTATATTGTCTATATGTATCTACATTGTGTCAATCTTATGTCGATATTATATCTATATTGTATCTATATTATGTCAATATTTTGTCTGTCAAGTGGCTAATTGATAAAGACGACGATAGACCTTGGATAAATAAATAGTGCACTCAAGTCGTCCTTGAAGACTCTCTTCTAGCCCCATTCTTTAGTTAGTCTAAAAGCGCTATGTAGGGGTGTATGGCCCCGAAGAGTGATATATAGGGGTCTATGGCCCCGAAGATCGCCATGCAAAAATTCGGAATATTAGTATTATAAATTTCGTAGGTCAGGTAGGCTTCAGTGACGTTCGCTTGCCCTCCCTAGAGGCGGGATATGCCCCTTTTAAGTGGGTGGGATATGCAAGTGCGTTTTCTACTGTTGGCCGACTTAGTCAAATGATTCAATGGCCTTTTGTTTGGTTCTGGGATTTAAACAAGGCAAACAAAATAATATTTGCTATTATACAAACAAATAAAGGAATTTAACAATAAATGATACATTATGGGAAAACTAATCGTTCAGCAAAAGAAAATTAATTCAAAATGAATGCTTCGGTATGAGCTGTGAGTAGCACAATATTTACCAGAAAGAAAATGAGAGGAGATGATGAGGTGAAGCTTCGTAGTGGGAAAGCGTCACGCCTCCTCGACGGTGATAGAGAAAAATGTAATAGACTTACGATTTCCCAAGAGGGTGGGGGGGGCTCGAGTGGTTATTCGATGGAGTATCCTTGCAGGGCACGGAGCGGAGCGCATTATTTCAGAATGGGTCCTTACGTCCTTGATTGCCGTAGCTCTTAACAACTGGTTTCTTACCTGCGAGCCCTTAGAGTGCCGGGGAGTCGCTTGAGAATTTGCGCGTCGGGTCCTTGGCTAATTCCAATGAATCCTCTCGATTATTGCTTGGATACTACGTGAGTACTGCCTGACTCCTGCGTGAATACGGTTTTGCTCGTTCCCGTGCTGGGACATATATACGACTTCGCCGGAAACGATTTTGTTTGCCATCGGAAGCTGGCACCACTCCGTCTCAAAGGTACGGCGGGCAAGGGCTTAGCGCACTCTCGCTGATTTGTGTTTCGGGCTCCAGTTTTACTCGTCTCGCCTTTTATCGTCCCGGAAGTTTAGCGAAAGAAGCCGGTTGAAGATCCTCTCGTCCGCAAGATACTTCCTAGGCCTCTTTGTCCACGTGACTCTCTCTCTCTCTCTGATAATAAAAATATTTTATTATCATTATTTTCTTATTATAATTATGCGTCGCCTCCCTTCCCTTTGGCGGGGGGGCCCTCTACCAGATAATGAAACCAGCATAAAACCAGAATGACAATCGCTGACAAGCCCAAGGAACCAGGGTTCGGTCCTCATTGGGGGATGAGGGGGAGTAAAAGAGGATAGCCCTGTTTTGCTACTAAACAGCCATCTGAAAATATTTCGCGAGTGAAACGAGACACCCGTAACAGGCCAGGGAGTGTGGATTAGAAACTCGGAAGAGTTATGGGTTGTGTGTATCAAGGAAGGAGATTAAAGAGTAAGCCTTGCTGTGATCGCTTGTTTTTAAGGCCACCCGGGGGAGGAAGTAAGGGCCCGATTTATATGGGTAGTACTATAATTGGTTGAACTTCTCTTGACTATTTTAATCTACCAAAAAAGTGTGAGATGACGTCACCGAATTGATTTAGGATAGATGTTAGTTAGTTTTTCTGAGCGGACGATAACTGGTCGCTTAATTTGAGCTCGGTAGACGAGGATTTCATGACAACTGGTACGAGCAAGGGGTATTCGCTATCTTGCTTTACGCATGCAATTTGTACTAAATTTAGGGGGTCTAGAGAGTAATTTGATTCAATGGTCGATTCTTCGTCTATGGCCAATATTTTCTGCGCGCCGATGATATTTCTTAAGGATGTTTATATGGAAAAGCTTCCTCCCCTTGGGTGTTTCACCCAAATAATCAACCGGACCGCGTTTCTCTATTATTTGGTAGGGGCCCTTCCATTGGCTTAGCAGTTTGTTATTGTCGGTCGGGAGCAATAACAGAACTTCCTCACGGGTTTAAATCTTCGATCTTTCGACTTACTTTCGAAGTAATCCTTATATTTATTTAGATTAAGGTCAGATTTTGGTAGGCGATTTCGGCGCATTCTTCCAACCTCTGACGGAGTTCGATTAGGTACGAGTAGCATGATTGCACCTCCCGATCAATTTTTGAGAATGCTTAAGGGGCCTCAAACGTTCCTACTGTATAGTAACTCAAATGGCGGAACTCCAAAGTGCGATGTGGTATCTCTCTATACGCAAAAAGAGCCACTGGCAGATAACGATGCCATTCTCTTGGCTGCTCAGCGCAAATCTTCCGCAGAATGACCTTGAGATTTCCATTCAACCTCTCGCACATACCATTTCCTGCAGGGTAAAATGGGGTGGTAAATAGGGGCTTTACCATGAGTAACTTACCTACCTGCTCCATAAAATGGAAGGTAAATTGACGGCCACGGTCCAACCATATTTCCTTCGTTAATCCAACTTGGGTAAAGATGGAGATAAGGGCTTCGGCACACGAAATGCTGTCGAACTTCTTTAGTGGGACTTGCTCGGGAAACCTGGTGGAAAAATCAACCAGATTGAGGAGGTAACTATGGCGCTCACTAGATGGTGGGTGGATTGGCTCAACTAAGTCAATTGCCACTCAGGAGAAGGATTCGGAAATTACGGGGCTCTTCTGCAGGGGGGCCGGCTTAACTCGCTCCTTAATGGCAGTTTTCTCGCATATGTTGCATGATCGACAATAGTGCAGAATTTCATCCGATGCTCCAGGCAGATAAAAGTGCTTAAGGATTCGTTGGGCGGTCTCTGTATGGCTGAAGTGAACAGAGAAAAGGCTGCCATGTGCAGTTTGTAAAATATGTCGCACATGAGAGCGGGGAACACATAATGCTAGAGACTCAGTGTGATCTCCGTCGGGGCATATGCGGTAGGGGAAGTTATCCTTAACGAGAAAGGAAATTAATTTGCCCCCTGTAATGGACTCTTGCGTCTTATTTTGGGCCTTAGTCCACAGAGGACGAATGGATTCACACTCCTTCTGTTTGTTAGCAAAGTCCTCGTTTACGACATTGCTATATTTTGAAGCACCGGGGGTTCCCAGTGGTGCAGGTGCTTCCAACTCCTGCTTCGCTTGTGAGCGGGTGGTCATGGGTTGAGCCACTGTGGGTGATGAATCATCAACTGGATCAACAAATTAGTGGATTTGTATATAATGGAACCCTCCAATAACATCAGGGCTGCTCATTCGTTTATTCTCGGTTCCAAAACCTAACGGAACCATCAGATTCCTTAACGATATGAGTAGCATTGAAGACTTCTACTCCCCTCCGTCTTTTCAACGCCCAACCATCGATAATGTGCTTAGAAAAATGAATAAGAAACACTTCGCTGTGAACATAGATTTAAAAGACGGATTTTATCACCTTAAACTTCACGAAAAAGCTCTTCCTCTCTTCAGCGCCTCCATCTCTGGACAAAAGTTCAGATTTAAAAGGATGCCCATAGGATTCCCAGGAACTCCTTTTATTATGCAGCAAGCAGTTGACCCCGTCTTTAACACCTGGGCCACCCAAACCGGCTGCCTATCGTTCACCTATTTGGACGATATCTTCTTAGTAGGACTCAAAAAGTGCATTAAAAAGTGTTTAAAATTAACCTTAAGTAGTTCCCTTAACGTAAATCTTAGGGAAGTAAATTAATGCCCACCCAAAAAATCAACTTTTTTTGTGTAAAAATCGATATCAAAAGAAAATGTACTGCCATAACTAGGGCTTTAGCTAAAAAAGTGAGAAACACGATAATTTTTTTTAAGTATAAATAGAGCACTCAGGAAAACCTAGGCACGCATGGCTGGTCTGATTAACTTCGTAACTCCTATTGTTAAACTACCTTTCCTCTGGATTCAGATTTGTTTTAAACAAATCCAATTTTCTCGTCCCGAAGACTTCCTTCCCTTACTTCCTCTTATCCTCACAAAGTGAACCAACTGGCGATGCAGAAAGGTCTCACCTCTAGTTGTTCATTTGGACGCTTCCAAACAGGCCTAGGTATCGCCATGCTGGGAAGCTCTATGGCCATTCCTGCAGCAGAATTAAATACAAATATCTTCGTTAAGGAATCATTAGCTTTCCTCCTTGTAATTATTCTCACTCCCAACGCAAGAATATTCGCGGACAATATCAGAGCCATTTGGAACATCAGCAGAGTAAAAATCTCCGAAGACATCCTATTCGCCCTCACAGACTCCTCAAGATCTAAATTTTCTAGGATTTTTAGAAAAGCCGCCCTCAACAGCGCTCATGTGAACACCTCGCGCAACCTCGCCGATGCCGCTTCCAGAAGCTTCGCAAGCTAAAATATGGCATGCCTTGCGCCCATTTGACCGTTACACGGTCAGTGGGTATATAAGCGCGCGACCACTGGAAGCGGCACGGTAGTTTAACAGCGTGTCTTCAAGCGACAACTACTCTCCGCATCGCCCACCTATTTTCTCCCACCCGTGATTAATCATTCAATTTTCTGTTTTATATAGTTTTCCTCCTCTAAAATTTCATTGTCAAATCCTTTTTCTGCTAAAATTTTTTTTAAGGTTTTTGAAAAAATAAAGGAAGGGTTCCTCTCCCCAGTTGAGGAAGGTTGAGCCACCGGGAGTGGCGAAAATTTGAGGCTCTGCCAAATCAGAGCGGCACAAAACTTGATGGGAGATGCCACAACTTCGGCTTAACCAGTGAAGCAGGCGCAGGCTATATGGCACTTAACGATGGGGAACCGATTAGCGCGTCCCAGGTAATCATGCACGATGGCAAATCGATCGTGATCCGGAGCTACAGGTGGGAGGAGCGATACACGTGCAACCTGTATTTCGGACGAGGGTGGAGATACGGCAGTCGTTTAACGTACCAGTCTCGAATTGAAGGCTCCAAGGGTTGCCTTTGTTTAAGAAAAAGTTCACCTGGTGGCCTGCGAGACCTGGTTCGTTCGAAGAGAGATGAGTTTCCGGTTGAGACAGGGTCTGAGAAGGGGTGGCACTCACCTGGTGCACCTGGTGAGATAAGTTATTCCTCAAGTGAGAGTTTTGAAGGCAATTTGTTTTAACATGACCTTCGATTACGCAGAAATAACACATAATAGTCCTCCTGGGGAACGCCTCCGAAGTGAGTTAGAGAAGAAAGGCTGGATTTCTCGTTTGACGGGTGTTCGAACAGTTTTCTGTTTCGAATGGCTTGTTATCTTGACAAAATTTTCCTTGTTGTGAGGAACGAATTTATGCTTATTTACCTTCGATTTGGGAGAAGATGGTTACACTTTCTTCCCTTCTCTAGGGTAGCAATTGTGGCTTGCTGCATAGACGTTAGCTTCTTCTATGAACTCCTTGAAACTGATGCATCTTCTGTCCTTGACGAGTGATCTGATTTCTGATGGAAGCGATGCCAAAAGTTGGTTCTTAAGGATAAAATCGATCATAGCATCGTAGTTATGGGGCACTTTTGATGCGTTAAGCCAAAAATTAAGTTGCCGTTGCAATGTGTACCCAAACTGTCTGAAGGTTTGATTGGGCTGAGTTCGGCACTGCCTAAACTTCACACGGTAAAAATATGGAGTCATATTATAGGCGGCAAGTAGCCTCTGACGGTAGGGAAATATAAATATCCATCGGGTGGGTGTTCAGTAGGGGGAACAATTTAGCTCCGCCATCTGATTCTCTCTCCCTCTGATTTACTTCGAAGATCTTCTAGAAGTGAGTTAAATATGAAACGAAGTCATCCCCTTCTTTGAAAACAGGCAGTTTGACAGATGCGGGTTGCTGAATTCCGGTCCCCGAAGTGATGGATAGGGTTTCATTTCTCGTCCTTTTCATCTCTAATTCGTACAAACGAATTCCCTCTCTTGCTTCCCTTACTTCTCTTTCTCTTCATTCTTATCTTTCTTTCTCTTCTTTTTATTTCTCTTCTCTTTCTTTTCTTTCCTCTCGTGCCGTTCTCTCTTCTTCCTGGATATAGGAAAATAGATCCTTCCCATTTAGACCTAAAGATTCTCCTTGTGCCTTGAAAATTTCGAACGAAGACACGATGTCTCTCTCACCTGTTTGCACTTAAAAAAAAAAATAACGCGCACAAAAGAATGTAGCGGGTTTGTCGAACCCGAATTAACCCTGACTCGCTGACAGCAGGTAAGAATTTGTTTCTCTCCTTTGCTTTGAGCTTATCTGTATATGTACTTGTAATTATTAATACTTTTAATTTTATAGGTTTACTAGCTTAATTATTTGCTTTTGATTTGTATTTAGGTTTAAGTTAACATTTATTCGCTTTACAAATTGTGTTTATCCCTTTAGCCTGATGATGGATTGTGTAATCCGAAACGTTGCTTGAAATATATAAGAATGTCACTGATGGTCGTATCCTTCCTACTGCAATTAAAATTACGCCTTCTTAGAAGCAACCTTGTTGAATATATATATATATATATATATATATATATATATATATTGTGGGGGAAATTCCACGTGGAATTTCTTTTCCAGCACAGAAGTTCCATGTGCTGGAGAGGATTCTGTTAGGCTTAAATTAGTAAGCCTAGCCCCTCCCCCTCTTCCACAAGTGGTAGCCTCGAACCGCGTCCACCACGATTCACCTTTACACGGGCTAGAATAGCTTCGGCAAGAAGATTCGAGGCCATTTGAGAGTAGAGCTGTTTCCCACTCCCTGACCCCCCCCCCTCCCCATCCCCGCGGGGAGAGCCTCAGACATATATATTGCTCGTTTCCCATGAAACCAACACAGAGTTGAGAAGTCTCGCCCGGACCCCAAGAAAATTCCCCTAGTTTCAAGTCAGGTGCTAACAACAAAGTAAAGTGACAGCTGAACTATTTTTGTGTATTGGAATTAGCCCCAGCCAGTGAGGTAATTCCATTTAACGATCGCTACCGAGTGATTTTTCCGACTTCTCTCGTCAACTCCTGTCGAAGCCCTCCTCGTTCGCCCATCGTTTTGGGGTGGCCGAAATACTCTCCCCTGGACCGGACGTTACCGCCCCCCCCCTTTTTTTGGAGAACCGTCATCACTTTAACATCCCGATCAGAAGCTTCGAGTGGCCTCGCCTCACGTGCAGAATACATCCGTGAAGCCTTACCCTGACGTCTCACCCGGAATCTTCTGTAAGCCAACCCCCCCCCCCCCTCCAGTAACTAATTTGCGTTAATTCCCCCCATTTGAATAGTCTCCTCCCGTAACATCTTAAGTTTTAACCTCATAGTCTGATTCATAACTACAATACAATCCCCCCCCCCCCTTCGTTCTGTGATGCAATTTTTGCCCATCATTTCTCTCATTATTTTTATGTAAATTTAAATATATTTTTGTACCAGCCTCTTTAAATAACCTTGCGCTTTGCCATTGCCCATAATATACCTGACCTCGTTGCACTCTTATCTAGTTGTTTCGCCCGTCGAAACTCGTGCGTTCCGTCCCTTTTGTTGGTTCGCCTTGAAGATTTTGGTCCCTTCCCCAATAGATATAATATGGTATTGATATAATGTAATGTCATACCACGACATATATATATATATATATATATATATATATATATATATATATATATATATATATATATATATATATATATATATATACTATGTCGTAGGTCAGGTAAGTTTCACTAACCTTCGCTTGCCCTCCCTAGATGCGGGGAATGACCCTTTTAAGTGCGTGGGATATGCAAGTGCGTTTTATACCGTTGGCCGACTTAGTCAAATAGTTCAATGACTTTTTGTGTGGTTCTGGGATTTAAACAAGGAAAACAAAATAATCTTTACTATTATATAAAAAAAAACAAAAGAATTTGACAATTAATGATACATTATGGGAAGAGTAATTGTTCAGCAAAATAAAATTAATTCACAATCAATGCTTCGACACGAGCTGTAAGTAGCACAATATTTACCCGAAAGAAAACGGGAGGAGATGATAAGGTGAAGCTTGGTAGTGGGAAAGCGTCACGCCTATTCGACGGTGATAGGGAAAAATGTTATAGACTTACGATTTTCCAAGAGGGGGATAGCTTCTGTGGTTGTTCGAGGGAGTATCGTTGCAGGGCACGGAGCAAAGCGCGTTATTCCAGGATGAGTCCTTACGTCCTTAACTGCCATAGCTCTAAACAACTGGTTTCTTGCCTGCGAGCCCTTAGAGTGCCGGGGAGTCGCTTTAGAAGTTGCGCGTTGAGTCCTTGGCTAATTCCAATGAATCCTCTCGATTACTGCTTAGATACTGCGTGAGTACTGCCTGACTTCTTCTTGAATACGGTTTTGCTCGTTCCCATGCTGGGAAATATATACGACTTCGCCAGAAGCGATTTTGTTTGCCGTTGGAACCTGGGACCACTCCGTCTCAAAGGTGGGGTTGGTAAGGGCTTAGCGCACTCTCGCTGATTTGTGTTTTGGGCTCTAGTTTTACTTGTCTCGCCCTTTATCATCTCGGAAGTTTACCGAAAGAAGCCTGTTAAAAGTCCTCTCGTCCGCGAGATGCTTCCTTGGCCTCTTTGTCCACGTGACTCTCTCTCTTTCTCTCTCTCTGGCAATTAAAGTATTTTTATTATCATTATTTTATTATTATAATTAGGCGACGCGTCCTTTTCCTTTTGCAGGGGGCCCTCTACCAGATAATGAAACCAGCATAAAGACCAGAATGACAATGGCTGACAAGCCCGAGGAACCAGGGTTCGGTCCTCATTGGGGGATGAGGGGGAGTAAAAGGGGATAGCTCTGTTTTGCTACCCAACAGCCATCTAGAAATATTTCGCGGTTGAAGCGAGACACCCGTAACAGGCCAGGGAGTGTGTATTAGAAACACGGAAGAGTAATGCGCTGTGTGTATCAAGGAAGAAGATAAAAGTCTCAGCCTTCCTGTGATCCCTCGTTGTTAAGCCCACCCGGGGAGGAAGGGGGATAGGGGCTCGATTTATATGGGTAGTACTATAACTGGTTGAACTTCTCTTGACTATTTTAATCTACCAAAAAAGTCCAAATAATGAAAGGGTTGGGGGGAGGGGGTGCCATCTGCAAGATACCAGCACATTCCTTTTCACAAATGATTATTATTTCATCTCATCTCGTGTCTGTGTTTTCCCTCCTTCTTCTTATTAAGCTTCTCATCGATGTCTTTCTCACATAAATATTCGGTTCAAAGTAAAGGTGAGGTTAATGCGACAGAATCATATACTCGTATGTAGGGTGTTAGGTTGTACGGTTTGTAGGATGTTGGGTTGAAGGGCTTTGCAGGGTATTCGAATGAAGGCTTTTAAAGGGTATTTGATTGTAGGGTTTTGAAGGATGTTAGGTTGAAGTAATGTGTAGGGTGCAGGGGTATTAAAGTTTTGTAGGTTGTTGGGTTGTAGGGTTTTGTAGGGTGTTGGGTTGTATCGTTTTGTAGGGTGTTAGGTTGGAAGGTTTTTTAAGGTCTCTATTTGAAGTGTTTTGTAGAGTGTTGAGGTGTCGGGCTTTTTAGGGCATTGGGTTGTAGGATGCTGCTGGGTTGACGGTTTTAGAGGGTTGTTGGTTTGAAGGGGTTTGTAGGGTGTTGGCTTATAAGCTCTTGTAGGGTGTTTGATTGTAGTCTTTTGTCGGGTGCTGGGTTGTAGGGTTTTGTAGGGTGTTGGGTTCTAGTGTTTTGCAGGTTGTTGGTTTTTAGGGTTTTGAAGGTTGTGGATCAAAGGGTTTCGTAGGGTGATGATTTGTAGAGTGTTGGAATGTAAAGGGTTTTGTTTTAGGGTTTTGAGTTGTATGGTATTTGGTTGTTGGGTTTTGTATGGCATTGTATTGTAGGCCTTTGTAGGGTATTGGGTTGTATGGTTTCGAAGAGTGTTGGGTTGTAGGGTTTAAAGGGTGTTCGGTTGTAGAGTTTTGAAAGGTGTTGGCTTGTAATGTTTGGTAGAGTGTTGGGTTATATTGTTTCCAAGGGTGTCGGGTTGTAGGGATTTGTAGATAAGGGGGTGAATGGTTTTTTAGGGGTTGGGTTTAGGGTTTCTAGGCTGTTGGTTGTAGAGTTTTGTAGGGTGTCTGGTTGAAGGGTTTTGTACGCTGTTGAGGTTTAGGGATTTGTAGGGTATTGAGCTCTAGGGGTTTGTAGGGCACTAGGTTGTAAAGTTTTGTAGAGTGTTGGTTTATAGGGTTTGAAAGGGTGGATTGTAGGGTTTTTAGGTTGTTGAGTTGTAAGGTTTTGGTTTGAAGGGTTTTGAAGGGTGTTGGGTTGTAGGGTTTTGTAGGGTGTTGGGTTGTAGGATCTTGTAAGGTCTCTAGTTGAAGGGTTTTGTAAGTTGTTGAGGTGTAGGGATTTGTTGGGTAATTAGTTGTAGGGGTTTGTAGGGTGCTGGGTTTTAAGATTTTCTAGAGTTTTGGATTATAAGGTTTGCAAGAGTGTCGGGTTGTAGGGTTTTTAGGTTGTTGGGTTGTAAGATTTTGTTGGTTTGAAGGGTTTTGTAGGTGGTTTGGCTGTAGGGTTTTCTAGAGTGTTGTGTCGAATGGTTTTGTAGGGTGTTGGGTTGTAGATTTTACTATGGTGTTTGGTTGTAGGGTTTTGTAGGGTGTTGAGTTGTAGGCTTTTATAGGGTGTTGGGTTATACGACTTTTAGGATGTGGTGATGAAGGGTTTTGTAGGTCGTTAAGTTTTACAGTTTGGGGGGTTTGTAGGCTGTTGGGTTGTGGGGTTTTATAGGGTGTTAGGTTGTAGGGTTTTTAGGGTGTTGGGTGGTAGTTTTTCTAGGGTGTTGTGTTGTAGTTTTTTTAGGTTGCTGGTTTTAGGTTTTTGTAAGCTGTTGGTTTGAAGGGATTGTAGGGTGTTGGGTTGTAGGGTATTTTAGGATTTTGTAGGGTATTGGGTCGTAGAGTTTTGTAGGGTTTTAAAGCGTGTTAGGTTGTAGGGGTGTGTAGGGTGTTGGGTTGTAGTTTTTTACGGTGTTGGTTTTAGGGTTTTGTAAGGTGTTGGTTTGAAGGGATTGTAGGGTGTTGGTTGTAAGGTATTGTAGGGTTTTTAAGGGGTTTGGGTTGTAGGGCTTTAGGGGTGTTGGGTTGTAGCGTTTTGAAAGTTATTGGGTTATAGGGTTTGCAAGGGTGTCGGGATGTAGGTTTTTATAGGTTGTTGGTTTGTAGCGTTTTGTAGGGTGTTGGGTTATAGGGTTTGCAAGGGTGTCGGGATGTAGGTTTTTATAGGTTGTTGGTTTGTAGCGTTTTGTAAGGTGTTGGGTTGTAGGGTGTTTAGGTGTAGCGCTTGGTAGGGTATTTGGTTGTAGGGTTTTATAAGGTGTTGGGTTTAAGTGTTTTGTTTGGAGTTGGGTTATAAGGTTTGGTAGGGTGATGAATTGTAGGGTTTTGTAAGCTGTTTAGTTGTATGGTTTTGTATAGGGTTGGGTGGTTGTGTTTTGTAGTGTGGGTTTATAGGATTTGTAAGGTGTTGGTTTGTAGGGTTTGGTATGGTGCTGTGTTGTAGGTTTTTTAGGCTGCCTCGTTGAAGGAGTTTGTAGAATGTTGAGTTGTAGTGTTTTGTAGATTTATAGTTTTGTAGGGTGCGGGGTTATTGACTTTTCTAGAGTGTTAAGGTGTAGGGTTTTGTAGGCTGTTTGGTTGTAGGGTTTGGTATTGGGTTGGTTGTTGGGTTTTGTAGTGTGGTGGTTTGTAGGATTTGTAGGGTGTGGGTTTGTAGGCTTTTGTAGTTTTTTAGGGTGCTGTGTTGTAGTGTTTTGTAGGTTATTGTGTTGTAGGCTTTGGTAGGGTGTTGGGTTGTTTGGTTTTGTAGTCTGGTGTTTTTTTTATTTGTAGGGTGTTGTAGGTTGCTGTGTTTTAGGGGGTTGTATGGTGTTGGGTTGTAAGGGGCTGTTTTCTAAGATGTTGGTTTGTAGGGCATTGCAATAAATTGTGTTTTAGGGCTTTGTACAGGGTTGGGTTGTAGGGTTTGGTACAAGTTACAAGTTTTGGTCCTAGGGTTTTGTAGCCTCTTGGTTTGAGGGTTCTGTAGGGTGTCGTGTTTCAAAGTGTCGTAAGTTGTTGCGGGGGAGGATATTGTATGGTTTAGGTTCTTAGGGTTTTATAGGGTATTGAGTTAAATGGTTTTGTTGGGTGGTGGGTGAAAGGATTTGCAGGGTATTTGGTTTTAAGGTTTGGTATGGTTTTGCAGGATGTTGGATTGAACGGTTTTGTAGGGTGTTGGGATGTAGGATTTTTTAGGGTGGCGAGTTGTAGGTATTTTAGGGCGATGGGTTGTAGGGTGTAGAGTTGTAGGGTTTTGTAGGGCGTTGGTTTGTAGGGTTTTATAGGGTACTTGTTTATAGGGATTCTAGGGCGATGGGTTATAGGGTTTGGTAGGTTGTTGGGGTTTAAGGTTTAATAGGGTGTTGGGTTAAAGGGTTTTGGATGGTGTTGGGTTGTAGGGGTTTGTAGGTGTTTGGTTGAAGAGTTTTGTAGGGTGTTGGGTGGAAGAGTTTTGTAGGGTGTTGGGTTTTAGGGTTTTGTAGGGTGTTGGGTTGAAGGTATTGTAGCGTTTTATAGGTGGTTGGAATTTAGTGTTTTGAGGGGTGTATGGTTGTAGGTTTTGTAGGCTGTTTCTTTGTAGGCTTTTGTATGGTGTTTGGCTGTACGATTTTGGAGGGCATTGGGTTGTAGGTTTTGTAGGATGATGGGTTATTAGGGTTCTGAGAACTAGTTTTTTTATAGGTTTGAGTTGAAGGGTTTTAATGGTGTTGGGTTGTAGTGTTTGGTATGGTATTGGGTCGTAGGGTCTTGAAAGGTTTGAGGTTGTTTGTTTTTGTAGGGTGTTTGGTTGTAAGATTTTGTACGGTTTTATAGAGTCTTGGGTTATATGGTTTTGTAGGGTGTTGGGTTGTGGAGTTTTGTAGGATGTTTGGTTTAAGGGTTTTTTATGGTGTTGAGTTGTCGAGTTTTGTAGGTTCTTGTGTTGTATGTTTTTGTACGGTGTTGGATTGAATTGTTTGGTACTGGAGTAGCCTTTAGGGTTTTGTAGTGAGTTGGGCTGTATGGTTTTGTTGGGTGTTGGGTTCTAAGGTTTTGTATAGTATTGGATTGAAGGGTTTTAAGGGTGTTGGCTTGTAGGGTTTTGTAGGGTGCTGGGTTGTAAGGGTCGTAGAGTGTTGTTTTTTAGGGTTTTGTAGGTTGTTGCTTGTAGGGTTTCATAAGATGTTAGGTTGAATGTTTTCTTACCACCGGTGTTGAGTTATAGAGTTTTGTAGGGTGCTGCGTTCAAAGGTTTGTAAGATCTTAGATTGTAGGCTTTTGTAGGTTGTTGGGCTGTATGGTTTTGCAGGGTGTTTGGTTATATGGGTTTGTAGGGTATTGGGTTTAGGATTTTGTATGTTCTTGTGTTGTAGGGTGTCTATTTGAAGGGTTTTGTATAGTGTCTCGTTGTAGTGATTTGTAGGGTGTCGGGTTATCAGGTTTCATAGGGTGTTGGGTTGTAGGGTTTTGTAGGCTGTTTGGATGTATGGTTTGGTAGAGGGTTTGGTGGTTGGGCTTTGTAGTGTTGTTGTTTGTAGGATTTATTGGGTGTCAGTTTGTAGGGTTTTGTACGGTGTTGGTTTCTAGGGTTTTATAGGGTGGTGGTTATAGGGTATTACAGGGTGTTGAGTTGTAGGGTTTTGCATGGTGTGGGGGTTTAGGGGTTGGTACAGGGTTGGGTTTTAGGGGTTGGTACAGGGTTGGGTTGTATGGTTTGGTACAGGTTTTTGTAGGGTTCTTAGGGTGTTGGTTGTAGGTTGTGGTAGGGTTCTCGATCGTCGGGTTTTATAGGGTGTTGGGTTGTAGTGTTTTGTAGGCTGCTGTGTTAAAATGATTTGTAGAGTGTTGGGTTGTAGGGTTTACTAGGTTCTTGTATGTAGAGTGTTTGGTTGTAGGATTTGGTATGGTTTTGCAGAATGTTGGGTTGAGTGGGATTGTAGATTGTTGAGTTGTAGGGTTTTATAGGATGTTGCGTTGTAAGGTTTTGTAGGTTCTTGTTTTGTAGGGTGTGGTTTTTGAGTTTTGTAGGATGCTGGGTTGTAGGGATGGTAAGGTGTTGGGTTTCAGGGTTTTGTAAGTTGTTGTTTTATAGGGATGTAGGGTGTTAGGTTGTAGGGTTTGGTACGTTTTTGCAGAATCTTGGGTTCAGTGGTTTTATGGTGTTGGGTGATGGGTTATAAGTCGTTGTGTTATAGGGCTTTGTATATTGCTGGGTTGTTGGTTTTTCAGCGTGTTGGGTTCTATAGTTTTGTAGGGTGCAGTGTTATAGGGTTTTATAGGGTGTTGAGTTGAATGGTTTTGTATGTTGTTGAGTTGTACGCTTTTGTAGGTTCTTAGGTTGTAATGTTTTGTAGGGTTTTGGGTTGAAGGGGTTTGTAGGGTGTTGGGTTGTATGGTTTTGTAGGTTCTTGTGTTGTAGGGTTTTGTACAGTCTCTCCTTGATGGGTTTTGTAGGATGTTGCGTTGTTACATTTTTTAGGATGTTCGGTTATTGGGTTTGGTAGGGTATTGGCTTGTAGCGTTTTGTAGGCTGTTTGTTTGTATGGTTTCGTACAGGGTTTGGTTGTTGGGTTTGTAGTGTGGGGGTTTATAGGTCGTTATAACGGTAGTTGTGATATAGGGATTGTATGGTGCTGGGTTGTACGGATGCTAGGTTGTTGTTGTTATAGGGTGTTGTGTATGTTGCTGGTTGTAGAGTTTTGTTGGGTCTTGTGTTGTAGGGGTTTGTAGGGTGTCTGGTTGAAGTGTTTTTTAGGGTGTTAAGTTGTAGCGTTTTGTAGGTTGTTGAGTTATAGTGTTTTGCAGGGTTCTATAGGCTGTTTGGTTGTAGGGTTTAGCGCAGGGTTGGGTTGTTGGGTTTTGTAGTGTATTTCAGGGTGTTGGGTTGTAGGTTTTTTTAGGGTGTTGGGTTGTAGGTATGGGTTCATGGAAAGGTTGTAGAGTATTGTAGGGTGTTTGGGTTGTATGGTTTTGTAGGGCGTTGTATTGTAGGACTTGGTACAGGATTGGTTGTAGGGTTTAGCACAAGTTTGTTCTGTAGGGTTTTGTAGGGTGTTGGTTTGTAGGGTTCGGTAGGTTGTGTTTTAGGGTTTTGTCGGGTGTTGGGTTGTAAGGATTTGAAAGGTTGTAGGGTTTTGTAGAGTGGTGGGTTGTAGGGTTTTATACGGTGTAGGGTTGTAGAGTTTTGGGGGTATTGGGTTGAAAAGATTTGTAGGGTGTTGGGTTGTACGGTTTGGTACTGTTTTGCAGGATGTTGGTTTGAATCTCTTTGTAGGGTGTTGAGTTGTAGTATTTTATAGGGTGTTGAGTTGTAGGTATTGTAGGGTGATGGGTTGTATGGTTTTCTGGGTAGGGGTTTGTAGGCTTTGTTGGTTACTTGGTTGTAGAGTTTTGTAGGTTGTTGGTTTCTATGGTTTAATAGGGTGTTGGGTTAAAGGGTTGTATATGGTGTTGAATTGTAGGATTTTGTAGGGTGTTGGGTTGGAAAATTTTTGAAGGGTGTCTGCTCGTAGGGTTTGTAGGGTGTTGGTTTGAAGGGTTTCTATGGTGTTGAGTTGTAGGGTTTTGTAGGTGGTTGGGATTTAGTTTTTTATGGTGTTGAGTTGTAGATATATATAGGGTGTTAGGTTGTACGATTTTGTGTGGTGTTGCGCTGTACGGTTTTGTAGGGTGTTTGGTCGTTGTTGTTTTTAGGGCGTTTGGGTGTTTTTTCTGTAGGAATTTTCGTTGTAGGGTTTGTAGGATGTTGGCTTGTAGGGGTTTGTAGGGTGTTGGGTTGTAGGTTTTGTAGGGTGTTGGTTTGTAGGGTGTTGGGTTGTAGGTTTTGTAGGGTGTTGGGTTGTAGGGTGTTGGGTTGTAAGGTTTGTTAGGGAGTTGGTTTGTAGGGTTTTGGGTTGTAAGGTTTGTTAGGGAGTTGGTTTGTAGAGTGTTGGGTTGTAAGATTTGTTAGGGAGTTGGTTTGTAGAGTGTTGGGTTGTAAGGTTTGTTAGGGAGTTGGTTTATAGAGTGTTGGGTTGTAAGGTTTGTTAGGGAGTTGGTTTGTAGAGTGTTGGGTTGTAAGGTTTGTTAGGGAGTTGGTTTGTAGAGTGTTGGGTTGTAAGGTTTGTTAGGGAGTTGGTTTGTAGAGTGTTGGGTTGTAAGGTTTGTTAGGGAGTTGGTTTGTAGAGTGTTGGGTTGTGTGGTTTTACTAAAACTCTCTCATATCGCTTCTGATCACAGAGATGTTATGTCGCAAGATGGATTCCCGATTAGCGACGGTGGCGGTTGTTCGGGACCCGTAGTTCGGATCCCTCATTAACCAGTAAATTTTAACTAAGAAATCAATGCATTTTAAAGTAGTTCAGATCGGTGGTAAAAAATCGATGGTAAACCCCTTCCCAAATGGGTAAAGATCGGTTGTAAAACCCCTAAATGCGTGTAAATCTGAGGTAAAATTCTTATCAAATGTATAAGTATCGGTGCTAAATCCCCTTTCACATGGAAGATTATCGGTGGTAAAACAGCTTCCTATCCTGGAAAAACTCCTCCCGAATAGGTGAAGATCGGTGGTAACATTTATCCTAATAGGGTGAATAATGGTGGTAAATCCCCCTTTAAAGTGGCTGAAGATCTGTGGTAATTCTCCTCACAAATGGATGAAGATTGGTGCTAAAACAAAACCTTTTCAAATGATTGAAGATCGGTGGTAAATCCCTTTCAAAAAGTGATGAAACATCCCAAGTGGATGGAGATCAGTGGTAAAAAGCGTCCCAAATGGGCGAAGATCTGGGGTAAAATCTCCCCATATTGATAAGATTGGTGGTAAAATATCTTCAAATCGATGAAGATCGGTGGCAAAATGCCATACCAAATTATTATTTTCATATCGGGCTCTCAAGCGAATGGCGTAGATGCGTACAGACCATATCTTTCGCAAAAGCGAAGACAGTCGGGAAGTGACAGAACAGTGAAACTGCCTCTTATCTCATGGATGTGTTTCTCGAATGCAGAGGGTTGAAACCTAATGGAATGACCACTGCACACAATCATGGGCGCCAAGAGCACACTACTCCCTGAGAGCTCTGTAGGGAAATCCGGTACAGAGCCTATCCTTGAATGGACCGTAAGGTCTCCTAGGGTACTTTCTTTCCTTGTAGCCCACCCACCCCGTTCGAGGCTGATCAACCTTAGGATCCAGCAAGCCAAATAACTTCACTTTGGCGGTCTCTAACCAAGGCACAGGCAACGGAATCCCAACACCTAGCCCTGTGATTGGACTCGAACCACGTCCTTCTTCGGGTTTATCGCTGTCCACCCGGCCAACGGCACGACGCCTGAACCAATCAAAAAGCTTCGGTCCCTTCTGTGGGAGATTGCATTGTCGGGACCCCGTGGGCCATATCTAGGGACTTTTTACTCCGAGTCTTTCCCTAGGTTCAAACTTTAAAAGCAAACAACCCCCCCCCACCCACCCCCACCGGTAGATTTAAAATCCGAACCCGGGCTTCGTGGTAGACTGGTGATAGGCTTCGACTTGACTGCGAACACAACGCGGTATGGCCCTTTTTAAAGATATCATAAGCCTACCAGAATGACAAAAGTGGCCGCTCATATACACAATTGTCATTTAATTGTGGGCCTTTTCGGCCACTTCACCGGTTTCGGGGATTGCTGCTGGAATTTAAGGGACCTAGGAGGTACTAGAGAGAAAAACACACGGTCCTATAGTCAATGTACAATTAGGGAAGATAGGATCTTCTCTCTTTTCTTCTTAATTTCTTTTAATTATGATTCGGGCTCAATTTTTGGTTCCATCCATTCATTGGAAACCCTCATAAAAGATTCGAGGCAAAGGTCCTAAAAACAAACATTCCTTGTGCCGCGCGTCTCAAGGTGGTAAAGTTCTGAGGAAAAAGGGCGGGGCCTTATGAGCCACTTTTATTCCACTATTATTCGAAATAAAAGCGGAGATTTCCTATTGGCTAACCTCGGTAAAGGGGCGGAGTTTTCATTTTACGTTTTGGTATTCTTCTACCTTTATAATTGTTTCCTCCAATAAGAGGATGATTTTTGGTTCTGGTGGTTCTCATTGTCTATACAAAAGAAAAGACAATTTCTTAATCACATCAGTTGTAGACTGGCGATAGGGAGTGGAGGTGTGCGTTAAGGTGTGATTTAATTGGTTTAGTTCTATTTGTTTAACGATGTACGACTATTTAGGAAGTTTACGACATCCTTTCCTTGGCTTTCCCGGTAAGTCAACCTCCCGAATCAACGGGCGAACTGTAAATAAAGCCTCGATTTGATCATTTAAAATCTGCGGACGCTAAAAAGACCTCGGATTTATTCGGTGGCGGACACATAGTCGTGTCTCTTGGTTACATCGGCAATTTTTTTTTTTTTGGGGGGAGGGCTAGACACAACTTCCTACGTATAGGACCCACTTTCAAGTACCTTGGATTCAAAGGGAAACCTTGATTGTGAGGTCGAACCCTTTCTCTCTGGATGTCGGGGCTAGGGTAAGGCCCTGGGGGCTTTTATTGTCCGTCTCCAAGTGCTAAGGATCGGTCTCGTTTAGTAGCTTGTCCGGGAATGTCCGCCAGCACTTACCCATCGGTCCCTGGTCCTTACGTGTGACCCATAGAATCCCTTCACCTATCTTTTCCCTTTGCAATTAAGAGACGCCTTAACCGGGCGAGAGGCTTTTTGCGCCTTTACACGCCTTTCTTTCCGAATTACTTTGTGCAATTTAAAATTCGATAATCCCAATTAACGTCAAATGGTGAAAGCCAAGAAAACGTTAATCACTAAATTGACTCCAATAAATAAATTAAAAAAGTTTGCAAATTCCCTGAAAAAGAGCTCAGCTTCACGGCCGATTTGTCCGTCCGATGGCGCTGTTTACAATCGAAATCTTCACGTCATTATTTTTGAAATTAAACAAATTTATCAATTGCATTATTCTAATTTAGCAAGTTAATTAATATTCCTTGATGTATTTACCTACATTTAATTATTTAATCTAGGATTTATGTACATTGAAAGGGGCGTTTAAAAGGCGTTAATAATATTATGAATTTTGTTTTATTACTGCACTAATACAAATATTTGTTTTATAATTTACTGATTAGAAGAAACACTTCATATATATATATATATATATATATATATATATATATATATATATATATATATATAATGGAAGATATCACATTGACGTGATATGTATCAGTGGAAGATAATGATAAACCACAATATTTGAATCAAGATTTTATTTATAACTATCGGACTAGTTTCGGCAACATGTTATTTTCATCTTGCCGAAACTAGTCCGATAGTTATAAATAAAATCTTGATTCAAATATTCTAGTTTATCATTATATATATATATGTATATATATATATATATATATATATATATATATATATATATATATATATATATATATATATATATATATATATATATATATATATATATATATATATATATATATATACAGTGTGTGGCAATAAATGTCCAATACATGGTCAAAAGTTTATTTACTATAGTTACACAACAGCAAAGTAATCGAAAATTGTGTATTCTCTAATAACGAATTTGTATTCAACGTACAAACTACATAAGATGCTCAATTTTCGAGTATTTTGCTGTTGTGTAACTATGGAAATCGGACATTTATTGCACACACTGTATATATATATATATATATATATATATATATATATATATATATATATATATATATATATATATATATATATATATATATATATATATACAGTTGTAAAAGCCCGACATCCCTTCTTTGAGTGACCGAAAGCTATCGGCCGGTGTGGTTGGTGAGCACGGGAGACGGCTAACGTGTCCCGTTAGCTCAGTCGGTAGAGGTCTGAGTTTCTAGTCCTTGTCGGGAAATGTTTGTTTTTTTTCTCTCTGATTATTCTCGGGGTCATCTCAGGTAGGATCTCTTCTCCCTTGTTTATGTGTATCACTTCTCCCTATATAAATATATATATATATATATATATATATATATATATATATATATATATATATATATATATATAGTACAAGAAAATAAGAGTTGGACGCGAATGAGCAAATGAGACAAGAAACCGGAGGTTTTTAGAGGCAAGAGAGAAGGACATTAGAAGAATCCAGAATCAGAGGGAGCAGAGGGCGGCACAGTGAAGGCGATCCATTACCGAGAAGACAGAAATAACGCCAGAAATATTCCAATATTCGGGCATCAAAGGGTTGGTTTGCAAGAATTTACTTTAACTCCATTTGTACATTTGAATGTTTTAATATTGTGGCATAAACCATAGACATTTGCTTGTACAATTGCTCCAATTAGGCATGTCACAATTTATGCTGTATTTCGTTCAAAGTAACAATTTAATTTATTTAATTAGAGATGAAGTTTTGGGGCTATCTTTATTAAATAAACTTCATATGACATTTTACAATCAAATAAAAATAAATTTAGTGAAATTCCCGACGTCATTGCGATATTTTAAGCAGTGTCGAAACATTTTGACACGTATTTGTTTCAAAGCCACGTTGCTATATTTCCCCCAGTTTTCTCCCTTAATTAACTTTATATATAAATTTCATTTTTAATCTTCGACAACCCCAAAATATTCGCATTAACATTTCGGTATTTTATTCATCCCTATAATTAATATTCTAACCTAACGTCTCATCCCAAACTATTTTACTTTTGTCCAACACATTTTGAAAAAATGGAACAAGACTAATTTGAGCAACTATATATTTGAGTTCCCATTTGTGGATATGGCGAATGAGCCACATAAATGTACCCTCCTCTGAACGAAACGAAGAGGCCGAGAATTAATAATAATATTAGTTCTCAAAACAGCTCTCACCTATGCAAGGAGGAGCGCATAAACAAACTCTCTCGCTCTCTCCCCGAACTATTAATCAGACCTCGTAAAATCCATCTGAAGGATATCGTAATTTCATGAACAGGGTGAAGCAAAACTCAGTATTGGAAAGTTACAGTAACTTTAGTGAAATGTAGTAAAAATAGACGTTTACTTTGGACCTTTAGGTTAGGAACGGCAAAGGGGTTTTATATATAGTATGGGCCAACATGAGGCAGCAGGCATCTGAGGGCTTAAGTGCCCCCCCCCCCACCCCCGCCTTCAGCAATATCCGTAGACGGTTCAGAGAATTGCCGCTCTCCCATTTCTTGGCACTGCCAGTCGCCGCTTTCGATTGCTCTAATTCTCACTGCCTGGCTCACATCTGGAAGATTGCCTGCTCCCGGGACCAAACGCCCCTACACATTTACCCTTTTACTCCCAGTTTTTACCACCCCTTTATATCTTTACAAACATTCCTGCACATATGCCATCCTTGGTTTTCGCTTTGTGGCTTTAATTGCCACAAGGAGATTAGAGCGCTGCTGGAGGTCATTGTGGAAGGGCTAAATTCGTACGGGTCCTTTAGCGGATATCCTTCGCACGAAGGAGGCTCGTCCTAAACTGGTAAAGGGGGCCATTAGCGGGAATTATTGCTACCAAAATGAAACTATTTCCACTAAAATAGCATTATTCTGAGTTATTGTCACTAAAACTATATAACTTATTGATAATTATGGCCACTAAAGGTATAGAAACTATTGGAAATTATTGCAACCAAACCTATAGTAATTTGGGGAATTGTTGCCACCTATTCTATAGATATTGGGAATTGTTACCACTGAACTTATATAGATTGTTGGGAAATAATGGCACTACAGTTATAAAATCATTGGGAATTACTGCCACTAAGCCTATATAAATTATTGGGCATTGACGCCACTAAACTATGCAATTATTGTGAATTAATGACATTTAATCTATGAAAATATTGGAAATTATTAACGCTCAGGCTATCAAATTATTGTAACTTATTGCGACTAAAACGCTTAAATTATTGGGCCTAAATGACACTAAATCTATAGAAATATTGGGACTTATTACCACTGAAACCGTAAGAGAATTGTGAATTATTGCGACTAAAGTTATGAAATTATTGTCATTAAAGCTATGAAATTATTGTGATATATTACAACCAAAGATATTGAATTACTGCTAGTTATTGCCACTTGTCTCTGAAGTTATAATGAATTATTGCAAGTAAACTTTTTAAATTATTGCAATAAAGATATTGAACTGTTTCCACTAGGGGTATGAAATAATTAGTACATATTGCCACTACATATGCTAACATTTTGTGAATTATTGCAATTCATTGACTCTAAATGCTATTAGATTATTGGCAGTTATTGCCAGTAAACTTTAAAAAAACATTGGAAATTATTGCCAATACATATAATAAATTAAAAATATTTATTGCCACAAAGGGTACGTAATTATAAGCACTACATATCGATAAAAAATATTGAAATTATTTGGGATTATTGCCCCTAAAATGTTGAATTATTGGAAATTATTGCTACTAAAGATATTAAATTGGGAGGTTGCCGAAAAACTATGAAATTATTAGGAATTATTGCCACTAGATATTTAAATTATTGGAAATTATTACCGCTGAAGCTATGAAGTTATTGGGAATTACTGTAACTAAATTACACTATTTTGGAAATGATTGTCATTAAAAGTATTTAATTATTGCTATCGAAGCTGAAATTATTGGGGGCCTATTGTCACTAGTTAGAAGTATTGGGATTATTGCCTTTAAAATAAAATTATTGTGAACTATTGCCAGTAAAGGTCTGGAATTTTGGATAATTATTACCGCTAAGGCTACGGAATTGTTGGGAGTTATGGCCAGAAAAAACGATGCAATTATTGTGCCTTGTTACCACTTAAACTATCAAATTATTTGGTTTTATTGTCACTAATGTGTAGACCGATTAAGGGGTACGAGTTATTGTAATGATCGTTTGATGTGCTTTTATGTGCGTCTTCGCGTGACTACTTTTAGAAACGTGTGCGTATGGAGCGTGACTGTCTGTAGAGACGTGTACGTATAGAGCATGACTGTGTGTAGAGACGTGTACGTATGGAGCGTGACTGTCTGTAAAGACGTGTAAGTATGGAGCGTGACTGTCTGTAGAGACGTGTAAGTATGGAACGTGACTGTCTGTAGAGACGTGTGCGTATGGAGCGAGACTGTCTGTAGAGACGTGTAAGTATAGAGCGTGGATCGTCACTGACAGCGGTTTGTTCTCTATTTCCAGGTGGGTTACCCAGTCAGCCTCCACTACCCCCCAGTTACCCGCCTCCGGACTACCTCAAGGCTTCCGGGATGTGTGGGGGATTTCCCTCAGCGGGGGTTCCCGGGGGCTTGTTCCAAGGGAGCCTTCCTGGGGGTAAACCGGACCCTCGAATCAAGGTGAGGTTGGAGAATGAAAACATCTGGGTTCAGTTCCACCGATTCGGCACCGAAATGATCATCACCAAGTTAGGGAGGTGAGTAAACTCGTTTCTACTTGTTTCTGTCCCCATAGAACCACCACCACCATTAAACACCCCTCACCCAGCTTCCACGCCCTCCTCCTACCACACAGTCGATCTTCCGTATGAGTTCATGAGCGCATTTTCGTCTTCCCCTTGGCTTTCTCGACCCTTCTGATAGATGCACCCTTTAATTTCCTGTCTTTTCTTCCCGTTCTCGCTCCACCGTGGGACCCCCTTTACCTTTATAACCCTCTTTCACACATAGTTACACACTTATTATTCCACGCGCAAATCTCGGATTCACTTTGTTTTCCTCTCATTCGTTCATCTTTGGAAAATTTCGCGGCATTTTTTCTCTTCCTTCGTTCTATCCCAACAGAGTCACAGAACAGAGCCTTGCAATCCTTTTGGCTCTTAGTAAGGTTCCTTATTCTGTGGGTCAAATTTCCTTGTCCTGACGATAAAATTTCCTTGTTGTGAGGGATAAATTTCCTTGTGAGGGACAAATTTCCATGTTCCGACGCTAAAATTTCCTTTTTGTGAGGAACAATTTTCCTTGTTCTGAGTATAAAATTTCGTTGTTGTGAAGGACAAGCTTCCTTGATGCACAAACCAAATTTCCAAATTCTAAAAATAATATTTAATTTTCCTAAGGGGGAAGTTTCCAGGCCTTGAAGACCGAGTTTCCTTGTTAAGAGTGGTAAATTTCGTTGATTGACGTTCTATTTCCAACGTTCCTTTGTTTAGAGGGTTGAGTTTCTATGTTCTGGGGGCAGATATTCCATGTTTTGAGGGTAAAATTTCTTTTCTTAGAGGGTGGAGCTCCCTTGTATAAATTTTTCTTGTTTTAAGGGCAAAGTTTCCTTTTTTTTCTTTGAAAACTTCCCCTTGTTTAGCGGTGTAGGTTTCATTGTTCTGAAGATTAATTGAATAATATGGCAAAATTAGCAAGGGGAACCAAAAGGCCTTTCGGGTGACCAGTGGAATTTCGGTCCATTTTCCAGGACAAATATTTAAAAGGCTGAATGAGGTTGAATAAAAGGACGAAGCGATGAGTTAAGTTGGTTTAAAAGGATGGAGAGATGAATTTCGGTGAGATAAGAGGAGGAAGAGATGAATGAGGGGGTGATAAAAAATGAAGGGATGAGTTAAGTTGGTAGAAAAGGATAAGGAGATGAATGGGAATGTGATAAAAGGATGAATTTTGGTGAGATAAAAGGATAAATAGGTGAATGTTTGTGATAGAAAAGGATGAAGAGATGAATGTCGGTGAGATAAAGGGATGAAGAGATTAATGAGGGTGGGATATAAGGATGAAGTGATGAATGAGGATTGAAAGCTGAACTGATGGAGGAGAGGCAAAATAAGGCGACGAAAGCTTCCGGATACGAGTCAAGATGGAAGCCATTTGGGCAACGAGAAAGGCCACAACCGCCACCATAAATACTCCTCAACTATAATTGCTAGCGGGGTGGGGGTGAACTCCATTGGCCCGGAAAAAAGGGTGAGCATCCTATTTTAAGATGTAGGAGCCCTGCCGCCCCCTCCCCCTCTTAGAGTGTGGTAGGTATCAAAGGAGGGGAGGGTAGTCTTTTGGGAGAGTTGTGCTGTCTTATTTCTCACATTTTGTCCTCCACGAACTTCACCAGTTCCCTTCAAATCTCTCTATCCTTAAATCTTAAGGCACTCGTTGTTTTTTCTTAATTTTGACAAAAACAAGTAATTAATTATTATTATTTAATAAAAGAGAACCATCGAAGGCATTTAAGCCAATTGAAAGGTTTGTTAAAAAAATAAAGACCAACGAGGGCATCTCCCACATCAAGTTTATGGTTAAATATCCATATGCGTGCGTTTAGGCCAGGGGAACACAATCCTCCAGATTTAAGCTGCAGCATGGCTCTCTTGTTACACCCAACACCCCCTTGCGGAAGAAGGAATGAGGAAATAAGCAAAGAATACCATTTTCTACCATCGTTATAACCAAAATATGTGACCAAAATTCTCATAAACCATCGCAAAACCATCACAAATCATCGGAATCAGTCCCTTAACATTGGCTTACCCCCCCCATCGGATTACATAGAAACAAACTTTTCAATAAAAAAACTATTAATCTCCATAATCCGATATTGGGGGGGTGTCCAAATTGATGTTCTTTTACAGGGTGACACCCCCCTCACTCCTCCAAAACTTTCGATAAGCTTCATTTCTTAATTCGACAAAACACCAAGAAATGAAGTCTATCAAAATTTGGGGTCCGTTTTATTGGGGATCATCCTCTGTATATCTCACGATGAAGGAGTTCACTCTTCCGCGTGAGATAATAATAATTTATTTAGTTTTGTCAAATTGGTCAACTCTAGAATCTCAAGGACGAAATTGCATGCATTATTTAGTCCTATTATGGACTAGTCAGTTATTTACTAGTATTGTTGACTTGTTCTATTGTTGATTAGTCAATTGTTGACTAGTCCTATTGTTGTTTAGTCAATTGGGGACTTTTGATATTGTTGACTGGTCCTATTGCTGACTAGTCAATTGTTGACTGGTCCTATTGCTGACTAGTCAATTGTTGACTAGTCTTATTAATGACTAATCAATTTGAATCAGTATTGTTGACTAGTCCTATTGCTCAGTAGTCAATTTTTGTCTAAGTATTGTGGACTAGTCCTATTGTTGACTAGTCAATAGTACTTTCGGAAGATCGTCGTTTGAAGGAATTTTTTCGATTTGTTTATCACCGATTTTCCAAAATTTCGAGATTGCCGACCGGACTTGGTTGTTCCAAATAGCACACCCTCTATGGGTAGATATTATTTAGGTTTGTAAGTGTTGAGATGCTGTGGGAGGGTGTTGAGGTGTCGGGTTCCTTGTGGTAGTGATTCCACCACTAAACGATGCGGTGTTTGTATTTGAAGTACGAAATAATCGGTAGAAGAAATGACTGGGATGTAGTGAATCTAGCCACCGAGAGAAACAGAACAATTACTGTCAGAAAGCTACCAAATACTTCACCACTCTTCTCACCTGAGCAGAGAAGTGAATGTTCAGAAGAAGTGAAAGTTCCCATATTAAATAAGATTTCATTTCTATATCTTTACAACTTTTCTAAGGGTTCATTATAATCATACACCCCGCTGCCACCGGGAACCGAGCACAACTCAACATTCACGACATACCCATCACTTACACACCTTAGATAAACCCACCATATTCATGGAAAGTCGTGTTTCTATGACAACCCCAGCCAACCGGCCGATGGTTCCTTGGCTACCTCGTTAAGTCTTACTAATCTCTTTACGTGAGGGATTAGAGAGAACAATGATGAACACAATTGAGCCTCTTACCATCACACAACTGGCTGGCTGCACATGTATAGAGGTATCTAAAAGCCCCTCCCATTAGGAAAATTTAATACAATGCCATACAAGTACTTAAAATGTAGTTACAGTGTTGCCGATGTGGTCCTTGTACTTAAAACCCACGATAAGTCCTTAATTTATTGCCAGAGAAGTTATAAAGATTTTTATTAGAAATTTCTACATACAAAATTGTCACTGCGGACGCTTAATTCATTTTTCAATGAGGTAATTTTCTTATTGCTGATTGACTTTGGGATCACTTTATATAATAAAGCAGGAGAGGAATTGCAATTTAGAACAAAGGCTATCTCATTTCCAAGTTTCAACTGGCAGTCAATGTTCGGAACTGATGAATCGGTGCTTTTACATATTACCATCAGATTGACTTGATTTAAACGACAATACGTTTAAAATCATTAACAGTTCCCGTATTTTTTTTTATATAACTAGCAATAAAGCGGTTTCGATTTTCTGGTTCTGTTTCCTAATTCTTTGATAAATGATGAAACCAGAGAGAGTACATTTGTTAGCCGCTTTGCTTCGTACGATCTCAAACTGAGTTGAAAGTTTATTGCATGTTGTTACCAGCGGCGACGCAGGTCTATGGGTGATGCAAATCTCATGTTGCGTTCATCTTCTCTCTGCAACGAGTCATTAGCTCAATGTAGCCAGCTAAAACCAATACTACCAAAGGTAATTGAGGTCACTGAGTTCAAATGTGATATAAGTTGACCACCAGGTGGCGCCCCCTAGTGGCTAGAAGTGTTAAATCGGCCATTTTCGCGCAGGTCCACTAGATCATGGCCCGCTAGTTTTTTTTCAATTGTCGAAGTGCGAATGATTAATGTGATAATCTTTTGGTGGTTGGAACGGTAGCGACGACCATTTTTTGTCCATAACCTATTTTAAGGTAAAGGGAGAGCAGGGAAGATATTCCCAGGCTTAATAACCTGGCTAATAGTTGCTTTCCCGCCCCCCCCCCCCATCTTTCCAAGATGCGATTACCCTAAATTCTGAAGATTCCTGCAGGAACGAAGGGATCTAATGGAACCTCGCATTTCAATGAGATCTTAGAGGGACATCTGCTCTTCACTTGGATTTTAGGGAGTCCGATTTTTCAAAGGAATCTTAGAGATCTCGTTGTTTTCAATTAGATTTTAGGAGACTTACGTTTTTCAATGGGGATCTTAGGATACTTCACCTTTTCAATGGGGATCTTAGGATACTTTCTCTTTTTAATGGGATCTCTGGATACTTCCGCATTCCAATGGGGTCTTAGGATACTTCCGCATTCCAATGAGATCTTAGGATACTTCCGCTTTTCAGTGAGATCTTAGGGTCTTCAGTTTTTCAATCGTACCTTATGAATCACAGCCTACAATGGGATCTTAAGGAGTTTTGTTCTTAAATGGGATCTGAGGGACCTCCGTTTTTAATGCGATCTTAGGGACCACAGCTTATAAATCTGGTTTTATTATGATTCCCGTTTTCAAGGGATCTTAGGATACTTCCGCTTATCAGTGGGATCTTAGGATACTTCCGCTTATCAGTGAGATCCTAGTATACTTCCGCTTATCAGTAAGATCTTAGGATACTTCCGATTTTCAATGTTATCTTAGGATACTTCCGCTTTTCAATGGGATCTTAGGATACTTTCCTTTTCAGTGGGATGTTAGAATGCTTTCGATCTTCAGTGGGATCTTAGGAGACTTTCGCTTTCCAATGTTATCTTAGGATACTTCCGCTTTTCAATAGGATCTTAGGATACTTCTCTTTTCAGTGGGATGTTAGAATACTTCTGATCTTCAGTGGTATCTTAGGATACTTCCGCTTTCTAATGTTATCTTAGGATACTTCCGCTTTTCAATGGGATCTTAGGATACATTATCTTTTAATGGGATCTTAGGATACTTCCGCTTTCCAATGCGATCTAAGGATATTTCCGCTTTTAAATGAGATCTTACGATACTTCCGCTTTTGAATGAGATCTTAAGATACCTCTGAATTTCAGTGGGATCACAGGGACCTTTGTTTTTAAATGGTATCTTATGAATCACAGCCGAAAATTAGATCATAAGGACTTTTGTTCTTCAATGGGATCTTAGTGAGCTCTGTTTTTGAATGCGATCTTAGGGACCACAGCTTTTCAATCCAGTCTTATGAGGCTTCCGCTTTACAATGGGATCTTAGGATACTTCCGCTTTTCAATGGGATCTTAGGATACTTCCGCTTTTCGATGGGATTTTAGGATACTTCCGCTTTTCAATCTGGTCTTAAGAGATTTCCACTTTCAATGGGATCTTAAGATACTTCCGCTTTTCAGTGAGATCTTAGGATATTTCCGCTTTCTAGTGGGATCTTAGGATACTTCCACTTTTCAATGAGATCTTAGGATACTTCCGCTTTTCAATCTGGTCTTAAGAGATTTCCACTTTCAATGGGATCTTAAGATACTTCCGCTTTTCAGTGAGATCTTAGGATATTTCCGCTTTCTAGTGGGATCTTAGGATACTTCCACTTTTCAATGAGATCTTAGGATACTTCCGCTTTTCAGTCGGATCTTAGGATATTTCCGCTTTTCAATGGGAATATTCCACGAGTCGGCAGATTTGCGCTTTTGCACTGTTTCATGACGGTGGTGTGTACAAGCTTGTTGCTCTGTCCTTTTCACACTTTGCAACTATTTCTCTTTTCCTTTATATCTATCCCCTTTCGTTTAAAGGGAGGGCCGTTTTTCTTTTCCTCTTCCTAAGGTATCCCTACTTGAATAAAGACGTAGTGTTATTAGTGCAAGTGGATAAAGACTTTTGTTCAACGTGGATAATAAAGTAAACACTCGTCAAAACTGTTAAGTCTATTCCCTCGAAAGGAGGGCAAGGCTAAGCCAGTTGGTGGCGCTCGTCTCCGATTGATTTGGAAAGATAATTTTGCCTCTCCAGAGATTATCCGAAAGATTTTTAGTTCCGAATTCCTTTGTTTGTTTGTGTTTAGTTTAAAAGTACGAAATACATAGAATGTTATGTATGAAATTGAAGGACTAAAGGTTAGAATGAATTTAGGCGAGAGAGAGAGGGCCAAAAGAGTTTGAGAGTTGAGATGAATTCGAGGGAACTCGCAGAACAAATTCGAGAAAATGTGTATAACCTTACCGTGATCAGAGAATAACGGACGTGAAACATGCTCAGGGAGGGGTCGTTCTAGGTGGCGCAAGAAAGTTGAGCCCTGACTTCCCTCTTCTTCAAACTTCGCAAGTGTTATGTGTCGAGTTCCTCCTGCACATTTTTTTTAAGGAACCAGGATGCAGAGGGCGATGATAAAGGTGGGAGGAGAGCGGGGGTGGTAGGCATCCTGACGCCCAAAAGAGGCGAAAACTCTCCCCCACCCCCGCCCTTATATAACCATAAAACTCTCCTGATATATATATATATATATATATATATATATATATATATATATATACAGTGCCCGCAAAAAGTATCCGATCACCCTCGAAATTTCTATTTTTAACATAAAAAACATGTTTAATATTGACTAACCTTATATTAATATTTTGTCATCTTTCCTTTGGATTTGAACACTTGTAGACGCTTCGGCATACCAATCCAAAATATTAAATTTATTGTCAGTAAGCCATTTTGTCACAATTTTAGCCTTATGACAAGGTGCCCCATCATGCATGAATGTTTCTGTCTCATGGATTGTCATTACCACTGGAAGTTTCTCCTCTAACATTGCTAAATACCGTGCGCCATTCATAGTTGTGTTCTTAGGAAGGAAATATATGCTTCCTCTCCCCTGGAAACTGAAACAACCCCAAATCATCACACTTAGAGAGTGTTTCATTGTCCTTTGGGCCGACGAACCTTTTGAGGACAGCTTCTGAATGTTAAAAATGTTGACTCATCGCTGAGTAAAATTTTTTCCACTCCTCAACAGTCCAATGAATATCTTTTTTACAAAATGCGACACGTTTGTTACGTATTTTTTCATTAATAAATGGTTTCTCTGCAGCATGGCTCCTAGATAGTTAATTCAGAAACATCAGATAATAAATTATTCATATTAAATTTTAGTTCTTTCGCAGCTATTGTTGGATTATTCACTACTGAACGTTTCATAAGCATGTTTGTTCGCAAATTTGTTTTTCTCGCTCTGCCAGGTCGTATCTTAGGTACTAGTGTAGATAGGCTAACATTGTTTTAAGCACGTGAAACCCCCAAATTAACAGTACTTTAGGCTATGTTTAATTCATTAACTATCTGTCTTTGAGATTTCCCACATTATGAAGAGCAACAATAACACCTCGGCAATCACTCTCGAGTTGTTTCTTAGCACACATTAGAAATAAATTTTATTTAAACTACTTTCTGTAAAATCTCGAAAAATAATAACGGAATGGCAAAAAACATGAAACCGGACAAATTTTACGCACGCCCACACGCAACAAACGCTACCTAAATACAACTTAAGATTGCATTGGAAAGCTGTCATATCAGAGCGTTATATGAAAGCTACCAAATGTCGCTAGAACAAATAGAAAGTGAATTATGCGTCTGTGAATATCATTGAAAATAATACAAATTTTGAGGGTGATCGGACACTCACAAATGTCTGACAAATCTTCATAAGATAAAGGCACGTATCACCTAAGCAAAACTAGCACTATACAAACTCTAAATTAAGGCGCTAGTGACAAATGATTAGATAATATATATATATATATATATATATATATATATATATATATATATATATATATATATATATATATATATATTATCTAATCATTTGTTACTAGTGCCTTGATTTGGGGCTTATATAGCACTATACAAGCTCTAAATTAAGGCACTAGTAACAAATGATTAGATAATATATATATATATATATATATATATATATATATATATATATATATATATATATATATATATTATCTAATCATTTGTTACTAGGGACTTAATTTGGAGCTTGTATAGTGCTAGTTTTGCTTCGGTGATACCTGCCTATATCTTGTGAAGGTTAGTCAGACATTTGTAAGGGTCGGATGAATGGATATAGTAAAGAAGAAAGTTCACGTCGATGGTAAATATGTACTTAGCCGATTGTGTAAAGCCAGAAAGATGCAGGACTAAAGGGCTGGTCGAAAAACAAAGAAGCGTTGCAAGATTTGTGGACGAGTGATTTAATCCAATCGGTTTTTCTTGCGCCTAAAAGACTCGGTTCAGACTGAGCTAATACACTGCCAGTTTCTCACCCGCTATAGAAACCTCCCTAAGGTCAGTCTAGAAGGACTCTACGGACCGGATGGGGTTATCCAAGTAGTCCTGCACTCCATGCATCTACACGTTTCGGTTGACTTATGTATTCGGCATGCAGTGAATGTGCCTTGAGTTGTGTCTGGCTTCCGGTGGCAATGGTGCAGATGTGTGTGTTGGCCAGGTAAATATGCGGTGTGGTCGTCTAGTTTTGAGTGGTCATCTTGACTGTGTGGCCAGTGTATATATAACGTTGTTAGATGTTCTGGTGGCATAGCGTTTAGGAACGAGGTTGGAGGTAGAAGTGTGTAAAGGCTTGTTGTGAAGTGTGTGTGAATTATTTTTGTCATGATGGAGGGGAGGGGGGGTGTATCGAGGATGATAGTGGTGTTGAATGAAAGGGCAAGAGGACACCGTGGTCCTTTGGTGTTGAGAACTTGTTCCTTGGAGGACGAGGTGCTGAGAATGTGTTCCTGAGAAGACGTGGTGTTGAAAAGTTGTTCCTCGGAGGGTGAGGTGTTTAAAACTTGCTCCTCCGAGAGCGAGATGTTGAGAACTTGAACCTCAGAATACGAGGTGTTGAATAAGTTGTTCCTCATAGGACGAAATTTTGAGAATATGTTCCTAGGAGGACGAGGTGTTGAGAAGTTGTTCCATGGAGGATGAGGTGTTGAGAAATTGCACCTCGGAGGACGAGTTGTTGAGAAGTTGTACCTCGGAGGACGTGGTGTTGAGAAATTGAGAAATTGATCCTCAGAAAACGAAGTATTGAGAAGTTGGTCCTCGGAAGACAAGGGGTTGAGAAGTTGTTCCTCAGAGAACATGTGGTAAATAACATGCTCCTCTGGGGACGAGGTGTTGTGAACTTGTTCTTCGGAGGAAGAAGTGTTCAGAACTTGTTCCTCAGTGGACGAAGTGTTTAGAACTTGTACCTTGGAGGACGAGGTGTTGAGAAGTTGTTCCTCGGAGAACGTGTTGTTGACAACTTGCTCCTGAGAGAACGTGGTGTTAAGAACTTGGTCGTTGGAGGACGAGGTGTTGAGAACTTGTTGCTCGGAGGGCAAGATATTAAGAACTTGCACCTTGGACGGTAAAGGGTTGAGAACTTGCTCTTCGGAGGACGAGGTTTTGAGAACTTGTTCCTCAGAGGACGAGGTGTTGAGAACCTGTTCCTAAGGAAGTAGTGTTGAGAACTTGTTCCTCAGAGTACGAAGTGTTGAGAACTTGTACCTTGGAGGTCAAAGTGTTGAGAAGCTGTTCCTCGCAGAAAAAGGTGTTGACAACTTGCTCCTAGGAGAACGTAGTGTTAAGAATTTGGTCCTTGGAGGACGAGGTGTTGAGAACTTGCTCCTCAAAGGGGAAGGTGTTGAGAACTTGCTCATCAAACGGCGAGGGGTCGAGAACTTGCTCTTCGGAGGACGAGCTGTTGAGAATTTGTTCCTCAGAGGACAAGGTGTTGAGGATTTGTTCCTCAGAGGACGAGGTGTTGAGAACCTGTTCCTCAGAGGACGAGGTGTTGAGAATTTGTTCCTCAGAGGACGAGGTGTTGAGAACTTGCTCATCGGAGAGCGAAGGGTTGAGAACTTGCTCTTTGGAGGACGAAGTGTAGAGAATTTGTTCCTCGGAGGACGAGGTGTTCTAAATTTCTTCCTCAGAGGACGAGGTGTTGAGAACATGTTCCTGGGAGGATGAGGTATTGAGAACTTGTTCGTCAGAGGACGAAGTGTTGAGAACTTGTTCCTCGGAGGACGAGATGTTGAGAAGTTTTTTCCTCGAAGGATGAGGTATTAAGAAGTTGTTCCTCGAAGGATGAGGTGTTGAGAACTTGTTCCCCAGAGGACGAGGTGTTGAGAATTTGTTCCTCAGATGACGAGGTGTTGAGAACCTGTTCCTCAGAGGACGAGGTGTTGAGAATTTGTTCCTCGGAGGACGAGGTGTTCTAAATTTCTTCCTCAGAGGATGAGGTGTTGAGAACATGTTCCTTGGAGGATGAGGTATTGAAAACTTGTTCGTCGGAGGACGAGGTGTTGAGAACTTGTTCCTCGAAGGACGAGATGTTGAGAACTTGTTCCTCGGAGGACGAGATGTTGAGAAGTTTTTTCCTCGAAGGATGAGGTATTAAGAAGTTGTTCCTCGAAGGATGAGGTGTTGAGAACTTGTTCCCCAGAGGACGAGGTGTTGAGAATTTGTTCCACAGATGACGAGGTGTTGAGAACTTGCTCATCGGAGAGCGAAGGGTTGAGAACTTGCTCTTCGGAGCACAAGGTGTTGAGAATTTGTTCCTCGGAGAACGAGGTGTTCTGAATTTGTTCCTCAGAGTACGAGGTGTTGAAAACATGTTCCTGGAAGGATGAGGTGTTGAAAACTTGTTCGTTGGAGGACAAGATGCTGAGAACTTGTTCCTCGAGGACGAGGTGTTGAGAAGTTTTTTCCTCGAAGGATGAGGTATTGAGAAGTTGTTCCTCGAAGGATAAGGTGTTGAGAAGTTGTTCATCGGATAACGAGGTGTTGAGAAATTGCTCCTCGGAGGACGAGTTGTTGAGAAGTTGTTCCTCGAAGGACTAGGTCTTGTGAACTTGTTCCTCGGATGACGAAGTGTTGAGAAGTTGTTCCTCGGAAGATGAGGTGTTGAGAAGTTGTTCCTCGGAAGACGAGGTGTTGAGAAGTTGTCCCCCGGATAACGATGTGTTGAGAAGTTGTTCCTCGGAGGACGAGGTGTTGAGATGTTGTTCCTCGAATGACGAGGTGTTGAGAACTTCTTCGTCGGAGGACGAGGTGTTAATCTATAGACACAACCTTTGTATTGGTATCATACATATTGGGGCGCTACAAACAAATCCCTTGGCGAGCCATTGTATTCTATAACGTGTGTGGGCGAAATTGTGCTCCGGAAACACACTGGTCTAACAAATGTATGTCCGATGTATTGTGTTTAGGTGTTCGTAGGTGCACTCCTTAGTGTTTTTAGGTTCAGTCCCAGACGTTCTTAGCTTCAAGTCTAGGTGCTGGCAAGTTCAAACCTTTGTGTTCGCAAGTTCAGTTCTAGCTGTTCATGAGTTCAGTCGTAGCTGCATTCCTAGGTGTTCACAGGTCAAGGTTTAGGTGTTCTAAGGTTCATATCTAGCTGCTTTTAGTATTGTGTTCGTTAGTTCAGATCTCTGTTATATGTGATCGTACCTCTTCCGGATTTTACTTCGGAATCGATGCCCCGCCGACCTGGGAGGTGCGTGGGAGGGGGCTGATAGCCCTGATGGCTTGGCATTGGTACAGGGTGGGCACGAAAAACTAGCCCGGGTTCTGTAACTTAAATAATGATCGATACAGGAATAAATACAGAAGTGCTGGAAATGGCTCACCATCGAAGTATTTATGCTTATACTCCCCGGTAGAGGGGGTAATTTTTGTGCACACCCTGTATATACTACGAGAAGCCAGAAAAGGATGTTTCGTTTGAGATGTTATTGTAGGATTAGGCAACCACTATCACGGCAGAGCCACCTTGATGATATAAGGTTGAATGAGGATTCGTGGAATCTTAGTCTGACAAAATGAGCCGGATTTTGTAGGTGTCCAGAAAATATAAAACCTAAAAGAACATTCAATAATTTGTAAAATATTCACCAAACAAAACAATAAATACACTACTCGAAAGAAAGGGATTTTAAGTTTTATATACTTGTTTATTAATACTACAAAATGAATATTACAAGCTTAAAAGAGTTCAATTTCAAACCCCGTTCAAAGATTTATCCGACATGACATGTTTTTCTGAGGCAAAGACATTACAAGAGTGAATTTCCAAGGCTCTCTGGAGGTGACTCATGAAATATGGGATCATTATTATTTTAGGTTACATATTTACTGCTCCCCCTGTACATATTTATATTCAAAAGTGATACTAGGAACAAGCATGTATCTATGGTTTAGCACTTTTCCGTAATAAGGGATTTTATTTAAATTTGCCCTTTATAGGTTATGTTAAGGAATATTGGTAATTTTTAGTGATCGGATGGGCCCCATTCGTGAGGGGTTCACATTATGGATGCTAGATTAAGCTGCAGGGACCCGTATCCGATTTACACGGAATCGAACCCGGTACCTGGACTTTAGATTTTCATAACATTAAAACTAGAGCCCTCGTAGGGAGCTGCCGCGATTATTCGGTGCCCCGAGTCTAACGCATGCGCGCAGTGGGATATAGCTACATATGTACGTCATGACAGCGGGGGAAAGGCACTCTAAACACCGCTGTCTTGCCCCTCTTCCTTTCTTCGCGAACACATCTTCGGTCCCTCACTCTGCCTAAGGTGTTTCCAAATTCACACTCCCCTGACGTGGAAAGGGTAGCTCTCTCCCTTGGGCAAATAACACTTCAGCAATTGTCTTTAGTGTTTATCTCATTATTTCACTGGTCATCCCTTGGAAATGTTGCATTAAACGAAAGCACCAAGTATTTCGTTGGTCTGTAGTTTTACATTGCATTGTCTGTGTATATGATTTTGCAATTCACGTAGTCTGTATTATTGAAAACTACACATAAGTCCACATGTTCCATTCTGTCTAAGAAATCTTCTTGTATCTTATTCCATCTGGCAACGAGCTTATAGATACTATACTTGTAAAATTCTTTAGGTTATGATGCAAAATATCAATCAAACTTGTTTACAACCCCTTGATATCATCCTAAGACCATCCAAATGGTTCTGTAAACCACTAAACAAGTAATAATCAGAAGAGCAAAGTCAGGAGAATAAAGAAGATAAAGCAATATTTCCCAACCGAGCTCGTAAAGAGATCTTTGGTCAGTCGAGCTGTGTGGACCTTCCTTTTGTTCCAACCTAACACTAACCTTATAATAAACTGTTTTTCTTATATAAAACGTTAAAAATATTAATTTTGCTTTTTTCCCTACTTTAAAACCAAGTATATTGTATTGGTTAATAATGCGGTTAGTAGCCAACTTCATAATGCTGCTACCAATTGCTATTGGAAACCCTATACTATCACTTCGTACATTGCAGATTACGAAGTCACAAGAACCACAAAAATTTGTGCATCTGCTAAAATTGTTGCCTTATCTCTATTTGCCAACGATGCGTTCCATCCTCCCCTTTATACTTTAGGTAAGATCCATATAGCCAGTATTCTGGAACAGGGCGTTCCATTCTCCAATTTAGACTTTAGGTAAGAACCATATAGCCAGTAGTCTGGAACGCGGCGTTCCATCCTCCCCTTTAGACTTTAGGTAAGAACCATAGAGCCAATGGTCTGGAACGGGGTTTCCATCCTCTCCTTTAGGCCTTAGGTAACAACCATATAGCCCGTAGTCTGGAATGGGGAGTTCCATCCTCTCCTTTAGACCTTAGGTAAGAACCATATAGTCAGTAGTCTGAAACGGGGCTTCCATCTTCTCCTTTAGACCCCAGGTAAGAACCATATAACCAGAGGTCTGGAACGTGGCGTTTCATCCACCGTCTTTAGAATTTAGGTAAGAAACATAGAGCCAGTAGTCTGGAACGGGGCGTTCCATCCTCAACTTTAGACATCAGATAAGAACCATATAGCCAGTAGTCTGGAATGGGGGGGTTCCATCTTCCCATTTAGAACTTAGGTAAGAACCATATAGCCAGTAGTCTGTAACGGGGCGTTCCATCCTCCCCTTTAGACCCTAGGTAAGAACCATATAACCAGTAGCCTGGTATCCAAGCTGATGCCTCATGAAAATGAGTTACGTTCCCTGAACACAACGATGAGGATAACCGAAAGTTTCCAGTTGTTGATCAATTTTAAGAACTTTCTCGGGTCATGGTCCCGCCCCTGTCAGGTATCTGGTTTGTAAGGTTGTGCAACTTTTGATTTTCTCTCCTGTTTACTATGTCTTATTCATTGCCACCTCTCTCTTGATTACTCAAAATTCGAGGTGGCACTTTCGAGTAGCCAACATATTGACCTGTGCGGTCAACAGGGTCAACAGACCTAATTAGTGTGCTCACAATTATTATGACTTATGACCTTAATAATCATATGACTTTACGACCTTCAAAACCTTCAATAATTTCTGAACTAACCGTGGGAGGACCTTGCAAAACAGCATAAGGGTTTTAAATTTCGTTCGAATCGGCCGAATAGTTACGATGTTATTGGCAAAAAACACATTGAAAAGTAAAATGGTTACCATTCGACCGACCGATCGAATAGTTACTGATAGTCTTAGAGTCGCGTGCACGCTACTAAGAACCCGCAAAGACTAGTTGTATTGTTGGCTTTTATTCGCTATTGCATTAATCAACCAAATTTTATTTTATTTTCATTGTTTTATTCACTATTTTGTCTAGACAAACTTTGATTGGAATTTTATTAGTTTCTGCGTTGAGAGAAAATTACCCTTAGTTACCCTATCCGTAATAGTAGCAGAAGACACTTATGGACTAGTCACATTTTTATGGTTTCTTATTTCACTTAAATGATGATGAAATTCTCCCAATGTTTAATTATTAGGAGACATTATTCGCCTTTATTTATGACGTCCGGTCTCGAGTCGCTCCTTTGTTGGTATTCGCGATCCAATTTCCAGGCGAAGACGTCTAGACGCCTTACAGCGACAGGTCACATCTGAGGAGGAAACGCACTGCATTCGTTGTTCTGTGGGGATTATCCTCTCTTGAGGAGTTGCGTGTGTACTATCCTCTCTTAAGGAGTTGCGTGTAGACTATCCTCTCTTAAGGAGTTGCGTGTAGACTATCCTCTCTTAAGGAGTTGCGTGTGGACTATCCTCTCTTAAGGAGTTGCGTGTGGACTATCCTCTCTTAAGGAGTTGCGTGTGGACTATCCTCTCTTAAGGAGTTGTGTGTGGACTATCCTCTCTTAAGGAGTTGCGTGTGGACTATCCTCTCTTAAGGAGTTGCGTGTAGACTATCCTCTCTTAAGGAGTTGCGTGTAGACTATCCTCTCTTAAGGAGTTGCGTGTGGACTATCCTCTCTTAAAGAGTTGTGTGTGGACTATCCTCTCTTAAGGAGTTGCGTGTGGAATATCCTCTCTTAAGGAGTTGCGTGTGGACTATCCTCTCTTAAGGAGTTGCTGTAGACTATCCTCTCTTAAGGAGTTGCGTGTGGACTATCCTCTCTTAAGGAGTTGCGTGTGGACTATCCTCTCTTAAGGAGTTGCTGTAGACTATCCTCTCTTGAGGAGTTGCGTATGGACTATCCTCTCTTAAGGGGTTGCGTGTGGTCTATCCTCTCTTAAGGAGTTGCGTGTGGACTATCCTCTCTTAAGAAGTTACGTGTGGACTATCCTCTCTTAAGGAGTTGCGTATGGACTATCCTCTCTTAAGGGGTTGCGTGTGGTCTATCCTCTCTTAAGGAGTTGCGTGTGGACTATCCTCTCTTAAGAAGTTACGTGTGGACTATCCTCTCTTAAGGAGTTGCGTGTAGACTATCCTCTCTTAAGGATTCGCGTGTGAACTATCCTCTCTTAAGGAGTTGCGTGTGGACTATCCTCTCTTAAGGAGTTGCGTGTGGACTATCCTCTCTTAAGGACTTGCGTGTGGACTATCCTCTTTTAAGGAGTTGCGTGTGGACTATCCTCTCTTAAGGAGTTTCGTGTAGATTATCCTCTCTTAAGGAGTTGCGTGTGGACTATCCTCTCTTAAGGAGTTACGTGTAGACTATCCTCTCTTAATGAGTTACGTGTGGACCATCCTCTCTTAAGGAGTTGCTTGTGGACTATCCTATCCTAAGGAGTTGCGTGTGGACTATCCTCTCTTAAGGAGTTACGTGTAGACTATCCTCTCTTAAGAAGTTACGTGTGGACTATCATCTCTTAAGGAGTTGCGTGTCGACTATCCTCTCTTAAAGAGTGGCATGTAAACTATCATCTCTTATGGAGTTGCGTGTAAACTATCATCTCTTATGGAGTTGCGTGTGGACTATCCTCTCTTAAAGGGATTGCGTGTGGACTATTTTCTCTTAAGGTGTTGCATGTAGACTATCCTCTTTTAAGGGGGTCTCGGGTTGGGCCCTTTTCTTTGTCATGTCTGGGGGGGGGGGGGTATCGAGCCCTACCACTCCTAGAACCATGGCCCGTTTCTTCACCAGGTCCTTCTCAATCCATACGCGATTAGCAGTTAGCAGGTTCTCAGGTCTCTTGATCCTACCTCCTTATCTTGAGTCCAGTGTCCTGTGGTGACGAGGAGGGTATCGTACTGGAGGGGCTTTGAGGGCACTTTCATCGTACCCGGTTAGGGGTAGGTGACCTCCTTCAGCCCTCATTTTTAGTGACTCATGCCCTTCACGTTCCTGTGGCAATTTTCGACCAGAACAATAAAAACTACACCCAAATTCACAGGTTTATGGTACTTCTTTCCATTTCAATAACTTTCAGGTAGGTATAGCTGTGGTGAAGCTCCTGCTACACTTGGGGCGCCGAGGATTGGCATACCTTATCAGCCCCAGTACAGACCCTGCAATGGGGTATCAGATGTAATACTGGCGGCCATCCTGCAGCTGATATTTGGAACATTAAATGCCCTCCTGGCCCCAATCCTCGGAGGATGTTCTTTACATTTTATCTTCCGCACAATTACACTTCATCTATCTTCACTTTCATTAGAGATGTATTCTTCTTTTTTTTCTATAGATTATAGAAATTTATTTCAACTTAGGTCGTTTATCTCTATTGAATGTGGCCTTGAAATCCATCGGGGGGGGGGGGTCAATATTTTAGACTTCCGGGGGGAAGAGCTTTTAATTGCCACTCAACCATTTCACGATATTACTCATTATTGTATGTAAAGATACTGTTCATAATATTAATCATTATATGTGATGATATTATTTATTATATTTGATGATATTCATTATATTTCGTATTACTCATTATATTTCATGATATTACTCATTATATTTAATGATATTACTAATTATATTTCATGATATTTCTCATTATATTGATGATATTTCTCATTATATTTGATATTACTCCTTCTTTGGACAGGCGAATGTTCCCGACCATCAAGATGTCGGTGACGGGGTTGGAGCCGAACACCAAATACTTCGTGCTGATGGACATCGTACCCGCTGACGACTCCCGCTACAAGTTCCAGGGCAAGGAGTGGGTAGTGGCGGGGAAGGCGGAGCCCCACATGCCCGGCAGACTATACATTCACCCGGACTCCCCCGCATCCGGCGCCCAGTGGATGCGCCACCCGATCTCGTTCCAGAAGCTGAAACTGACCAACAACAACCTGGACCAACAGGGGCACATCATCCTGTGCTCGATGCACAAGTACATCCCCAGAATCCATATCGTGGCCGCCCCAGACCTGGTCTCGCTCCACTGGGCCCCCTTCAGCACGTTTAGCTTCACGGAAACCACCTTCATGTCCGTCACGGCCTACCAAAACGAGAGGATCACGCAGCTCAAGATTGACCACAACCCATTCGCGAAAGGCTTCCGCGAGAATGGTCAGTTGAGGTCCAAGAAACGGGCTGGGGGGGCATCACCCCCCGCGTGCGAGATCACAAGTTCTTCCCCCGAGAAAGGATCGTCCAAGGATGATGGTAAGAGACGCGTCGCATTCTTAGTCACCCTTAATTCTTCTTCCTTTTCTCCCACTTCTTCTTTCGTTAAGGGGAAACAAACGTGTAGATCTTCAGAAAGTGTTTGCAAGAAAGGTGAGGAAAATGTATGGTTGTTGTAGCATCAAAAGGTCCGGAAAAGGGAAGTTCTCGGGTCACCAGAAAAAGACGAGAGCTAATTCAAAACTTGAAAACCTTTGACACAAAAGTGCAGGACACCCCTCCATCTTCGCCCATATATTCATCTTCAAATATACATCCCCATCTTCGATTAAACATTGGTCTTCAAATACATCTCCATCTTCGATCATATATTAGACTTCAAATACACTTCCATATTCAATCTCATATTGGTTTTCCAATGCACCCCCATGTTCGATCTTATATTGGACTTTAAATACACCTCCACATTCGCTCTTTTATTGGTATTCAAGTACACCCACATCTTTGATCTTATATTGGTCTTCAAATACACCTCCATTTTCGATCTTATATTAGATTTCAAATACACTTCCATCTTCAACCTCATATTTGTCTTCCAATGCATCCCCATCTTTGATCTTATATTGGACTTCAAATACACTTCCATCTTCGCTCTTTTATTGGTCTTCAATTACACCCCCATCTTCGATCTTATATTGGTCTTCAAATGCACCTTCATCTTAGATCTTATATTGGTCTTCAATAATACCCCCATCTTCGCTCTTATATTGGCCTTTAAATACACTCCCTATCTTCAATCTTATATGTATCTTCTTCGTATTAATATTGATTTTCAAATACACATACTTCTTCGCTCTTATATTCGTCTTTAAACACACCTTTATCATTCGTCTTAAAATACATCTTCATCTCCGTGTGCTTCATGGAGTGGTAAAAAAAGTAGACATTACACAAAAACACGCACAGGCGTTTATGTGACGAAGGCCAGTACAACAAACCCCTAGTATTTACTACTAGGGTTAGCCAAGAAGGCGGTGCATTTAGAGAAATGCAAGACCGAAGATGGTGAGGCATTTAAAGACTAATATTTATGAAAGGGAAGAAGCTGGTGAATTTGAAGAACTATATAAGAGCTAGGAGGGAGAAGTATTTGAAGACGAATAAGAACGAAGAAAGAGCTGTGTTAAAGAAGAATATAAGAGCAAAGAAGGTGTATTGAAAGACCAATATAAGGATGAACAAGGCGGGCTATTTGAATATCAATATATATGAAAGCGAAGAAACTGGTGTATTTGATGTCCTATAAAATAGTGAGGAGGGAGAAGTATTTGAAGTTGAATGAAAACGAAGAAAGAGGTGCGTTTGGAGACAAATATAAGAAAAAATAAGGTGTATTTGAAGAAAAATAATAAGAGAAAGAATGCAATGTATTTGAATACCAATGTGTATGAAAGCAAAGAGGCTGATATATTTGAAGACCTATAAGAGAGCGAGGAGGAAGAAGTATTTGAATACGAATGACAACGAAGAAAGAGGTGTGTTTGAAGACGAATATAAAAGCAAAGAAGGTGTATTTGAAAACAGATATAAGGACGAAGAAGGCAGGGTATTTGAATACCAATATGTATGTAATCAAAGAAGATGGTGTATTTGAAGACCAAAATAACGATGAAGAAGGCGGGGTATTTGAATACTAATATGTATAAAAGCGAAGAGGCTGGTGTGCTTGAAGACATATAAAATAGCGAGGAGGTAGAAGTATTAGAAGATGAATGATAGGGAAGAAAGAAGTGTGTTTGAAGACGAATATAAGAACAAGGAAGGTATATTTTAACACCAATATAAGGACGAAAATGGAAGGGTATTTAAAAAATAAAATAATATGTATGAAAGCGAAGAAGCTGGTGTATTTGAAGATATAAAAAAGACCGAGGAGGGAGAAGTTTTTGAAGACGAATTACAACGAAGAAAGAGGATTGTTTCAAGAGAAATTATAAGAGCTGAGAAGATGTATTTTATGACCAATATAGGGACGTAGAAGGCGGAGTATTTGAATACCAATATGTATTAAAGCGAAGAAGCTGATATATTTGAAGACCAATATGAGCAAGGAGTGAGAAGTATTTGAAGACGAATGACAATGAAGAAAGAGGTGTTGTTGAAAGACGAATATAAGAACAAAGAAGGTACATTTTAAGACTAATATAGGTACGAAGAGGAGTGTATTTGAATACCAATATGTATGAAGGGCAAGGAAGCTAGTGTATTTGAAGACCTATAAAAGATCAAGGAGGGAGAAGTATTTGAAGACGAATGAAAACGAAGAACGAGGTCTGTTTGAAGACCAATATAAGAGAAAACTAGGTGTATTTGAAGACAGAAATAAGGACTAAGTCGGATATTTGAACACCAGTATGTATGAAATCGAAGAAGCTGGTGTATTTGAACACTATAAAAGGGTGAGGAGGGATAAATATTTGAACACGAATGACAACGAAGAACGAGGTGTGTTTGAAGACGAAAATAAGAGCAAAGGAGTTATATTTAAAGAGAAATATAAGTAGGAAGAAGGCTGGGTATTTGAATACCAATATGTATGAAAACAAAGAAGTGGTGAATTTGAAGACGAAGGAAGGATCTAGGAGGGAGAAGTATTTGAAGACGAATGACAACGAAGAAAGAGGTGTGTTGAAGAGGAATATAAGAGCCAAGAAGGTATATTTGAAGATCAATATAAGGAGGAAGAAGGTGGGGGTATTTGAATACCAATATGTATGAAAACGAAGAATCTAGTGTATTTGAAGCCCTATGAAAGAACGAGGAGAGAGAGAAGTATTTGAAGATTAATGACGACGAGAGAAGAGGTGTGCTGGATGGAAATATAAGAGTCAAGAAGATATATTTGAAGATCAATTCAAAGCTAAAAAAGGCGGGCTATTCAAATACCAATATGTATGAAAGCGAAGAAGCTGATTTATTTGTAGACCTTTAAAAGAGCGAGGAGGGAGAAGTATTTAAAGACGAATGACAACGAAGAAAGAGGTGTGTTTGAAGAAGAATATAAGAGCCAAGCATGCGGATGGGACCCGCCTCTTAACGAGAGGAGGGGCAGGTTATTAGATTCAGGAATACTAATAGGGGGCAAAGAGTTCCATATTTTTTGTCTTTGGAAACAATGAAGGAATATCACCATGATTTATCCTGGCTTTGACTACTTTCGCACAGTAACCACGTGAATTGGAATCCTGGTGGGTATTGCATGCATGTGATTGGAGGGGGTATACACCCGAGGGGGTCTTACCTGTGCAAATTCCCTCCCTTAAAGTCTCTGCAACTTAGATCTACTTCGAACTCCTTTTTAATGGTTTTCATTTATCTACCACAACTTTATCAAATCCAGTAAACTTCATGACTTCATTTCACTTGAGGTGGCGATCATAATGGTGTCATCATGAAAGATCAAAAGGGCTGTACAGAAAGAGAAATAATGACCTAATGGAGCCCCCTCCAAACAAAGTTTGTTATGGAAAATCTCATACCCTCATGACTGGGTATGTCGGTGTGTAAATTGAGAAAGAAGCTATCGCGTTGTTTAATCGTGGTGGAGCATAGATCATTGTGGCTTGGTAGTTTTGGACTCATCTTTTGGTCCGGAGTAAAGTCTACCCTCAAAAACCCTCGGAATCTTGGGTACTGTGTTAAATCTTGAATATTCTCCAAATTTGTGTCTCCTGAATTTACTGGAATGAAATGGTTGGTAAAAGATACATAAAAATATCTAAATGATTATTAACGAATTTGACTATATACTCGTAAATACGCCATACTCTCAATAGTTTACCCAGATATATACTGGCAAATCAAAAAATGTATTTTTAGAAATTTTCCCCGAGATATTACGTTTGTTGTCGCACTTCTGACGTCACCGTGGTTGCCTAGGCAACGCGCCATTTCGTCTCGAGTATATATGGGCTCACCAAAAGATTGTATTTTAACAATTTTCCAGATATACCACGTTTGTTGTCTCACATTGTTTGTAGAACAATGAAAACAATAAATTATAAATAAAACTTAGTCATTTTGTGTCAACTTTAAGCACAGAAGTTTTCCTTTCACTTAATATGGCGCCCTGGCGTTTGTCTCCAGGCACAGGAGTGTTAAGGAACTAAGGCCAAACCACGCTCAAAGTCCCTTGAGGAGATCCTTCTCTCCCGCGTTTTACCATAGCTCATGGTAAGATATTTGTGAATCTTTGTGAAATTTGATCAGCTTTTGATAACGAAAACAAAGATCTGTTAGATGCCATATTTTTAGCAGATCAATAAAATGTTTTATGAAGTATTTGTCCCTCGTGGCAACGAGCTAAGTTATTTGATAATTACTATGATCAAAATCCATCCCAGCCTAAGGGCAATGCTTCCGGTGCGTAAATAATAGATAAAAATGGAAAGTCTTTGCAGAAATTATCTGATTGTCCTAATTTGGGTTAATAATTGGGTCAATTAATGTAAGCGAAAGGGAAATTTAGGATTGCGGTTTTGTAAGGCACATAAATGGACTGATGGTGGAACAACTGGTGGTTTTCTCATTGGGTCGATTTCTGGTAACCACTACGATATTCAATGTATTTGGGGAACGCCAGCGGATTTCCCAATGCCCCTCTTATTTGTGGCCCAACACATAAGTGACACACAGTTCGCCGTCATGATGGGTATTAAGCTCCAATCTTTGCTGTGTGTCTGTCTGGTCGTGTGTGACAGAAGGAGGTGGGTGGGTATACACTCTCTTCCGCTCATCACCTGAGGTGGATGATGGCGGTTCTTCTCTCGAGCTTCTCTGAAGCCCCACGGCTGCTTTTGAGCCCTCGCCGGCAAGCTGGGAGTCGGCGTCCTTTGACCAAAACCCCAGTATCCGTTGTTCTCTGGCCCCTGGATGTCCTTACGTCTACGGATGCCATTATGGGCTGCATCCCGGTGGGGGCCTGAGGAGAAGCGCGGTGGGGTTCATGCCAGGAATTCCATGGGTCGATTCCAGTTAGAACTAAACAGGTTTTCCTGAAATGGGTTTCGCCTTACGTGTATTTAACATCTGCACCATTTATGCATAATTACAACGTTTCGTGGTTATTCTGCTTCCTACATGAACAAAGAAACACATAAACTCACATACGAGGCACGCACATACGTCTCATTAACCTCTTCTTTCCGACGTTTAACAGAACAGGATTCGTTTACTGATTTCATTGTCCACGCGTTCGACGACGCTCCATGACTTCGCTTACCGCGTCTTTTGTCTGTTGGTTTCAAGGTCCTTAGCTCCTACAGGTCTCCCTTGAGAAGTAGGTCAAAATTCACACTTTAAGGCACCTCAGACCTTATTACAAGGCTTCTTGCTTCATTTGGTATTTAATAATATCCCCCCCTCCCCCTCCCTGCCCCAGAACCACAGACCTAAACTAAAAAATTATCGACCTTAGACCTAATTACAAGGCTTCTTCCTAATGATTTATTTAATCTCGGCCTCGGAAATTAGGATTGGCGAGGCTCGCTAATGTACTCTGTCCTATTCTATTTGTCTTTTCTATTTATCTCTCATCTGCTACTCCTCCCTTTTATTCTTATTCTATTCAGTATAACTTTTCTCGTTGGTTATATAATATTCGTTCGTTTATTGCTCAGAAGATATGACAAATTATCAACCCAATTTTTTTAATCGATAATTATAAATAAAATGGTTGTAATACTAGGAAATTTATATAAAAATTCTAATTACCAACAATTATTTAGTTTCAATAATTTTAATAATTATAAAATATTTTTATACTTATCTTAATAATTTCACTTATTAAAAGTTAAATAAAATCATAAAAAACAATTAAATTTTCAATAATTTTATTAATTCGTAAAATATTTAATTATTCGACGATAATGATATTTATGATAATTAAAATATTAAAATTTTAATTGAAATTACGAGAAATTTTAAAAAATCTTAATATTTTTATTAATAATTATTCACTTATTTGAATATTAAAAATATAATTAATAATTTAAATAATATTTTTTCCATCCGTTCTTCGAATGTGGAAGGTGTACGAAAGTTAATAATTATTTTTGTCGGGTTTTTACTTTTGGTGTCCATCGTTATTGCTTTTTGGAAATTCATGTGAATGAATTATGTTTTTATTGATTTCCTGTTGATTAATTTTATAATCACTTTCCAAGGCAGCAGTTTAAGACGCAAGTAAACTCCCATCAATTTTCGCCATTCTGGTCCAGCGCTAGTTTGCTCCGTTGCCATTGCACGATTTTTATCCTGAAACTTAGGGCGAAAGCTGTAATTTGGTCGTGTTTACATTTTAAATTGTAGAGCGATCAGTTGTTAAGAGTTAGGGTAGACATTTTCCTGTGTTTTAAGCCGAGTATAACACTATGATCTTGTTAAGATCCGCCTCAGTCTTTTCTATGAACAGCCGCCGACTGGCTGGAAACGCGATCGGCTGAGCTCCCGCAGACAGCCAGATCTCCGTGTGACGCGTCTAGCACGCCAAAGGCCGCAGCCATAACTAGTTTGCGAGTAGTGGGAAAACTTAACCATTGCTTTCTCAGACAAATAGCTATATTATATAGTTTGTAGTATGGGTAATTTTAACAATGATCCTATACATTGCAACCAAGCTTGTGGGAGGGATTAATTTATTTAGCTTTTTATCTACCCGAGATACAGATTTAAAACTCATAGTATTCATCGGTTGCTAATTTCAAGTGTTTCTTTATCCTGGGTCGTAGAAATAACAGCATTTACATTCTTTGTTATTATGCCAGCCTGGGATGTGTAGGCTTCAAGATAGTTATGAAACCTTTAATTGAGCTGAATCGCGTCCAATATTCACCTTCCCATACTTACACCATTTAGGAACGCTGTATAAGGTAAAACCGGTATTCGAGGCTTTTGTTTACTTTTTGCGCCCAAATTGACACTGGCACAATTGAAACCGTGCAAATTGGTTCCATTTCTTTCCTTCAATTCCTCCCTTATGTAACTTTGGGCTCAGCATTAAAATACGCCTCTGCCCTCTCGACTGGTTTCTCTTATACGGTCGAAGTCAGTATCGATTTTTTTTCACCTTTTATGGCTTCTTAATCGTACACTTTACATGAACTTCGCTGTAAAAGTGTGTATTATCTTGTACCGCTTTCCCCCCTTTGTGAACTCACCGCTTTGGGCAAACCTGAGAACATCTGGTTTGGTAAAGTCTTTCACCTTATTATCAGTGACTTTGTTCCACATCGCCTTTTGACAGATGAATCGGCGATTCCCAGTTGGTTTCTTGATCGAACAGCGATACTTTACATGTAGCAAACGCGCTGGTTCTCTTGCTTTGCGATACTTTGCGTTCCTCCGCCACACTTTCATGTCGCCGAGAGCTTTATAGCTGTACCCGGCTTCCGATTTCCTTATCGACGAGGAAAGATATCGATAAGGTATCTGCAGCATCTTTCACTCTACGACAAGGCTTAAACACGACCGGAGATTGAACGAACCTGTGGGAATAATAAAAGGTAATGGAAAGAATAAATAATAAAGGTAAAGAGAAGCAAATTTTACAACATCCAACTTCCTAAAAGCCTATTTATAGGTTTTCAAGGAAGCAATTGAATTGTTCATAGGCAAGGAATCATAGAATTTCTTGTCCTTAATAAGGAGCGAAAGTTTCCTTTTGTACGTACTTTCGGATTTTGTGAAATTGGGTTCGTCTTCATATAATTTTTGTTTGGATCAGTTTTTACGATTCCTATTTTTTCTTTTATCGACGTCACATTCACAACTTTTTCCTGGTCCTAAACACCTGCCTCTCTCCCCAAAGGGTCTTGCAGTTGGTTGTGTTATGGTGGTCTTTATTCTAAAATAAATAATACGCGAGGGTAGGGAAAGGGGGATTAATTTGACTGCCACATCCTTTCGGATTCGTCTCGTTTGCCTTGTTTTAATTACAAAAAGTGTTTCAACAAGGCAAAATAATACACGGACAATGATGAGTATCATTGTTGGACCCTATAAGACCCCATCCCCCTGAAACATATTAATTAACTTTAAAAAACTCGTCCTCTAATAAAATGAAAACCAGGCTGGCAGAGAAGAATTTCCTATGCTCTACGTATTTAGGTTGATCTACATATTTAGGTTGATCTGCATATTTAGGTTGATCTGCATATCTAGGTTGATCTGAATATTTAGGTTGATCTGCATATTTAGGTTGGTCTACATATTTAGGTGATCTCCATATTTAGGTGATCTCCATATTAAAATTGATATCCACATTTAGGTTGATCTAAATATTTAGGTTGATCTACATATTTATGTGATCTACATATTTATGTGATCCACATATTTAGGTATTTATGTGCTCTACATATTTAAGTTGGTCTACATATTTTGTTCATCTATATATGTAGGTGTTCTACATATTAAAATTGATCTACATATTTAAGGGCTTTAGATATTTAGGTTGGTCTGATATTCAAGTTGACTACTTATTTAGGTGTTATACTTATTTAGGGGTTCTACATATTTTTTTGATCTACATATTTAGGTTGATCTACACATTTTTTATCTACATATTTAGGTGCTGTAAATATGTAGGTTGGACTATATATTTAGGTTGACTACATATTTAGATGTTCTAGATATTTAGTTGCTCTATATATTTAGATTTTCTACATATTTTGGTTGATCTACATATCTAGGTTCAATACATATTCAGGTGATCTACATATTTAGGTGTTGTACATATTTTGCTGCTGTACATATTTAGGTTGACTACATATTTAGGTGTTGTACATATTTATGAGTTCTACATATTATGGTTGATTTACATATTTAGGTGGCTTTTGGTCAGGTGTAGCATGGAAAACCATGATACAGCTGGCATCTGAAGGGTCGCGTACCCTCCCTACCTCACTCTACAGGAGGAGCTGTAGCTTTGTAGTTCCACTTAGCCCATTGGTGCGGGAGATGCCCTCGTTGGTTTTTGCTGATTCTCTCTCTTTCTCTCCCCGACAGCGCTGGTGGACAAGCGAAAGCGCACCACAGTGGCGGACACGAGCCTCGACCTCCTGGACGCGTCCGACGCCGAGGACCGTCCTCCCTCCTGCATGTCCGTCGAGAAGGAGGTCCACGATCCCGAGGAGAAGGTGGACGTGGAAGGCCCCGTCACGCCACCGCCCACCTTCCTGGCCCCCCCGGCCCCGGTCCTCAAGCCCGAGGTCCGCCTCGGGCCCCGCGACGTCCCCAAGGTCTCGTCATCGGGGGCGGAATCCCCCCGTCGCGACCTCCCAATCGCCGCTGCCCCCCACCCCTTCCTACCCTCCCCCTCCTATCCCCCCGCTCTACCCCCCAGCAACCCCCTCCACTACCATTACCTCTACTACAGCCATGTGATGTCCCCTTACCTCCTGGGGCGCTCCCCGCCCCTACCCCCGCCCCTCCCGCACCCCAGCCCCCTAGATAAAGCCGCCTTGGCCGCCCGCGAGATGTATGCCACCTACTCCCCCTACCTGCGCCCCCCCGTCAGCCAGCACTCCGGCCTCCCCGCCCGCCCGGCGCCCCTCCACCCTTACTACTCCTTCCCGGCGCAATTGCCCGCCCACTTGTAGCGATGGGGTGCACCCAGCCGTCCCCCTCGGAGGGCGTCTTGATCACTCGTGACGAGTCCCCACCCGCAATACGGAAGTCCGGCGGCGTCCGCGTCCCCAGTGGGCTCCGTGATAAAGGCTAACCGCAGTCCCGCTCAGTGCGGGTGACTAGCTCGGGGCCATTCCTGGCGGACTGCGGCTACCTCGCCCTTCGTTCCGCAGACTATTTTCCTCTGGAGTACCAGCCTGAAGGACCTCGACTGTCAACGACTCCTCCTCTGCTCCCGCAATGGACAAGTCCCACAGATGCAATGGAGAAGTTCCACAGATGCAATGGAGAAGTCGCACAGATGAAATAGAGAGGTCGCACGGTTGTCATGGAGAGGTTGGATAGAAACTTTTTCGACCGCGACCACCCAATACACCTTTCATTCTCAGTAGATTCCAAAATCTATATTATTATGGTTGTATTTGGAGCGACCCGGGCCGACTACATCTCGATCTACTTTACTGGTCCTTGATCCCATTTGATAAACTTGTGGGCTTCCCTAAGGAACACTCGTTTGTAAGAACAGAATCATGTATGGTGTCCGTGTAGTTCCTTTTTTTTCATCCAAACTGGTTTACGAGGTTAGTCAAGAGCAGTTTTTCCAGACCAACTACGAAATTAATGGTGAAGAGGGGCACCAGGTCTCAATCAAATAATTCTTTTAGAATGGTAGGGCGAGTAACGTGTGTGATATGTCTTTTGCCATGTACAAAGGGGTTTTGGAGATGACATTGGAATGCTAATTACTGTCGGTGCAATAATACATCCTAAGCCAGGATCGACTCCTTTCATTTTAAGCGAAATTGTGACTATATTATTCTCATGAAAGCCTCCTTAGTGTCAAATAGAGTTGTTTTATTGGTTCGATAACGCTAAACGAACTTTCTGGGAGACGTAATTAATAAAGTGGAGTTGTAGAAATGTAATTATTCCAAATAAATCAGAAGAAACATATAATGAACATCAATATGATGGCTTTTTAGCAGCAAAACAGACAATTCAAGGTAGGATCAATCTAACCTTGAAGAAAGAAGCTAAATACCCCTTCTATTTTTGAGTTTCATATTCATATGCTTAGGACTTGTGTTATCAGATGAAAAAACCTTTTATAATTTTTAGTCTACTATCACAGATAAACAGAAAATTGAATGAAAAGCTTATTGTTAAATTGTGCATTATTACAAGTTATGTTCGTCTCAAAAGCTACAGGTAACAGTGGCTAGTTTCTTAGTTAAATGCCTATGTAGGTTCTACAGATTCTTTGGGGATAAAACTAACCGCTGATTTTGTGATGATTATTGTGTATAGTTAATTTAAAAAAATAGGCTACGCAACAAATAAAATAATAGAATTAGGCCCACTTATTATTGAACAAATATTCTTAGGTAGATATTTTCTACGGTAGGACGTTTAAGGAGATAATTTTCTACTTGTGGGCTAGTGAAAGCTTGAATAAGGATTTGGGGATATTTTAAGTTTCTTAATTTGTATCAAATTCAGTCTTTTGATTAAGTCACAATAATAGTTACTATAAATTGATGATATTATTTATATATTAGTATTAATATATGATTATTTTTTATATACTTATACGGGTTTTGTTTTATCAGGAAATATTTTCAATGCACATTCTCTTCGCAGTTTCTGGGGGAGAGAATTTGAAAGCTGTTTCCTCCTTTATATCATATTGATTCTACATTAATTTATTAAGTTATTGTAATATAAACTGACAAACAAAACAGATTTCCAGGACATACCTTATGGTTTCAAATAGATATTCAGGGAAAATGTAAAACGGATCGATATCAAAATGAAATCTAGAAAAAAAGCTTTTCTTGGTGTTTATCAAAATGAAATCTACAAAAAAAGCTTTTCTTGGTGTTTATCAAAATGAAATCTAGAAAAAAAGCTTTTCTTGGTGTTCATCAAAATGCAATCTAGGAAAAAAGCTTTTCTTGGTGTTTATCAAAATGAAATCTAGAAAAAAAGCTTTTCTTGGTGTTTATCAAAATGCAATCTAGGAAAAAATAGCTTTTTTTGTTTTTATCAAGAAGAAATCTAGGAAAAATCTTTTATTGTGTTTATCAAAATGAAATCTAGGAAAAGCTTTTCTTTGTGTTTATCAAAATAAATTCTAGGAAAAATCTTTTCTTGTGTTTATAAAAACGAAATCTAAGAAAAAGCTTTTCTTGTGTTTATCAAAATGAAAACTGGAAAAATATTTTCTTCTGTTTATCAAAACAAAATCTTGGAAAAGCTTTTCTTGTTTATCAAAATGAAATCTAGGAAAAGATTTTCTTGTTTATCAAAATGAAATCTAGGAAAAGCTTTTTTTGTTTATCAAAATGAAACCTAGGAAAAGCTTTTCTTGTTTATCAAAATTAAATCTAGGAAAAGCTTTTCTTGTTTATCAAAATGAAATCTAGGAAAAGCTTTTCTTGTTTATCAAAATGAAATCTAGGAAAAGCTTTTCTTGTTTATCAAAATGAAATCTAGGAAAAGCTTTTCTTGTTTATCAAAATGAAATCTAGGAAAAGCTTTTCTTGTTTATCAAAATGAAATCTAGGAAAAATCTTTTCTTGCTCTCATCAAAATTAAATCTAGGAAAAGAGCTTTTCTTGTGTTTAGCAAGGTTAAATACATGTTAAAGCGTGAGAGACTAAGGTCATTTTATAGTTAATTATCTTGTGAGTATTCAGGATCTTAGGTCACCCATACCATTTGTTCAGCTTGGGTTATAGTTTATTTTATAATTTGGGCGACTTGGTCGGTTGCTAGGCGTATATAGCTGATCATCTCGCAAAAGAATAGATTAATCGATAGTTTTCTGATTTATTCGCTACCCTGTAGGGAAAGAACGAATAGACTTGTAGAGTGGTCAGTCATGCCCATTGAAGCAATTAGATACAGTTGCCATCGAACGCTTCCCTCTATTCTAACCTGGTCCCTCAAGAGAGCCTCACAGAAGTCGCGCCCCCCCTTAATTGTTGCAACCACGGAGCCTACATCATAGTCTGTAGGATCAGGCTACCTCTCTCTACAGCAGAGGCTGTAGGATTAAAGACTTTCTTAATCTCCCAAGGGATCGGAGGGAGCATAGATTTTCTGCTCCTGAAAAGCAATGTAACATCAACATTCATATGTTGGCAACGTTATCCTATGTAGTGCTGAGTTTCGAGGATTATATGTATTTTTTGATCTTAACTGAGCACCATGCTCTATTGGTAACCTGTCCTAGGTGTACAAGTGTCGAGAATGCTGGTGAATGTGTTGGGTTCTGTCTGGTTTCTGGTAGTAGCGAGTGTAGATGTCAGCGTCGGTCAGGCCAGTATGGTGTTTGGATGTGCTAAACCGGTAAATGGACCTTAAGTCTCTTGGTCTTTTAAGGTTGATTGATCGTTCGCAGTCGAGTCTTCAACGTAATCTTGATTCTCTGGAGGAGAAAAGGCAACGTAAGAGAACGGGTTTCTTGCGCCGTCTGAAATACAAGGAAGAAAAGGACAAATACCAATTCGAGAACTCGCGAAAGACCGCAGGGTGCTTTAACCTTTACCCCTCTCCTTGAGTTGAATAATTAGTGAAGACCAGGTACAACTATGAACTGGCAAGGAAAATCTATTATTCTTAAATTTGAATACCGGTGTAGAAGAAGTTTTTGCCATAATTTGGTTGCAATCATGGAAGCAAATTTTATTTTTTGCATTTTTTTCAAAAACTATCTTACTGAAGGATATTCCTACAACTCATTTGGGCTGTTAGCTAAATCGTGAGTTCATCATCGTCTCTAATGATGGCTCTAATTGTCATATTCGATGCAAAAGGTTCAATTGTTTTTGTTTTGTGTATAGTTTCACGTCACGATTTAGGATTGATAGTGTTTGCTATTCCCTTCAATTTTTATTTGTGTTCATTTCTATTATACCATTTTTCTCCCTCATCCTGACCTCCACTGTTTTCTTTCTGTGTTCTTTCCTATGACATGGTGACCCCAATCATGGTTGAATAAAGTCATCAACCAAATTAAAAGGGGGGAGGGAGTAAGGATTTAGGACAAGGATTAAAAGTGGGAAGGGAATAATGAAAATTTCCACTTTTTTCTTGTTTCCATTTTACTTTCCCTTTCGCAGGTTTTTCCCTTTTAATATGGGGTCACCGTTTCTGATCACTTCCCATCCCCACCTCCATCGTTCTTTATCAAACACTCTCCTCTCCAAATCCTGCCTTAGTGTAAATAGAAACACCCGCGGGAAAAAATATTGTGAAATCAATATCAAGTTTTTAAATTTAAAAGGAAACTCAAAATGTTCAGGAAGATGTTTAATTTGTTTGATTATTTTATTAAAATGTTTACGTTATGTTTCTGAAACCAAAGATGTAATTTTTAAGTTTTTCAGAAAGTATGTATTTTTGTATTTTTACATTACATACGAGTTGTATATATTAATTATATGGTGTAAAAAGTTTTTGTATGATTAAATTATATATGATAAAGTTCTTTATTTAAAGTTATATATATATATATATATTTATGCTTGTTTGGTTTTCCCCCTTGGAGTTGTAGTTAAGTATCTGTAACAAGGTCAAATTTAAAATTGTTACTCAGTGCTAATTTGTTCCTGAGAGTAACAATGGACTAATTTGTTCATTCAAGTACCAGTAAGTCAATCTCTAAGTAGCAATTGGTTAATTTGTTTCTCTGAGTGTTTTGGGCCTAATTTGTTCCTCTGTGTGATAGAGGACAAATTTGTGCTTGTTAGCTCTAATGGACTAATTTGTTCCTGTAAGCCTTAAAGGAATCATTTATTCCGGTGATCTCTAATGGAATAATTTATTCCCATGAGCTCTAATGGACTAATTTGTTCCTGTGAGCTCTAATGGAATAATTTATTCCCGTGAGCTCCAATGGAATTATTTCTTCATGTGAGATCTAATAGACTAATTTGTTCCTGTGAGCTCTAATGGGATAATTTATTCCCATAAGCTCTAATGGAATGATTTCTTCATGTGAGATCTAATAGACTAATTTGTTTCTTGTGAGCTATAATGGAATAATTTGTTCCTGTGAGCTCCAAATAAATAATTTATTCCGGTGAGCTCTAATTGAATAATTTATTCCCATGAGCTCTAATGGACTAATTTGTCCCTGTGAGCTCTAATGGAATAATTTCTTCCCGTGAGCTCTAATGGACTAATTTGTTCCTGTGAGCTCTAATGGAATAATTTATTCCCGTGAGCTCTAATGGAATGATTTCTTCATGTGAGATCTAATAGACTAATTTGTTCCTGTGAGCTATAATGGAATAATTTGTTCTTGAGAAATTTGTATGGGTCTTCTACATTAGAATGAGGTTCGTTAGTCACTACTTATCTGCCCCGATCTTTTCCTGCTAGTTCTCATGGTTCGATTTTACTTTCTTCCTATATTCATTCTTTTTCTTAGGCTAGTTGGATAGATTTAAGATACAAGGTTATTATCATTAGCTAGATTTAGGATAGCAAGAAATTAGCATTGGCTAGATTTAGGATATCAGGAAATTAACATTGGCTAGATTTAGGATACAAGGAAATTAACATTGGCTAGATTTAGGATACCAGGAAATTAGCATTGGATAAATTTAGAATACAAGGAAATTTTCATTTGTTAGATTTAGAATACCAAGAAATTAACATTGGCTAGATTAAGAATACCAGGAAATTAAGATTGGCTAGATTTAGGATACCAGGAAATTAAGATTGGCTAGATTTAGGATACCAGGAAATTAAGATTGGCTATATTTAGGATACCAGGAAATTAGCATTGGATAGATTTAGTATAGCAGGAAATTAATATTGGCTAGATTTAAAGTTCCAGTAAATTAGCATTGTCTAGATTTAAGGTTCCAGGAAATTAGCATTGGCTAAATTTAGGATACCAGGAAATTAGCATTGTCTAGATTTAGGATACCAGGAAATTAACATTGGCTTGATTTAGGATACCAGGAAATTAACTTTGGCTAGATTTAGGATACCAGGAAATTAACATTGGCTAGATGTAGTTGTTGTTTTGGCTAGATTTAGAATACAAGGAAGTTAGCATTGGCAATATTTAGGGTAAAAAGAAATTAGCATTGGCTAGATTTCGGATAAAACAAATTTATCATTAAGTAGACTTCGTATATAGAGAATTAGCATTGGCCCCTTTTAGGATACAAGTGAAATTAACATTGGCTAGATTTAGGATCGATGGTTTTAACTTTGGCTAGATTTAGGATACTAGTAAATTACCATTCAATGGAACCCCATACTGGGTTGAATTTTGCGTCGAAGGCGCACATTTCGAAATTTCCAGAAACAAGCGGGAATAGTTATTTTTAAGTTCGGAAAAATATGTATTCCTAGCCTGATTAATACACTAGCTCGAAGTTAGATAAGAAAATCCAATAAACAAAGAATTTACCCTTCTTTAACGAATATTCTAGACGTAGAAACTTTAATGAGAAAACATTATAAATGAACCTTAACTTGTTGGAGGTTTTATTATTAATAATACTGAGGAACAATTTGGGCGGGGGGGATAGGGGGGCAGAAGCCAAAAAGATGAGATTCTAATAGGAGTTTTTGCGCTGAATTCAAATATGTAGGTAGATTTTCTCCACACCACACCGTTTATTTGTGATACGTAGGTGAACTTTTACAGAAATGCAAGAATTGTAACCCATGCAAAGCCCTATTTAGGTTACCTAAAATGTGTTAGTTGTTGTTTTGCTTCTTTGTTTGTCATTTAGAACATCCCTTTTTAACGTCTAACTATAATCTTGTCCTCCGCTTCTGCTGGTACCTGCTTTCCATGACTGAGATTCGCTGGTGGAAACGTTCGCCGAGATTGTCCGGAACGAAATTCGGGTGTGAATACAAAAAAATTAATTTTGAGGGACAAATTTCACCTCATTTGTTTGTAAGGCTGTAAGAATTCACCCACAATGTCACAGGAGTGGGTGATTTCGGATTTCCTAAAAGAGGTCTTGCACAACACTTTTAAATGACCTCCACTCTGACTTTTCGAGTTGGCTTAACAGTTCTTCGATTTGTCCATCTTTTATCATACTGATCTTTATGTCTATTTCATTATCCGGTAGGGATCTGCCTGGATAAAGGCAGTTTTGGCGAACTGCTACTGCTACTACTCCTCGAGAGGATAGAATAGCAAGTTTTAGCGATAGCGACACCTTGTCGATCCACAAAGTAGCCATTGGATCTCCATCGGGAGTTTATAGAGGACCGATACAGCGATAAGCCTTTGGCTCATTTTAATTAATAAATTATTATAATTACAAATTATTTTTGCCATTTTGACCACCCAAAATAGTAGAGTGACTAAAGTACCCTGAACACTGTGAGTCATCTTGGAGATAGAGGACTGAATAACTTGTGTTCATGTATCGATGCAGTGATCTGGTAGTTCTGATGTGTTCATGTATCGATGTAGTGATCTGGTAGTTCTGATGTGTTCATGTATCGATGTCGTGATGTGGTAGTTGTGTTAATTTGTTGGGAAGGGGGTACCTTATTCGAGATGTCTTGTTTTTTTGTGGAGTGTCGGTAATTAGAAACTGCGGTTGTGGAATGTCATGGGTAAATAAGATCAAAAGTAGGAGTTAGGGGGATGGTAACCATGGAGGATGGCATTATGGGGATGGTAACCATGGAGGATAACATTATGGAGTGGTAGTATGCGTGATACCAAATCAGCTTGAGATTGACTATTGCTTGAATACTGGATTTAATTAATTCGTAATTATAGCCTAACCCTAGCCAGTTTTATCTATTGAGCCTAGGTTTGTTTTATAGGGTTTTACTTAATATACAGGTTACGTCAGTACTTTAAGGTCATTAGTAGTAGAAAAAGACGCATTGCACATCAGAGAAAAGGTGTATTTAAATGAAAATCGGTACAATTAATCTTGAGAATCCTTATAACACGCTTATTTAATGAATATATCATTAGTCTCAATTAGAGCTTCAATTCGGTGTCTTGTTCGAATCAGATGATCTTCATCAATTTCGGACATTCTTTGTTGTAGCGGAGTTGAGAGAATGAATGATGTTATGGGAGTGTTGATTTACCTCTCTCTCGACGATGACCCATACGTAATAGTACAATGGATTGAGGTCGGGTGAGCTAGGAGGCCGCGTGTCTAGGAGAACATGGTCATGGAAATTGGCATGCATCCTAGCTTGGGTTGTTCTAGTCCTATGTAATGGTGCAGAGTAATGGCTGGTCGTCTTGGATCCAGATTTGCCACAAGCCCAACTATGGAGTGCCTAGATGAGGAATGCAACCCCCCTCCTTCCCACTCTAAGCATCTTTTGGGCAAGTTTCTCTCTATGCCCAACTTACTCTTTTTGAGGGCATGAAGTCACGTCATCGACCGACAAATAACTAACAATACAAACACACTAAAAATTGAAAAACACCCCATTTTGAAGTTAATGCTTATGATACTGCACATACATAGAAGCAGTATCGAAGGTGCTAAGAGTGCATGGCGTGACTGATAAACTATGGGATGGTTGAAGAGTATTTATGTTAGAAACTAAGGCGTGCTTTTGTGTGGTTTGACATAGGTGGGGGTGTAAGCCAAGGTTCGTGTAATATCGATCTGGCTGTTTACTAGCTTTATGGATGGAGTAATGAGATACGCACATATGTTAATGAGGAGAAAAAGAGCGAGAGTGATGAAGAATGGCTTCTGTCTGTGTTGGTATATGCTGATGTCCTGGTGTTGGTGACTGAGAATGAAAGGGATCTGGAAATGTTGAATCTACTTTTTGACAATGTGTAAGTGGAGGTGTAGAAAATTGAATGCTGAAAAGAGTTGAGCTAAAGGCATTTCAGGGTGAGAATGAGATGGAGTCTGATATCTACCTCCGTGATGTCACCCTTGAACAAGTGCGAAGTTTTAAGTATCTAGGATGGAGTGTAAGTGATGATAGTATGGATGAAGCCAATTACTATCACAATTTTTGAATGGTCTGGAACACTTTGGGGCGATTTGAGCGTGAGTAAATGGTAAGTTTGAGTATGGAATGTGCGAGGAATCTGTATAAGAGTATGCTGGTGGCAACGTTGCTGTATGTAAGTGAGATTATGGTATGGAAGGAGAATGAAAGATCTCGAGTGAGAGCCGTGCGACTTGAGAGAGATGTTAAGAGCGTTAAAGGTAGAAGGAATGAGAAATTGGGTAAGAAATATTTATTGGGTGATGAAGAGTGAAATGAAGTTGTGATTGAAAATGTTCTGAGGCGGCATTGGCATATACGGAAAATGAGTGTGGATCGTTTTGAAAAGAGAATAGTCGAGAGAGTGTCGATATGTGAAAAGGGTGAGATGATCGTCTGGAAGATAATGGGTAGCTTGTGTGAATGAGTTTGAGAGAAATGTCTGACCGAGGAGGAAATGTATTATAATGTATAAGGGTGAGAGACCGTAGCAGGGACCTTCTCTCAAGAGATGAACCCAGGTTGGGGAGGGGCGGGTAGTTTTAAGCGGAGGTGAAGTGCCCCGACTCCACATTGTGGTGACCTGGTTGAAGTTGAAGTTTTAACTAATCTGTAGTGATTTTTCTCAGGGTTTGGCGAGAAAGTGTTTAAACGGCTGAGGAGGGTGTATGTGTTAAATTGTTTTGGTAGTGACGGGGAGGTTATATTGTCAAGATCTGTGGGTTTTGGAGGTGTTGAGCGATTTGATGCAAATGAGAGGGGGAGCTTTGGGTATGCATATGTTTTTGTTTCTATCGATTTCTCTGTTTTGTGTATGTTTGGGTGGGTAGATGGTGTTTAATTAGGTAGGTATATTTCACTGTTGTTTTTTCTTACATATTTTGTTGTTTTGTGTAATCAGTAAAATATTAAGTGTGTACCTTAAATCTAGATTTTACCCTCGGATCAATTAAGATTGGCCCTAGCTTCACATTTCTCCTGAGAGAAAATAAGATTGCCTCAAATCTAGATTCCCTCTCTGATTAATTAAAATTGGCACTCGATCCAGATCTGTCCTTAGATATAATAAAAGTCTCAATTCTAGATTTCCCCTTGGATTAATTAAGATTAGCCCTCGATCCATATTTCTCCTCAGAGAAAATAAGATTGCCTCAAATCTAGATTTCCTCTCGGACTAATTAAAATTGGCACTCGATCCATATCTCTCCTTAAATATAATAAAAGTCTCAATTCTAGATTTCCCCTTGGATTAATTAAGATTAGCCCTCGATCCAGATTTTTTCTCAGAGAAAATAAGATTACCTCAAATCTAGATTTCTCCTCGGATTAATTAAGATTGGCCCACTTTCCAGATTTCTCCCTAGAGAAAATAAAAGTGTCTCAATTCTAGATTTATCCTAGGATTAATTAAGATTTGCCCTCGATCCACATTTCTCCTAAGAGAAAGTAAGAGTGCCTCAAATCTAGCTTTTCCCTCAGATTAATTAAGATTGGCCCTCGATCCAGTTTTCTCCTTAGATATAATAAAAGTATCATTTCTAGATTTCCCCTTGGGTTAATTAAGTTTGGCCTCACAAATCTTCAGGAGATGTCTTGATTGAGGGCATCTCTTAATTAGTCCGAGGAGAAATATAGAAAGAGGACACAGTTAATATATCTAAGGAGAAATATGGATCCAGGGCCAAGTTTAATAAATTTCTCTTCAGATTAATTAAGATTGGATTTCGATCCAGATTTCTCTTCAGATATACTACCTGCGTCCTCCATCTAGATTTTCCCTCGGATAAATAAAGAGTGGTCCTCTTCTAGATTTATCCTACGATATACTAACTGTGCCTGTTATCCAGAAATTACCTGGGAGAATAAATATACCCTCCATCCAGATATCGTTCCCTTTGAATATATTAAAAATGTGTCCTTAATTTAGATTTCTCTTCGAGGATATAAAGAATGTCTCCTCTATCTTAGTTTTCCCTCGGATATATTAAACATATGCCGTCGGTCTATATTTCCTTTCTGATATAATAAGAGTGTGTTTTGAATTTAATTTCAGTAAGATTGTACCCCCGTTTCAAATCACCTTGAAAATTTAAGAGAGTATCATCCATCTAAGTTTCCCCTCACATATATAAAGAGTGTGCCTTCCGTCTAAATTTCACCACAGATAATACCAGTGTGCCCTGAATCTATTTTTTTCCTCGCAACTATTCAGAGTATGTCACCATCTAAATTTTCTCTCAGGTATATTAAGAATGTGTTGCTTATCTAAATCTCCCCTCGGAGATATTAAGAATTTTGCCATCCATCTAAATTTCCCTTCGGAACTATTGTTAATGTAACCCTAAATTCAATTTTTCTCTCGAATATATTAGGAAGTGCCCCCGGAAATATTATGATGCATTGCATCCGAAAGGAAATTTTAAAAAAAGACACGCTCTTAATACCCCATAGGAGAAATCTAGATGGAAGACACACCTTTAATATCTCTGATGGGAAATCTAAATGTCTCCGAGGAGAAATATGGATTAAGGATGCACTCTTAATGGGTCAGATGGAGGACATACTTTTAATACACACTTTTAATATAGATGAATGGCACCCTCGTAATGTCTCCGAGAAGAGTCCCAGATGGACTGCACATTTTTAATATCTCCTAGGGAAAATCAAGTTAGAAGACGCATTCTTTAAATCCTTGAAGAAAATTCTAAAAGGAGGAGACACAATTTTAATATCTCTTAAGAGAAACTAGATGGACGACAGACATTTAAATTTTCTGGTAAAATTTAGATTACGGTCACACTCTTAATAGCTCCGAGGAAAATCTAGATGGAGGACATAATTTTAATATCTTCAAGGGAAAATTTAAATAGAGGACACACTTTTAATATCTCCAAGGGAAATATGGATGAAGGACACTCCTAATATCTCTGAGGGGAAACCTAAATTGACGACACAGTCTTAGTATATTGGAGGGGAACCTAGTTTGAGGGCCCAATTTTAATATTCCGGGGGGAAAATTTTAATGAAGGACACACTTTTAGTATCATAAAGGTGAAATCTCGATGTAGAACACACTTTTCATATCATAGAGGGGAAATTTAGATGGAGGAAACAATTTTAATATCTCAGAAGGGAAACCGATTTGGACGACGCACTCTCCTGGGCAAACCTAGACCCACGACACATTTTTAATATCTCCCACGGTAAATATAGATTGAGGCCACACTTTTAATATTTATGAACGTAAATCTAAATGAAGGACATACTCTTAGTATCTCAGAGGGGAATTATAGATGGATACACTCTTAATATCACCAAGGGGAAACCAATACGGACGACATACTATTAGTATCCGAGCGAAATCAAGATGGAGATGTAATTCTAATACATATATCAGAGAGAAATTAAATAGAGGACATAGTTTTAATATATCAAAAGGGAAACCAAGATTGACGACGACATATTCTTAGTATTTCCGAGGGAAATACTAAGAATATGTAAAACATAATTTTAATATATCCCAGGGGAAATCTAGATGGTGGGCACACTTATAATATATTCAAATCTAGATGAAGGACACGCTATTAATATCACCGAGGGGAAACCGAGATTGGGAGCACTCTTAGTGTCTCCGAAGAGAAATTTAGATGAAGGACACGCACTTTATAGAACCGATGGGAAACTGCGATGGACAATACACTATTCTCGTAGGTCAGATAGGCTTCACTGACCTTCGCTTGCCCTCCCTAGATGCGGGGGGAGAGGGTCCCTTTTATGTACGGGGAATATTCCAGTGCGTTTTCTACCGTTGGCCGACTTAGAAAATAGATCAATGAATTTTTACGTGGTTCTTGGTTTTGAACAAGAGAAACAAAAATTATCTTTACTATTATACAAACAAATAACAGAATTTAACAATAATTTATACACTAAGGGAAAACTGATCGTTCAGCAAAAGGAAATTAATTTACAATGAATGCTTCGGCACGAGCTATGAGTAGCACAATATTTACCCGAAAGAAAACGGGAGGAGATGATGAGGTGGAGCTTCGTAGTCAGCAAGCGTCACGCCTCTTCGACGGTGATAGAGAAAAATGTAATAGGCTTACGATTTTCAAAGACAAGGTGGGGGCCTCCAGTGGTTGTTCGAGGGAGTATCCTTGCAGGGCACGGAGAGAAGCGCGTTATTCCAGAATGCGTCTTTACGTCCTTGACTGCCGTAGTTCTGAGCTGGTTTCTTGCCTGCGAGTCTGTCTTTAGGATGACAGAGAGTCGCTTGTGAAGTGGCGCGTTTTGTCCTTTAGCTGATTCCAATGAATTCTCGTGATCGCTGCTTGGATACTGCGTGAGCAGTCCCTGCCTCCTGGGTGAATACTAATTTGCTCGTTTTCGCTCTTGAAAAATATACGACTTGGCCGGAAGCGATGTTGTTTGCTGTTGGAACTAGATCCCACTGCAATTCAGGGCGCGGCGGGTAAGAGCTTAGCACCTTCTCGCTGATTTGGATTCTTGGCTCCAGTTTGACTCGTCTCGTTTCGTTATCGCCCCGGAAGTTTACCGAAAGATGCCGGGTGAAGGTCCGTGATATAGCCCCCTTGGTCGCTTTGTCCGCATTAATCTCTTTCTCTCTCTTTCTCTGACATCTCCTATCCTCTTAAGATGGGATTTCCGTAAGAAGGGAAACCTCAAGAAACGGAAAAGGGGTTGCAATACCTTCAAATCACGAAATAAAAGAACGCATTGTACAAATTCAAAAGGAATACAAAATAAATAAATTCGCATCACAGCAAAAAAAAAAGAAATAGCAAAGGAATACATTATACAAAATCCCATAAAGGAATACAAAATAAATACACACAAAATAAATAGCATGAGAGGCTGTAAAAATGTACATATATCGATTATTATCCCCTCCAAATACTAATTTACAACAATGATGATTATAAACACTGAATTTTAAGGAGAGGGCACATGTGCCTCGGTTCCAAAATAATTGTAAAGTTTATTTTACATATAAAAGGGTACATGTTTCCTACCTAAATTTATTTGGACATATATACGAGGGGCGGTCAATAAGTTTGCGAATCGGTAGGGCAAAACAGAGGAAAGGGATGTCTGTTTGTGGGGGTTTTAGGACCAGTTATGACAAGTCAGGACCAGCAGCCGCACGCTCCTGCTTCGTCTATTTCAGAAGCAGTAGTTGATCGCAGATCGTCAGTCACAAATTTTTCAACAATAGAGAAGGTTGAGCACCGCGTAGTGATCAAATGTTTGACCAAGGAAGGCAAGAATGCAAAAGAGATCCATGAACGCGTGGTTGCAGTGTACACCGACACTGCCCCTTCCTATGCAACCATTGCTCGCTGGAATAGGAAGTTCCGCCAGGGGTGTGAGTCCCTTGAAGATGTCCCCCGTCTAGGACGCCCATTAGACGTGACCATTGAGGACAATGTGGCTCGTGTGGAAAAGATGATCCTCGAAAAACGACGGGTAAAGGTCGAAGAAATCGAGAGCGAACTTGGAATATCACATGGAAGTGTTATCAACATCATCCACAACAATTTGGCCATGACCAAGGTCTGTGCCTGTTGGGTCCCTAGAAACCTCATGCCCCATGATCGACATCAACGTCGTCAAAGTTCGGAGGAGCTGCTGCCCCTGTACAACCAAGACCCGGAGGGATTCGAGTCACGCATAGTGACAGGTGATCAAACGTGGGTCCATCACTGGGATCCCGAGACCAAGCTCGAAAGCATGGCCTGGAAGCACAGGGGCTCTCCGACCCTCATCAAGTTCCAGACCCAACCCTCAACCGAGAAGATCATGGCCACCATCTTCTGAGATTCTGAGGGAGTGTTGATGGTGGACTATGCGCCTCGTGGAAGGACCATCACAGGCCAATATTACGCCGAGGAACTGGCTGGGTTGAAGAAGTGCATCCGTCAGAAGCGGCGCGGCAAGTTGACACGCGGTGTACTGCTCCTCCACGGCAATGCCCCTGTCCACAAGACCAGAGTTGCACAAGCTGCCCTGCGCGAGTGTGGATTCGAGTAGCTCAACCATCCCCCTACAGTCTAGATCTGGCCCAGAGTGACTACTTTTTATTCCACCAGCTCAAGGCTGCACTGCATGGACGCCGGTTTGGGGACGATGAAGATGTCCAGCTCACCGTCCAGGAGTGGATTGAACAGCAGTCGGGAGATTTCTGGTTGTCGGGAATTCGAAGCCTCAGGGACAAGTGGCGCAAGTGCATTGAAGTCGAGGGTAGTTATATTGAAAAATAATAAAAGACTTTTCCTCATATCTCGTTTCCTTATATCCGAATTGCAAAACTTATTGACCACCTCTCGTATATACAAAAAAATAATTATAGAACAATAGTAGGTTCAAGATTCACCTGACAGGGAATCTACCGGATTTCGTCTTAAGCTATTTATTGGCCATAACATTTTCAGAGCCTTTTATGTACCGTATCCTAAACTGTACTTCTTGGAGGAACAAACTCCAGGGCATTAATCTAGCATTGTTGTTTATAGTCTTTCGGAGGTACGGCAAGGGTTTGTGACCGGTTTCGATTACGAATTCCTTTCCTATCAAATACCTGTTCATTTTTTTAATTTCCCATATGATAGCGAGAGCCTCTCTTTCAATCACTGCGTATTTCTTTTCGCGTGGTAGCAACTTTCGGCTGGCGTAAGCGATAGAGAAACTCGTTATTGATTCCGTACTGAACTAAAACACAACCCATGCCGTCGGTGTTTGCGTCCATCTGGATGCTAAATGGTTCGGCGGGATTAAGCAACCGAAATATCGGGTCCGACGCGAGTTTACCCTTAAGTTCCTTGACACTGGTGATTGACAACGAAGTCCAAACTCGTTGTTCTGGGGCCTTCTTCCTTAGGAGCTTACAAAAGGGAGCAGAAAGAGTGGCAAAATTGGAAATGAATCGCAGATAAAAGGAGGCGAAACCCATGAATGGCCTTAACTGCTTTTGTTTGCCGGCAGTGGCATTTTTACGATAGCTTGTATCTTTTCATCATGGCGAGCTAATTGATTATTCCCCATGCGGAAGCCTAAGTAATCTATTGTATTAAATGCAAAATGACATTTGCTCGGACCAATTGTCAAATTATGATCCCTGAGCCTTTGCAGCAGCGCTTGAAGAGCGGTCAGGTGCTAGTCCCATGGTAACCACGTAAATATTATCGAAATAGAATTATACGTGGGGTAGCTGATCTAAAATTCGTCTCATGATTTTATTATAGTTACTAGTTACTGCAATCGATGACGAGCTCAAATGGGAGCTGACAAAACTGCAATAGCCCTTTTTCGGTCGGGAAAGCGGTGTACCTTTTAACCAAAATGTGATCTGGTAATAGGCCTTACACAAATCCAGTTCGGAAATGTACTTCGTTTTCTCAAAGAGATGAAGATTTTGGTCATAAGGGGAATCGGCTCTGCGTTGAACACGGTAACGGCGTTTAGTTTCCTAAAGTCGATGCACATCCTATAGCAATTATCGAGTACCTTGACCATGACGACGGGGGAACAGTAATCGGATTTTGACGGCTTGATTATCTTAAAATTTAACAATTTCTCAACTTCGTTATTGAAAGCTAATCTAAAATTCACGGGTAACGGATACGGCTTGGACCTAAGAGCCTCTTGGGTGGTAAATTGAATATCGTGCTCAAACTGAGTAGCACAACCTGGAGTGTCTGAGATGATGACACCGAATTGATTTAGGAGAGATGTGAGCTGGTTTCTCTAAACGGACGATAACTGGTCGCTTATCTTCAAATCGGTAGGTAAGGATTCCATCATATCTAGTAAGAGCAAGGGGTATTCGCTATCCTACTCTACGCATGAAATTTGTACTAAACTTAGGGGGTCCAGAGAGTAATTTGATTAAATGGCCAATTCTTCGTCTATAGCCAATATTTCCGGCGCCCATTTGATTTTTTTTAAGGAGGTTTATATGGAAAAGTTTCCTCCCCGTGGGTGTTTTGACCAAATAATCGACGGGACCGCGTTTCTCTATTATTTGATAGAAGTAAGTCTTATATTTATTCAGAATAACGTCGGCGATTTGGTAGGCGATTTCGGCGCATTCTTCCAACCTCTGACGGAGTTCGATTAGGTACGAGTATGATATTTCTACCTCCTGATCTAATTTTTAGTTAGTTAAAAGTTCTTTGAGGGGTATCGAACGTTCCTACCGTAAAGTAACTCAAATGGTGCGAACCCAAAGTGCGATGTGCTATGTCTATATACGCAAAAGGAGCCACTGGCAGATAAAGATGCCATTCTCTTGGCTACTCGGCGCAAATCTAACGCAGAATAGCCTTGGGATTCCCATTTAGCCTATCACACATACCATTTCCGGTGGGGTGAAATGAGGTGGTAAATAGGGGCTTTATCATGAGTAATTTTTCTACCTGCTGCATCAAATTGGAGGTAAATTGACGGCCTTGGTCAGACAATATTTTCTTCGGTAATCCAAAGCGGGATATATCGAGATAAGGGCTTCGGCACACGAAATGCTGTCGATCTTCTTGAGGGGGACAGCCTCGGGGAACCTGGTGAAAAAATCAACCAGAGTAAGAACATAACTATGGCCCTCACTAGATGGTGGGTGGATTGGTTCAACCAAGTTGATTGCCCTTCGGGAGAAGGGTTCTGAGATTACGGGGCCCTTCTGAAAGGGAGCCGGCTTAACTCGACCCTTAATAGTAGTTTTCTAGTATATGTTGCATGATCGACAATAGCGAAAAATTTCATCCGACGCTGCGGACCAATAAAAGTACTTAAAATTAGTTGGTCAGTAATTATGTGACTGAAGTGACCAAAGAAAAGGCTGTCATGTTCGATTTGTAAAATAAGTCGCACATGAGAGTGGGGAACACATAATGCTAAACTCGGTGGGATCTCCCTCGGAGCATATGCGGTAGAGGAGGTTATCTTTGAAGATGAAGGAAATAAATTTGCCACCTCTAATGGATTCTTGCGTCTTATTTTGGGCCTTAGTCCACAGAGGACGAAGGGATTCACACTCCTTCTGTTTCTTAGCCAAGTCTTCGTTTACAACATTGCTATATTCTGAAGCACCGGGGATTCCCGAAGGTACAGGTGATTCTAAATCCTGCTTCGCTTGTGAGCGGGTTGTCACGGGTTGAGCCACCGGTGGTGAAGAAACTTTGGGTTTGGCCAATCGGAGCGGCACAAAACTTGATGGGGGCTGCCACTACTTCGGCCTACCTAGTGAAGTAGGCGCAGTCTATATGGAATTTATCGATGGGGAACGAATTAGCACGTACCAGGTAATCATATATGATGGCGAACCGATCGTGATACGGATCTACAGGTGGGACTATCTTATCCGAGGCCACAATACACGTCAACCGGTATCTCAGACTAAGGTGGAGATAGGGCAGCCGTTCACCGCACCAGTCTGGTATTGAAGACCAACAGGGTTGCTTTTGTTGAACAAAAAGTTGACCTGGTGGCCGGCGGGACCTGGTTCGTTCGAAGAGAGTGGAGTTTCTGGTTGAGAAGGGGTCTGAGAAGAGGTATCACTCACCTGGTACACCTGGTTGGAATAGTCATTCCTCAAGTGAGAGTTTTGAGGGTAATTTGTTCTCAAATGACCATCGATTCCGCAGGAATAACACACAATAGTCCTCCTGGGGAACGCTGACGAAGTGGGATTAGAGGAGAAAGGGTGGATTGCTTGGAATGGTCTGTCATCTTGACAAAATTTTACTTCTGTGAGGCCCGAATTTATGTTTATCTACTGTAATTTGGGAGAAGATGGTTCCACTTTCTTCCTTTCTTTGGGGTAGCAATTGTGGCTTGCTGCATAGACTTCAGCCTCTTCTATGCACTCTTTGAAACTAATGTATCTTTTGCCCTTGACGAACGATATGATTTCTGATGGAAGTGATCCCAAAAGTTGGTCTTTAAAAATAAAATCGATCATAGCGTCGTAGTCATGAGGCAGTTTGATGCGTCAAAACCACAATTAAGGTGCCGTTGTAATGTGTATCAGAAGTCTGAAGGTTTGATTGGGCTGAATTATGCACTGTCTAAACTTCACACGGTAAAAATCTGGGGTAATATTATATACCTTCAACGAGGAATAATCAATTGTTGCCTCTGAGGGTAGAGAAATGAACATATCCCCCAGGTGGGTGTTCAGTAAAGGCAACAATTTAGCTACGCCGTCTGATTCTATGACCCACTGATTTACTTCGAAGATCTTCTTGAAGTGGATTAGATATGAAGCGAAGTCTTTTCCTTATTTGAAGACAGGTAGTTTGACAGATGCTGGTTTCTGGATTCCGGTTCCTGAAGTGATGGATAGAGTTTCATTTCTCATCCTTGTCATCTCTAATTCGTGCAAACGAATTCACCCCCCTTTTTACCCATTCTTCTCTTTCCTTCTCTTCTTTTTCCCCTTCTCTTCTTTCCTCTCGTTCCTTCTCTTCTCTTTCTCTTCTTTCCGCTCTTGCTGCTCTCTCTTCTTCCTAGATATAGGACATTAGGTCCTTCCAAGTTAGACCCAGAGATTCTCATTGTGCCTTAAAAATTTCGAACGAAGACATGATGTCTCACCTGTTCGCACTTAAAAAAAAATAGTTAACGCACACACAACAAGAGAATGCAGCGGGTTTGTCGAACCCGAATTAACTGTGTTTCACTTAACGCACTTATGAGCACTGACGGAAGTGCCAATGGGTTTTACGTGACCCAGTAGTAAACACACCCAAAAAACTACAAGTAAAAATAACTCGCTTATTTCGTACATTGCGAATTCTATGATTGAAGCGAACAAGCCTTGACGCCTACCACTAGGTACGTGAAAAAAACGAACAAATACAATTTCTCTGAATCTTTCAAATGACAGAGTGTACGGGGCCGAAAGAACAAATATAATATTACGCTTGGGAACACTAATGATGCCAAATTACAATAATCACAAAGTAATTAACTTCAAATATTCACCGGGATCGTGTATCTAAATTTGCAAGAAAATTATTGTTTTCTTGATATCCACAACCATAATCTTAAAAGCCTTTAAATAAAAACCTTTTAACGACCCTTAAAAACCTGACACTAGTTTAATTATATATATATATATATATATATATATATATATATATATATATATATATATATATATATATATATATATATTATTCTTAGGTTGTAAGTCAGGTAGATTTCACTGACCTTCACTTGCCGCTCTAGACGCAGTGGGAGGGAAGTCCCTTTTAAGTATGGAGGATATTCGAGTGAGTTTTTTCCGTTGGCTGACTTAGAAAATAGATCAATAGCTTTTTATGTGGTTCTGGGATTTAAACAAGAGGAACAAAAATAATCTTTATTATTTAACTATCAAATAACAGAATTTAACAATAATTTATACATTATGGGAAAACTAATCGTTCAACAAAAGGAAATTAATTTACAATGAATGCTTCGGCATGAGCTATGAGTAGCACGATATTTACCCGAAAGAAAACGGGAGGAGATGATGAGGTGAAGTTTCGTAGTCGGAAAGCGTCACGCCTCTTCGACGGTGATAGAAAAAAATGTAATAGGCTTACGATTTTCAAAGACAGGGCGGGGGCCTTGAGTGGTTGTTCGAGGGAGTATCCTTGCAGGGCACGGAGCCTAGCGCGTTATTCCAGAATGTGTCCTTACGTCCTTGACTGCCGTAGTTCTGAACAACTGGTTTCTTGCCTGCAAGTCTTTAGGATGACAGAGTCGCTTGTGAATTGGCGCGTTTTGTCCTTTGGCTGGTTCTAATGAATCCTCGGAATCACTGCTTAGATACTGCGTGAGCAGTGCCTGCCTCCTGGTTGAATACTAATTTGCTCGTTTCCGCGCTGGGAAATATATACGACTTGGCCGGAAGCGATGTTGTTTACCGTCGGAAGTAGGTCCCAATCCTATTCAAGGGGCGGCGAGTAAAAGCTTTGCGCCCTCTCGCTGATTTGAGTTCCAGGCTCCAGTTTGACTCGTCTCGCTTCGTTATCGCCCCGGAAATTTACCGAAAGATGCTGGTTGACGGTCCGTTCATCCGTTAGATACTCTCTTAGGCCTCTTTGTCCGCGTCAACCTCTCTCTTTCTCTCTCTCTGACAACAATTAATGTCAGAGATAAATCTAGATGGATACATACTTTTTAATATATCCGAGGGATAATATAAATAAAATATACTCTCTTAATACCCCCGAGCGGAAAATTAGATGAATGACACACTCGTAATATCTCTGAACGGGAATCGTGATGGAAGACGATGGAATATCTTAGAGGGAAAACCAAGTTAGAGGACACATTCTTTGTATCCTCAAAGAAGATTCTAAAACGAGGGCACACTCATAATATCCCCGAGGGTAAATCGAGGTGGACGGCACACTCTTAGTATCTCAGAGGGAAATCTAGCTGTAAGCCATAATTTTAATATCTCCTAGAGCAGTGGTTCTCTACCTCCTTCATTCTATTCTCCCGTTCATGAATTTTCAACACCTTTGTGGCTCCCCGTGATTTTTCTCCCCAGACCATCCCGCCAAAAACGTAAAGCATGTATATGTAAGGAGCCTCTTTGCTTTATTTTTTATTACAAAGTTGTCAATCATAATTACATTATATTTTGATGGGTTTTGTGATATACTTCTTAAAAGTTCAATTAATGTATTTTGATATGAAAATCGAAAGCATTTGTATATGTAATTCTACTTTTGCATATCAAAAAATTAATGTAGTTTTCATATCAAAATCGAAAGTATTTGTATCTGTAATTGTATTTTTGCATATCAAAATCGAAAAGGTTTGTATTTGACCTCACAAAAAATCTATTACACCTCACTGACATTGTTTCTTTTCAGTCAGTTAAAAAGTCCAAGGTTGTGTCACTAACAATGCACATCTCATGTCAGTCTTCACATCCAGTTGGTTTCGGCTCTTATTTTTGAGTTGTAGAAGGGTAGAGAAACCAGACTCACATAAATAGGTAGTTGAAAAAGGCAAGACTAGTCGAATTGCAATCTCACTATCTTTTCGATCGGACTGATACATTAAACTCTAGAATACATTCAGAGATTTTTCTTCCTAAGAGATCTTTGGCAGGAGAATCATTTTTGAGATCAAGGAATTCGTCATGAACATCATTGAGAATGGTAGTAATATTAAGCGTTCCAGTGAATAGATTTCTCACGATCTTCCCTTCTTCCTCCTAGAATTCTGGGAAGTACATTTTAAGTTCACTTTCCAAGGATCTCAGATGCTGAGTAATTTCAGTTTTAAGTAATGGATCAAGCAGACAATCTTATTTATTGTCGTCAAGGACAGTTGAAAGGTCTTCAAACCAGGCAATATTTCCAGCACCAAGTCTCCTTTGCCAATTCTGGAGCTTGGCAAAAATGCACGAAGACAATCCATCAGGAGAAACACATTTCTTTCCTTTCCCTGTAACTTGAGACTCAACCTATTTAGCTGTTCAAATATATCTGTAATTTATGCAAAACCCGACTCCCACAAAGCCTCTTTGTATTGCCTCAAGAGATCATTTTTCCCTTGCATTTAGGGAACAATTTAACCTCCCTATGAAGTTAAAACAGTCGATTTACAACATTGCCCTTTGAAAGCAAACGCATTCTGGAGTAAAAGAGAAAACCTTCATGCTCCGAATTAATGTCTTTACAAAGGTTGTGGAAAAGGCAAGACTTCAGATCTCCAGCTTTAACAAAGTTGACACATTTAACCACTACCTTCAGGATCTTGCAAAGTTCATCATGAGGCATTTCGACACCAGTGTAAAACAATAAATCATACAGTAAACCCCATTGGCATTCGGAGCTACTTCTTTTACATGCTGCTGGAGCCCTAAAAATTTGTGGAATTTTTCGTTTACTTGCCTCGCCAAGAACACACTTGACCATCTTTAAAGCACATGGTGATTAAAGTTTCACCAATTGTGTGGGGCTACTTTTGATTTTCTATTTCAAGGGAAACCTCATAAGATTCCTCAATTACATTTGAATTCTGTTGTCTCAAAGCACCACTCTCTTCCAGTTTCTGTTTTCCCAAACTCTTTTCATGGCGCCGAAAGAAATCGGGGTCTCTATCGCTGTCTGTGGATGGATGGTCAGCAAATGATGCTTCAACATACCAAGACTGCATATAATCGTGCCCTGAACTTCGAAGCACAGCATACACTGAAGTTTTTCGATGCCATCAGCGAGGATTGATATAAATCCGTACTTATATACTCTTTCACTGTATTTCCGCTTATTAGTAGCACTAGTAGCCATCGCAACTCTAGGGAAAATAAAGACAAGTTAAGTGATAAAAATGATAAAGACATAAGAATGATAATGAAGGACAGACAAGTGATCAAACTTGTGTAAGCAAGACCAAGCCTCCTTTAACAAGCATTGTCTTAATTGAAATAATAAGAATAGTGAATCACACCAATTTTAGCACAAAAAAGAACGATTAATAAAATTCTATAAAATGACGTCATTGTTTGTTAATACAATTAAGTATGGTAACATCGTAATATTCAATAACTTAGAAAGAAAAATCATCTATAAGCAATAAATAATTAATACATTAATAATTATATTAAGTTATAGTAATAATTAATACACTTAAACTTATAACTTATTCATTTATTCCAATAAAGTTGTGTTTGTTTTAACATTAAAATGAGTTTATACATTATATATTACATTACATTAATGTTTCACCAACAAATTGAGTGGGGTCCATTTGGACCCCTTTAGTCCCAAGTTGTGATATTTGGATCCCTTTAGTCCCAAGTTGTGATAAAAATATTTAGTCCATCTGAGGGTTAACCATAGAACATATAAGTATTAAATGTATTGCACAAAATGCAGCTAAGCATGTCAGTAATTGTATAGAGTTAAACCAACAATATTTATTTCCTGCAATTTTTTAATTAACATATTCTTTTTACAATAAATATACAAAAAAAATACAGCATAGCAATTGTAAAACCAATAAGAAACATATACAAGCATATGAGGGTTGAATTTTGCCATTAACTATTCACTCCTGTGTTTCTTTAATTGTACAATTAATTAACTGTTAAAGTTTTACTGCCGATGTAGGCAATTATGTTATGAATTGCCTACATAAATGGCATACTTTTCAGATTCATAACATTTTTTAGAAGTGTAGAATTTTTTAACAGCTTGCCATGCTCTCTCTCCCCTAAATACTTGTCATGGCTCCCTTGGGGAACATAGCTCCCAGGTTGAGAACCGCTGTTCTAGAGGAAATATAGATGGACGACGCACTTTTAAAACCTCCGAAGGAAAATCTAGAAGGAGGATACAATTTTCATATCTCCTATGAGAAATCTAGATGGATGACACACTTTTCATATATCTGAGGGGAAATCTAGATGGATGACACACTTTTCATATATCTGAGGGTAAATCTAGATGGATTACGCACTTCTCATATACATGAGGGGAAATCTAGACGGATGGTACGCTTTTCATATATATGAGGGGAAATCTAGATGGGTGACACACATTTCATATATCCGAGGGGAAATCTAGATGGATGGCATGCTTTTCATATATCGGAGGGGAAATCTATATGGAAGACACACTTTTCATATATCCGATGGGAATCTAGGTGGATTACATACTTTCAACATATATGAGGGGAAATCTAAATGTAAGACACACTTTTCATATCTTCGAGGGAAAATCTAGCTGGATGACATACTTTTCATATCTCCGAGGGAAACTCTAGATGGAGGACACACTCTTATTATCTTCCAGGGAAAATTTCGATGGAAGGTACACACTTACTATCTCGGAGGAAGAGTATTAGATCGTAAAATTAGCTTTCTTTGGAGAACCTCACCTTCTTCCGGTTTGAGGTATAGTATGAAACACGTTGCAAAATATTACCAGATATTCTAATTTGCTGAAACTTTCTCCTCCTCACAAATTATACATCTTTACACGTTACCCTATTTTTGTGGGGTTTTCTTTGTTTCATGTCTTTCTATTGATAGTTAATATATTTTCCTCTAGGATATCGTTTCGATAATCACTCCTATTGCCATTCGGTCTTTTCCTTTTCTCACACTTTCCAATTTCTTTTCGTATAGTTAATCTTTGCTACCATTACCTAAATTTCACCTACACTCCCTTGACTATTTCTGACCGAGGCCAGAACTTGCATCAGACGAATTGGATTATGCCCAAAGCCTCATTAAAAAGAGTATGTAGACTCTTCTACTTCGCTATAGCCGACCACAACGTTTCAAAGCAAATGATAATTATCACCACGTGAAACGAAAAAGTCCGGCAGCTGTAAATGATGCGATAGCTCAGTTGTATCGACTCGCACCTGCCTTCATTAACCTACACACACCTCTTGCCCAAAGGTCTATTTAAACAGTCAATTCTGTTTCTATTTCGCCATCTTCCAGGTTGCTTACAAATATCCTTACATTCCAGCCATTTACATTATCCTATCATTCCTTTCTCTAACTTCATTCATGGTGAATGCAATAATTTATTATGGTTATCCAATTAAATGGAAATTGGATTCAAATAAATGTCATCAATGCTATTCAAGAGCGGTCGTGGGGTTTTTAGTCGCGTGCGGTCTAGTCGCATGGGAATCTATATTTCACTATGTCGTCGGTCGATCGGTCCCCGTTTTGCTTTTTTTGTCTTTTGGTAATGACATTGTATCTTTTTGGCCGATTCTAATGAAAATTGAAATCCTTATGTCGTTTTGCATTCTCTTTCTAATGATATAATTACCAAAGTCCTCCCAAGGTTAGCTAGGGAATTATTTGGCAATAACATCATAACTATTCAGCCGATTCCTTCGAAATTTAAAAGACTGAGGTCGTTATGCATTTTCTTTTGAATTATATAATGGCCAAGGTCCTCGTAAGATTAGCCTGGGAATTATTTTGTTTTGGCACTAACCTCATAACTATTCTTCCGATTCTAACGAAATCTGCAACCCTTATGTTGTTTTACATTTTCTTTTGAATTATATAATTGCTAAGATCCTCCCTAGGTTAGTCCTGGAATTACTTTGCAATAACACCATAACTATTTGGCCTATTCCATTGAAATTTGAATCTTTATGTTGTTTTACATTCTCCTTTAAATGGTATAATTGCCAAGGTCCTCCAAAGATTGGACCGTAAATTATCTTGTTTTGGCACAAACAACATAACTATTGGACCGATTCTAACGAAATTTGAAATTCTTATGTCGCTTTACATTCTCTTTCTAACTATATAATTGCTAAGGTCCTCCCAAGGGAATTATTGAGAGTTTTGAAGGTCATAAATCAGAATAAGTGAGAGCACGCGACTTTTGGTCAACAAACCTTGTTTTTAATCTATCAAATAAGGGACAGAAATATTCATAGGATTTGACTTATGTTTCTTTCTTTAACATTATCTGTTTCGTTTCATTAGATTGTTTAACAACAAACTATAATATTGTTCTATTTAAGGTATATAATGCGCTAATATATAAATGAAGTTGTATGCAATTGGCATATAAAGTCATTTCATTAATTGTTTCTTGAGAGCTTTTAAAAACAAACCTTGTGACTTTTATTCCCAGACAAAATCGTGACTTTTCCCCGAGCTCTTATGCCTGTCATCGTAAACGCTGATTATTATGCAAGATATGCGAATATCAAAAGCATATTTTCTAGTAAAATTTAACTTCTACAGAAAAACTACATATACCATAGAGAGACGAAAATTTTAGATTTAATATTCCTTATTTTATATAAATTCTATACTTTAATTCGCCTCTATAACGCCTAGAACATTTAGTTAGTTTCTTAAGCTTCGCATAAAAATTAACGTTAACACAAATATTTCATCTCAGTTTAGTCTTGTTTTTATTTTATATTTCAGATGAAAGTTTTGTTACCTCCTGTAAATATTGTTTTCATTTTCTATTTCAATTATTGTTTTATGTTTCAGATGAAAATCTTGTTACCTCGTGTAAATATTGTTTTCATTTTTTATTTCAATTATTGTTTTAATTTTATGTTTCAGATGAAAATCTTGTTACCTCATGTAAACGTTGTTTTCATTTTCTATTTCAATTATTGTTTTGATTTTATGTTTCAGATGAAAGTCTTGTTACCTCCTGTAAACGTTGTTTTCCTTTTCTATTTCAATTATTGTTCTAATTTTATGTTTCAGATGAAAGTCTTGTTACCTCCTGTAAACGTTGTTTTCATTTTCTATTTCAATTATTGTTTTAATTTTATGTTTCAGATGAAAATCTTGTTACCTCCTGTAAATGTTGTTTTCATTTTCTATTTCAATTATTGTTTTATGTTTCAGATGAAAATCTTGTTACCTCCTGTAAATATTGTTTTCATTTTCTATTTCAATTATTGTTTTATGTTTCAGATGAAAATCTTGTTACCTCCTGTAAATATTGTTTTCATTTTATATTTCAATTATTGTTTTAATTTTATGTTTCAGATGAAAGTCTTGTTACCTCCTGTAAATGTTGTTTTAATTTTCTATTTCAATTATTGTTTTATGTTTCAGATGAAAATGTTGTTACCTCATGTAAACGTTGTTTTCATTTTCTATTTCAATTATTGTTTTAATTTTATGTTTAAGATAAAAGTCTTGTTACCTCCTGTAAACGTTGTTTTCATTTTCTATTTCAATTATTGTTTTAATTTTATGTTTCAGATGAAAGTCTTGTTACCTCCTTTAAACGTTGTTTTCATTTTCTATTTCAATTATTGTTTTAATTTTATGTTTCAGATGAAAATCTTGTTACCTCCTGTAAATATTGTTTTCATTTTTTATTTCAATTATTGTTTTAATTTTATGTTTCAGATAAAAGTCTTGTTACCTCCTGTAAATATTGTTTTCATTTTCTATTTCAATTATTGTTTTATGTTTCAGATGAAAATCTTGTTACCTCGTGTAAATATTGTTTTCATTTTTTATTTCAATTATTGTTTTAATTTTATGTTTCAGATGAAAATCTTGTTACCTCATGTAAACGTTGTTTTCATTTTCTATTTCAATTATTGTTTTGATTTTATGTTTCAGATGAAAGTCTTGTTACCTCCTGTAAACGTTGTTTTCCTTTTCTATTTTAATTATTGTTCTAATTTTATGTTTCAGATGAAAGTCTTGTTACCTCCTGTAAACGTTGTTTTTATTTTCTATTTCAATTATTGTTTTAATTTTATGTTTCAGATGAAAATCTTGTTACCTCCTGTAAATGTTGTTTTCATTTTCTATTTCAATTATTGTTTTATGTTTCAGATGAAAATCTTGTTACCTCCTGTAAATATTGATTTCATTTTCTGTTTCAATTATTGTTTTATGTTTCAGATGAAAATCTTGTTACTTCCTGTAAATATTGTTTTCATTTTTATTTCAATTATTGTTTTAATTTTATGTTTCAGATGAAAGTCTTGTTATCTCATGTAAATGTTGTTTTCATTTTCTATTTCAATTATTGTTTTATGTTTCAGATGAAAATCTTGTTACCTCATGTAAACGTTGTTTTCATTTTATATTTCAATTATTGTTAAATTTTATGCTTCAGATAAAAGTCTTGTTACCTCCTGTAAACGTTGTTTTCATTTTCTATTTCAATTATTGTTTTAATTTTATGTTTCAGATGAAAATCTTGTTACCTTCTGTAAATATTGTTTTCATTTTTTATTTCAATTATTGTTTTAATTTTATGTTTCAGATGAAAGTCTTGTTATCTCCTGTAAATGTTGTTTTTCATTTTCTATTTCAATTATTGTTTTATGTTTCAGATGAAAATCTTGTTACCTCATGTAAACGTTGTTTTCTTTTTCTATTTCCATTATTGTTTTAATTTTATGTTTCAGATGAAAGTCTTGTTACCTCCTGTAAACGTTGTTTTCATTTTCTATTTCAATTATTGTTTTAATTTTATGTTTTAGATGAAAATCTTGTTACCTCCTGTAAATGTTGTTTTCATTTTCTATTTCAATTATTGTTTTATGTTTCAGATGAAAATCTTGTTACCTCCTGTAAATATTGTTTTCATTTTATATTTCAATTATTGTTTTAATTTTATGTTTCAGATGAAAGTCTTGTTATCTCCTGTAAACGTTGTTTTCATTTTCTATTTCAATTATTGTTTTAATTTTATGTTTCAGATGAAAATCTTGTTACATCCTGTAAATGTTGTTTTCTTTTTCTATTTCAATTATTGTTTTAATTTTATATTTCAGATGAAAGTCTTGTTACCTCCTGTAAATGTTGTTTTCATTTTCTATTTCAATTATTGTTTTAATTTTAGATTTTAGATGAAAGTCTTGTTACCTCCTGTAAATGTTGTTTTCATTTTCTATTTTAATTATTGTTTTATGTTTCAGATGAAAATCTTGTTATCTCCTGTAAATGTTGTTTTCATTTTCTATTTCAATTATTGTTTTATGTTTCAGATGAAAATCTTGTTACCTCATGTAAATGTTGTTTTCTTTTTCTATTTCAATTATTGTTTTAATTTTATGTTTCAGATGAAAGTCTTGTTACCTCCTGTAAACGTTGTTTTCATTTTCTATTTCAATTATTGTATTAAATTTTATGTTTCAGAAGAAAGTCTTGTTACCTCCTGTAAACGTTGTTTTCATTTTCTATTTCAATTATTGTTTTAATTTTATGTTTCAGATGAAAATCTTGTTACCTCCTGTAAATATTGTTTCTATTTTTTATTTCAATTATTGTTTTAATTTTATGTTTCAGATAAAAGTCTTGTTACCTCCTGTAAATGTTGTTTTCATTTTCTATTTCAATTATTGTTTTATGTTTCATATGAAAATCTTGTTACCTCCCGTAAACGTTGTTTTCATTTTCTATTTCAATTATTGTTTTAATTTTATGTTTCAGATGAAAGTCTTGTTATCTCATGTAAATGTTGTTTTCATTTTCTATTTCAATTATTGTTTTATGTTTCAGATGAAAATCTTGTTACCTCATGTAAACGTTGTTTTCATTTTATATTTCAATTATTGTTAAATTTTATGTTTCAGATGAAAGTCTTGTTACCTCCTGTAAACGTTGTTTTCATTTTCTATTTCAATTATTGTTTTAATTTTATGTTTCAGATGAAAATCTTGTTACCTCCTGTAAACGTTGTTTTCATTTTCTATTCCAATTATTGTTTTAATTTCAAGGTTCAGATGAAAGTCTTGTTACCTCCTGTAAACGTTGTTTTCATTTTCTATTTCAATTATTGTTTTATGTTTCAGATGAAAATCTTGTTACCTCATGTAAACGTTGTTTTCTTTTTCTATTTCAATTATTGTTTTAATTTTATGTTTCAGATGAAAGTCTTGTTACCTCCTGTAAACGTTGTTTTCATTTTCTATTTCAATTATTGTTTTAATTTTATATTTCAGATGAAAGTCTTGTTACCTCCTGTAAACGTGTTTTCATTTTCTATTTCAATTATTGTTTTAATTTTATATTACAGATGAAAGTCTTGTTACCTCCTGTAAACGTTGTTTTCATTTTCTATTTCAATTATTGTTTTAATTTTATATTTCAGATGAAAGTCTTGTTACCTCCTGTAAACGTTGTTTTCATTTTCTATTTCAATTATTGTTTTAATTTTATATTTCAGATGAAAGTCTTGTTACCTCCTGTAAACGTTGTTTTCATTTTCTATTTCAATTATTGTTTTAATTTTATATTTCAGATGAAAGTCTTGTTACCTCCTGTAAACGTTGTTTTCATTTTCTATTTCAATTATTGTTTTAATTTTATATTTCAGATGAAAGTCTTGTTACCTCATGTAAATGTTGTTTTCATTTTCTATTTCAATTATGGCGCGCGGGGGCACGCGCGTGTGGACATCAAGTTTGGGTGAATTGATGTTTCCGGGTAGGTCGTCCTCAATGTTGTGAGTTGATGCTTCCGTGCATGTCGTCCTCGTTTTTGTGAATCGATGTTTATAGGTAGATCTTCCTTGATCTTGTGAATTGATGTTCATGGAAAGGTCGTCCTTGATGTTATGAATGGATGTTCATGGAAAGGTCGTCCTTGATACTGAGTTGATGTTTTCAAGAAAGTCGTCCTAGAAGTTGTGAGTTGGTTTACAGGAAGGTAGTCCTTGTAGTTGTTATGTAGGAGCAGGTCGTCCTCGAGGTGGTCAGTTAATGTTTGCTGGGAGGTCTTCCTGGAAATTGATATTTAAGGCCAGATAGTCCTTCTAGTGTTGAGTTGATGTTTACTGGTATGTCTTCCTCGTAGTTGAAAGTTGAATGCAGCATTACGAACCCCCTAAAACCCCAAGTTCCACTCGGGGTTAGTTCAAGAGAAAGGGGAAAGGATGAAAGTTGGAAGTGATGGAAAGTTAAAGGGGGGAGAGGTCATGCAATTAATCTAATTTAACTATTCATGTCTCTCTGTTATATTGTAAACTAATATTTATCAATTATTTTCTTAAACATTGACTGTATAACATTCTTAGCCGAGTTATTTCATGTTTGTATTATTTTATAAAGAAAGATAAATCGTTTGTTTACTAGTTTGGATCCGTTCTTTGTGATCTGCACTCGGTTCTTTAGTTTAAATATTGAATTAAATTTGCCAGAGAGAATCCAAAGTTTCCATAATTAGTCTACGACAACCAACAGGTGTGGCAAATTTGGATGAATTAAACGAAAGTTATTACCAGATAAGCGATTTAATAGAAAATTTTAAGTGTCCAAAATGATTCCAAACAATAGATTTCATGTTGAGACAACCAGCATTGTTTGCACAGAAGCTAACTTCAATGCAATGTCGTATACATAGGGGTCACTTTCTTGCCAGCTGTCGTCCAGGTATCAAGCCTAAGAAACTCTCACAAGATCGCTTTACCTTGAAGCGTGGTGGTGATCTGAGGGGCGGAAGACCAACGGCACAGGTCTTCGAGAAGATATTTCGGGGAGTATTAACGAGGAGGACTCGTAGATGGGGGTTTTTAAGTACTTTTTATTGAAGAACAAGATTTTCTCTGCTCCAGAGAGATAGAATCTCAAACACGAGACGGTTCTGCGGCTCGGCAGGGAGTCTCAGACACGAAGGAACGGCAGTCTTGAAGGGGCTCCGAGATGAGTGGGGCCGCACAGTTCTTCGGGAAGCAGGTGTCTCGGTAGCTTTCCTCTGAACATGGGCAAAAGCTTCACGAAGGTAGATCTGCTGGTGAGATCTTAACGACGAGGTGCGACTCAAACAGGGGTTGCGGGACTTCGCAGGGGAAAAGCCAAAACGGTCTGAACTAAGGGACTGGCAGCCTCTCAATCTCCTCGATGAATGGCGGACTCAGGGTTAAATAGCCAAGTGTCTGATCCGATAGATAGCCCCAGGGCATGGCCGTCCCTATAGGATTCTCGGTCTCAGTCTATGTAAACTTACTTCGATATAACAAGTCGGAACCGACAGCGAAGATGCCTAATGATATGGGGGTAGGGTTAGTAGGCTGCGCTCGTGGGGGAATAGACATGCCTAGGAAGGGGCGAGAGCTCGGTATTATCGCGGGGGAGAAGAAAGTGAGGAGCGTCCGAAAGCAAATACAGCTGGGTCGGGTGACTCAGCGCGGGACTGCTTCCTTCTCGGAGATTCTCAACTTCCCATGGTTTAGAGCGAAGAGGCTAAAAGGCATATTCCGAGGGGCCTTTCTCTCACGCTGGTCCTTCGAGGGAATCCCCTCACAATAACGCCTCCTGCCACACAGACACCTTGGTGAAGATCTTAATGGACGATGAGGAAATCGCTATTATGAAATGGCTTGCACAGAGCCATAACCTGAATCCCATTTAAAATGTTTGGAAGACACTCGGAAAGAGTTTTAACATGCGGAATCTGAAAACAGTTCAAGAACTCTGGGAAATTCTTCAAGATGAATGGAGCAAGATTACTACGCAAGATTTTTAACATTTGGTTCGTTTCCGTGAAAAGAAATGTGAAAGCATCATCGAGATAAAGGCTTCCACTCTAAATACTAATTACTAATAACTTTGTACAAATGTTTTCAACTGATAATTTAATCGTTATATTCCATTAAAAAATGGGTTGCCACTGTCATTCTGATCATTTTAGAGACTTAAATTTTTCTAGTAATTTACTTATCTGCTGATGACTTTCGTTTTATTCATCCAAATTTACATAAATTTAACCCATCCGTACTTTATATCAGTCGGTTAAAGTACACCAATTTCGGAAATATTTGGGTTTGCTCGCAGTAATTCCTATTTTGGGGGGTACATAGATGTTTATGAGCTTGAAGTGGTAATATGATGCTTAGGGCGGGTTCTCCTCGAAATTGCATTCATACACGTTTGTCACGTGTAAACTTCCCCAAACATGAATGGGTGGCAGCTGTGCCATCGAACGGTAGGTGTGTAAATTCTTACTAAAGTCCCAACTGCACAACGCTGGATGTGAGGCACTCGTTCCACCAGCAATCCGAACTATTTCGAAAATCTGTTTTTCGAGAGGGGAATTTCGTTAAACCATCTTTTTTTTATTTCACTAAAGGCTATGGTACCAAGGTGCGGCACTAATTCCTCATTTCTTGACATCAGCAATTTTGGGCTCGTTATTTTGGACATGAGTAATTTGGGTTTGCTATTCTTGACATAAATAATTTTTGTTTCGCTATTTTTGTCATGAGTAATTATGGGTTTGCTATTGTTGATATGGCAAATTTTGGATTTGCTATTGTTGATGAGTAATTTGGGTTCGCTATTCTTGGCATGAGTAATTTTGGGTTTGCTATTGTTGATATAAGTAATTTTTGGTTCGCTATTCTGGACATGAGTAATTTGGGTTCACTATTATTGGCCTGAATAATTTTAGGTTCGCTATTCTGGACAGAGTAATTTGGGTTCGCTATTCTTGGCATGAGTAATTTTGGGTTTGCTATAGTTGATATGAGTAATTTTGGGTTCGCTATTCTGGATATGATTAATTTGGGTGCGCTATTCTTGTCATCAGTAATTTTGCGTTTGTTATTGTTTATAGAAGTAATTTGGGGGTCTTTTCGGTTGATATGAGTAAATTGGGTTCGTATTCTTGTCATGAGTAATTTTGAGTTGGCGTTTCTCAACATGACTAATTTTGGGTTCTTTATTCTGGACATGAAGAATTTTGGGTTAGCTATTTTTGGTATGAGTAATTTGGGTTCGTTATTCTTGGCATGAGTAATTTTGCGTTTGCTATTGTCGACATGAGCAATTTTGGGTTCGCTCTTCTGGAAATAAATAATTTTGGGTAGCTATTCTTAAAATGAGTAATTTCGAGTTAGCTTTTCTCAATGTGAGTAATTTTGGGGTTGTTATTCTGGACATAAGTAATTTGGGGCACCCTATTCTTAGCATGAGTAATTTTGGGTTTGCTATTTTTTATATGAGTAATTATGTTCGCTATTCTTAGCATGAGTAATTTTGCGTTTTCTATTGTCGACATGAGTAACTTTGGGTTCGCTATTCTGGAAATGAGTAATTTTGGGTAGGCTATTCTTGAAATAAGTAATTTCGAGTTAACTTTTCTCAATGTGAGTAATTTTAGGTTCGCTATTCGGGACATGAGTAATTTTGAGTATGCTATTCTTAGCATGAGTAATTTTGGGTTTACTATTTTTGATATAATTAATTTGAGTTCGTTATTCTTGGTATGAGTAATTTTGCGTTTGCTATTATCGACATGAGTAATTTTGGGTTCGCTATTCGGGAAATGAGTAATCTGGGGTAGGCTATTCTTGAAATGAGTAATTTGGAGTTCCCTTTTCTCAATATGAGTAATTTTAGGTTTGCTATTGTTGATATGAGTAATTTGTGTTTGCTATTATTCATATGAGTAATTTTGAGTTCGCTATTCTGGACATGAGAAATTTCGGATACGCTTTTCTTGACATGAATAATTTGCATTCGCTATTTATGGCATGAGTAATTTTGGCTTTGCTATCGTTGATGTGAGTAACTTTGAGTTCTCTATTGTTAACATGAGTAAATTAGGTTCGTATTCTTGGCATAAGTAATTTCGAGTTCGGTTTTCTCAATGTGAGTAATTTTGGGTTCGCTATTCTTGGCATAAGTGATTTTGCGTTTCCTATTCTGTACATGAGTAATTTTGGATATACGTTATTCTTGACATGAATAATTTGGGTATACGTTATTCTTGACATGAGTAATTTGGGTTTGCTATTCTTGGCAGGTGTAATTTTGGGTTCGCTATTGTTGATATGAGTAAATTGGGTTCGTATTTTGGCATGAGTAATTTAGAGTTCTCTTTCTCAACTTGAGTAATTTTTTTGTTTGCTATTGGTGATATGAGTAATTTTGGGTTCGCTATTGTTGATATTAGTAAATTAGAATTCGTTTTGCTGGACATTTGTAGTTTTGGGTACGCTATTCTTGACATGAGTAACTTGGGTTCGCTATTCTTCGCACGAGTAATTTTGAGGTACGCTGATCTTTGCATGAGTTATTTTGGGTTCGCTATTCTTTACATGAGTAATTTTGTTTGCTATTCTTGACATGAGAAATTTTGTGTTTGCCATTGTAGATATGAGTAATATTGGGTTTGCTATTCTGGACAGGAGTAATTAGGCTTCGCTACTCTTGGCATGAGTAATTTTGGTTCGCTAATCTTGGCATGAGTAATTTTGGTTCGCTAATCTTGGCATGAGTAATTTGGGGTAGGCTATTCTTGGCACGAGTATATTGATTTCGCTATTCTGGGAATGAGTAATTTTCGGTTTGCTATTGTTGACATGAGTAATTTTAGGTTAAATTTTCTGGACATGATTACTTTTGGGTACACTATTCTTGACATGAGTAATTTGGGTTCGCTATTATTGGCATGAGTAATTTTGGGTTTGCTATTGTCGAAATGAGTAATTTGGGGGTCGCTATTCTTTACATGGTAAAATTGGATGTCAACCCTTCGTTTTTCCTCTTTTTCCTCCTATTGTGGAGGATTTACTCCTAGTTGTGCTGAAAAAAGAAATGGTCTAATCACGCAAAAATGTCTAGGTGTTTGCTAGGAAAAGCCCCCCCCCTCCTAAATTCCAAACGCTTTAAGTACACAACCCCCATACGAAGTGTATCTTTTATTGTCAAATCACGAGTTCAATTAAAGCATTGGATTCATGTTGGGGAGAGAATCCTAGAATAACAGCAGCATCATGTCGGCAAGTGGGACTTGCCATCATACGCGTCTTTTTTATATTTTTATTCGCCCACGACTCTCAAAAACTTCAGATTTGACCCTGTTCTAATCATACAACACAAAAATGCGCAGTTAACCAGGATCAGGGTCATTTCGGTGCTTCTACATGAACTACCACAAACCATTCCTTCTTATAAGCAAAGGGGGAATATACTTATTGAATATTTACTATAGGGAAACGAACGCCCTCCTTCCATCTTACACCCTTCCTCATAAATCAGCGCCCACATTAAAAATATCACTGAATGACATATAGATGAAAGCCTAGAGCAGTGATGCCCATCGTGGGGGCATGTGGGGATTTTGGTGAGCCAAGGGGCTCGGGATCCAAGAATATTTGTGATTACAATAAGCCACCAACTTTTATTTATGTTGCTAAATGGCAACCGAGAGGTAAAAAGAAGTGAGATAAAAATCGGTTCCTTGGCTCATTTAGCTCAAGCGCTTCAACTTGCTGGTCAATTATTGCATCTATGGTAATTAGCGATTGACACCCTATTTTCTGCTTTATCTACAGTGTCATAGGGGCTAAATAGGCAAAATGGAAATTTTGAATTTATTTATCTGTATATTCTTTGGTTGTCAATAAATGTTAGATTCTTTTCTAATCAAGAATTAAGATTACATTATTGGAAAATAGTTATATTTTTTTTTTAAATTTCAACCGGTGGGTTAGACGTTTTGTTGGATAGTTATAGTGAGGCTTAGGAAGGGGGCGGGGAGATTGGGAAACACCCTCCTAAGGAGAGTCTACCCGGGTGACAGGAGACCTTTCCTGAAATAGAATTTCCATACACCCCTGCCCCCCCCCCCTCATCCCCCCCCAAATCTTTGAATAACTACATCGGAAGCTCGTAAAAATTTTTCTTCTTCTCTTTAAGTTCTTTTTCGATAATTTTAAGCTTTTTTCTTCTTTCTTTCTTTTTTTTTGGGGGGGGGCTTTTTACTTCTTTTTCGGTTCCTTGAAGTTCTTTTTTAGTTAATAGATCGCCATTAAAGATAATACCTTTTTTCGGGGATTTTGAAAAATATATTAGCAAATATAATTAATAGATAAGGTCAGTGTTTAAATTCCATGCTGTAATGAACACACTGCATAGGTGTACCCTTTCAGCATAGGGTAAGCGGGATCAGTGCCCTTTACTTGGAATGTGGTTTCTTGCAGTGGTTTGGTATCGTGTAGTTAGGGGTAGGGGGTTCTTTTGTTATATACTAAACTAACACTATTAAGTTTCACTTCACGAAATAAATGGCAGTGGGTGGTGTTAGACTTTTAAAGATGATTTTTTTTTTATATATACATTGACTGCGCGCCCCAAGAACTAAAAGAAAGAAAAAGAACTTCAACGAACCGAAAAAGAACGAAAAGAAGCAAAAAGGAACTTGAGAGCCGAAAAAGAACTAAAAGAGCAAAAAAAAACAAACAAACTTGAAATCTAGCACGTCCATGAAAATATACAACAGAACGCTGCGATTATTCCCTCTATGGCTAACCTACACCTGTCTACTGCAGCGGTCAGGTATAAGTCGAGAACATAGGCTGCCAAGAATACCAGGATTTATGGTACTGACTGACAACGGTCGAAGATTATGGCTATGGCTACTTAAGAGAACCCAGAAAAAACGAAAAACAAACAAGGAACTTAAAATAACATAAATTGAACTTAAGAGAACTGAAAAAGAACTTTACAAAATGAAAAACTAAACGAATCAAAAAGAACTTTAAAGAAACAAAAAGAACAAAAAGGAGCAAAGAAGACCTAAGGAAAATGTCTTAAAATAATAGAAAATGAACTTAAGAGAACTGAAAGGGAATTAATAGAAAAAACTTAAAAGAACTGAAAAAGAAGTAAAAAGTACTCCAAAAGAACATAACGAAAAATAACTTAAAGAAAAGAATTTCAACGAACCGATAAAGAACGAAAAGAAGAAAAAAGAACTTTAGGAAAAGAACTTAATATAACAGAAAATGAACTTAAGAGAACTGAAAAAGAATAAAAGCAAACCCCCAAATAAGGAAAAACTTGAAAGAACCGAAAAAGAACTGAAAAGAGCTTAAGAACCAAAGAGAACTAAAAGAACAAAGGAAAAACCAGAACGAAACGAAAAAGAACGAAAAGAAGCAAAAAATTAATTTAAGGAAAAATAAATTAAAATATCAGAAATTGAACGAAAGAAAACATCATTGGCCTCAACGATCTATGAAGGAAAGTAGAAGGAACGATACAATTGAAAAGTGGTCACATCCGCCCCTATGGAGGTAGAAATGAAGCACATATACAGTAGGTGGTAGAAGATTCAGAGTACCTACACCCTAACATAGTACCAATCAGAAATTACAGGAATATCCAAAAGATTAATCAAACTAGTAATCGAATGATTCTTACCAGGAAGTAAGTCCAGCCAAGATGGAGAAGTGACGAACTCCTACACAGCTACACAACGAAACCATTAACTCAAGATAGCTATGCAAAGACTTCAATGCGAAGATTTAAGAGCATGATGAATAGGTAGGAAAATTCACAGGAGGTGGAGGAAGTGAATTTGGCAAAAGAATAATCAAAAGGATCTGCAGAAAAGGCAAATCCTTACACTCTGACTTCGTTTTAAAATGGACGAAGCAGAAGATGCAATATGAAGGAGAGGTACTTATTGCTATACTAACCACAACAAATCACTAAACCAGATGAAACAACTCCTAAAACCTGGAGGACAGAGAGAGTCAATACTAAAAGATAACCAAGAAAACAAAAATTACAAATTAAGTAAAAGATCAACGAAAAGGTTGAAGAATTCTATCAGATATTGCATGAGGAGAATGGCTACCGTCCACCGCGTGAAAACTACTCTGTAAATGATAAGTAAATCACGCCAGTAAAGATGGACGAAATTTCGAACGTATTGTTCAATGGTGCTCGGACGTTTCGACATCGGATGTTTCGTTGTACGACCGTTTGGACATGGGCTGTTTCGTCGCCGGTCATCTTTGTCGTCGAACATTTTATTTTCTTTTATGTACTTTATTTTGGAATAAACTTCATTTGCTTAAGTCTTTATTTAAAATTTGCTTCAAAGCATTTATTGAAAGTTTTTTTAATTTTCTGAAGAAATAAACTTAAAAATTGTGCTTCTATAACCTTACAAATTATGGGCAGTACCTTTATATATTGCAAGTCATCTATGTTGGGATAGTCATCTAAGAGGGTTTTTTTTCTTCTTCCATTAACAATTGCCTTTTTTAATATCTCGTAACATAATACCAGCTAAAGCCTATTGCATTGTCAGTTCCTAGTCATTTTGTTCACTTTTTAACTTTGTAATTTAGGGAGCCAAGTTTGGATGAATGATTGATAGTCGTAGGTGAAATGAGAGTGACAAGAATTCCGGCTAAGGTATTGTCTCTTACATTCCGCATTGATATTTTAAATCAGTATATCAATATATCATTATACATACAGCAGTCTCCTTCCGATATGTTTAGTAGGAGGGAATTTCATGGCTGTAAAAGATATTTTCATTTAGTTTTTTTTAAATCTTGATGTCTCATGATACGATTTATTCACTAGAACCTAACTAACCACATATCATATAATGCCAGACCGCGCTTTCTGGACGTTTTTTCGAGTATTTACAAAAAGCAATTAACTCTTACCTCTAAGCTAAACGTCTTTACTTTGCAAAATTAAATGTTTAATTACTTACAGACAAAATGCAATGATAAATTCCATATAAAAAAAATTTAAATGATCAGCGACTAGATGTCTGGCACCCAAACGGTCGTGTGGCAAAACATCCGGCGACAAAATGTTTGGCGACGAAACGTCCTGTGACGTACTTTTTAAAACTGTCCTCATGGAAGTATTAAGAAACTACAGGACCAGTTTCTAATTAGCAATATACAAAATACTTCATAAAGTCGACCAATTGTCTAAAACAAACGCTTAATTGCTATTTTCTGCTATTGGAGCGATATAATGAATACGAAATACTTCTCTAGATAGTATTTGTAAACTTTGAGCAAATATTGATTCAGTAAACATTCAGTTGTTCGAAAACTGAGGAGGCAAGACATTAACCAGAGCGACAGTGACATACTATTTTGCATATAGATTTATGCAACATCTTCATTTCAACTGATCTCCGTCATGAGAATAAACAGATCTTGAGGACATTGGACAGAGAATGAAAGAAATCGGAATTAATGAGAGATATTTTAACATCCTTTGCTTCTCTGACGATATTGTATCATTTTGCATAAGGCCAGAAGTATTACAGTTAAAGATAGACAAATTTCTCCATCCCTTAATATCATATCTAATTTTTGCTTTATAATAACTTGCAATGGTAACAACCATAATCATTTGAAAACATTATGATAATCATCATCATCATCATCATCACTACTTTATAATTTAAGAAGGGAATTTTTTGAGTATTTGAATAATAATTTCATCTTAGTTTGGTTATGACTTATGTTTTTTTATCAAAGTTATTTCTCACAATTCTTCTATGATATCAAAAAAAAAAATGGTGAAGTTCAAAAATAAATATAAGTATCGAAATTTTGTGAATTTTTTAAAACCCCAAGAATTACAAATGGTCAAGTTCATAAAATTTATTTTTATATATCTTCTATAACTCTATATTTTAGCAACATGATATTTTGAAAGGGGGAAATTTAGTTTAGAATTCCTTTTTCAAATTATTATAATTGGCGAAGTTCAGAAAATTTATAAAAATTTAACCATGGCTGCTTTTTTTAGATTTTAAATTTTAATCTTAGTAGCGAAGCGCAAGCTCCCCCGGCCAAGACATTACCTGGTAACTGAATAAATTTACGCTAAAATTTTAATCAGACGCGAGTAAATATTCTTATTGTTTCAAGTGTTGGTAATTCGCATATATTTTTTAGTCGCGTTCGAAGGTCGTCGGTCGGTCGGTCGGATGTAATCATTTTACTTTTCAATGAGTTTCTTGTGGCAATAACATCGTAACTATTCGGCCGATTCGAACAAAATTTGAAAAACTTATGTTGTTTTAGATTTCCTTTTGAATGATGTAATTACCAAGGTCCTCCAAAAGTTTGTCCGAGAATTATTAAAAGAAAACTAACTATGAGTCGGAATGCCCCACTCTTTGAAAGTTTTGAAGGTCGAGAGGTCAGATGGTGTTTGTTAATTGATAATACGTTTGAAAATTATTTTTTTCACAATTATTGAAATAATTGAGAGCACGCAACTTAGCTATGTTAACCCTGTTAACGTTTTACTCAAATAAGTTATGATGAAGGGGTGGATATAGGCAATTACAGCCCCTCCCTTCTATTTATGATAAGTTCGTTGCTATGTCGAACTATGACTGAAACCTTGACACGTAGCGTGACGACCATTGGCTGGGTCAAAGCAAAATGAACTGTCATGATCCGCAATGGTGACATTTTCCTCGTCTTTCTTAAATCTCCCAAAATTCTATAATGAAAAACAAAATCCATTTTAATGGTTTCTTAAACTTTCCTTTATAAAAACACAAATTCCCTCGTTGTTTTCATCCCATATTTGCTAAATTTCTTGGTCACAAAATTCAAATCATGAGACGAATAAAGTCGATGAATCCTAATAATAATAAACAACTAAAGAAGGACAGTAGCCATGAACCAAAATACTATTATTAATAATATCGTAATAATAATAATAGGGGCTGCTTACTTCGGAATGGGAGACCCCCTACCAATAGTTTTGTGTGTGAGAACGATATTCTCCATAGCGGTAATGGGCGGGTGTGTCACGACCCCAGTTCAACTCATTGCGATAGTGGCGCTGATGTGTGCCAACCACACTTTATGTGGAAATGCTTGGGATGATAAAGATACTACAGATAATAATAATGGTGCACCACTCATTATGGATACAGAATGGCAACAAAAGGGAATCAGTCAACTCGCCGGAAAATAAAGAATTGTGCCCAAGATTCGATCCCCGAAATACAAATCCTTTCTTTATAAAACATGAAAAACTAGATTTTCACGTTCGCATGAGCGAATAAAAGAGACATAGAGATACGAATGAGCCCACCCCCCCAATCTCCACCGCGTCTTACGAGAAAATCTAATGCATCATAATTTTTGTAATTATCAAATTATGCCTTAGCATTAATCTCATGATTATATTTTCCAAAAATAATCCGTGTATGGGGCTAGAATCAGCGTTTGGGGCTCCGAATCAATGTCTGGGGGGCCGAATCAGCGTCTGGGACCAGAATCGGCCTCCAAAGGTAAAGAAATCGCTTACTGAACGTCGACCCTGAATTGGTGCAACATCAAAGCACCTTTTCGAGTGACCCCAACCAGAACGCCACCCCCTAATTCCGCCTTCCTTGCCACCCCAGATCGATGACCTCCCCTGAAATCGGTGAAGAGTGAAACAAAAGAGGCGGCACATAATGGATGTGGCGACAGGTAGTTGACAGGTATGAATAAGAGCGACGTGTCGTACATATGAGCGAGCCATTAACGCGCGCGTAGGTGAGGAGGACCTGCGCCCGTACTTATTTGCTTGCGCGTCCTCGTCCGAGTAAATCCATTATTAAGGGAAGAAACATTTATTCAACTCTGGGATTAACGGCTGTGTGATTTTTCCTACACATCCTACAGACTGTTCGCACTTCCACACATTAGCACCTCGCCCTATCAGTCTCGCGTACGAAACTAGAAGTACAGCAGTTGCGAGGAGGTAAATGCGTGTGTAAGGCAAGGGGGCGCGTAGTATTCTTTAGGATTGCACCGTTCATCAACGCGAAATTAGACCGCAACGCAATGGTCCCAACAGCTCTATAAAGTCGCGTTTACGCCTTTCCAGTGATGGCTAAATTCCATTTCTACCACTCATCACAAACTCTTAAAATTCATCCCAAAATGGCAAAAACTTAAACTCATTCCGAAATGACAAAAACTTAAAAATCATTCGAAATGACAAAAACTTAAAACTCATTTAGAAATGGATGAAACTTAAAACTCATTCAGAAATGGCAAAAACTTAGAAATCATTCCGAAAAGGAAAAAAATTAAAACATATTCTGAAATGCCAAAATTTAAAACTTATTCCGAAATGGCAAACTCTTAATACTCATTCTAAAAATGCCCAAGCTCCTAAATCTATTTCCCAAACTGCCACATATGAGCTATACTAAATTCCCCAGCTTGACTCCTTTATGTCGCTTAAATTACAAGTTTTAACGTTTGAGACAGAAACTGACCAAAGTCATTAATCATAAATTAGCCACAAAAAGAATCTTAATTAAAGGAGTGTTCGCAATTTATCAGGAAAAGTTTCAGCAAAGCAGCTCTATAATTTATTTGTGTCGATAAAATATTCATCATCTATCCAAATTACACTCCCTCACTTGTATTAATATTTTGGACCAATTTAGCCTTTAAAATTAAGCCGCAAAATTCACCGTATCGTGACGTATCTGAATGACAAAGAGAGAACGGCCATAAAGAAGAGCGAGAAAGCACTGCAAATGCTTCACTTTAGTTGAATGTTTTTTCGTGAAATAAGCACCCGAGATATCAGCACTAAATTAGAATTTGCTGTCACTTGAACACTAATTTATGAAGTATTTATGTTCCTTATAATTCTTCCTAAGCTCATATTACTTCAAGTAATAGATAGGAATTGCAGGTTGGAGTCTTTATTCTTTTCCTCGTTTCTTTTTATATTCAGCCTCGTTACGTTTTGAAGTATATTTACGCCATCAATCAATCTGAAGCTCCGCCCCTCCTATCGCGAATCTTGCGTTCGCTGATGTGATTGGTTGTTGGAATCGTGTTTGCAACATGTTATTATTTCGTCTGATCCATACCTACTAAGTCCACCCTCGTAATGTATCCATTATGCACGGCTGCATTAATATGTATCACGGCGGCTGAACTCATATATTTGATCTTAGGTATGATGTATAATTATCTTAATCCAATTTACTAAAGATATACAAATTTCGTGATTTGATGAAATAATGGCAGTTGATGTTTGTGTGCGTATGTTGTTGACTAGCTATTAAGTCATGTGAATTTGGGAAAAATGTCCTTTTCAATCAAATTTTCAGTTTTAATCACCATCCCAGCTAGTAATTAATAAATTAAGTTTATTAAGGCATCGAAGTGTTGATAGTAGATAATAATTTATATTTGGGAAAGTCACAAAGTAGCGAGTAAGGGTGCAATAAATGCAACACTATTCCTACAGCGTTTCATATGAATTAACTAAATATATTTCTGAAATTCACTTTTCCTCATCCTTGTGTGATATTTATGTAGCACAAAATCCTATACAATTAAAATCCGAAGTGATTGTTTTTCAATATGTGATTCATCTTTCATCTCTATAACACTCCTCTGAAGGATTATGTGTTGTTCAATTGGCCCTATGTCAAAATGGCAGTTTGGAGATGGTCTTGGAACTCAAATTGTGTTGTTTGGCATTTTTTTAGTTTTATTGGAAATAAAAGTTGGATGAGACAAGATCATAGGTATAGAGAGGGATGGGGGAGGGATATGGGTAAGATTTTCCTGCGAAATTCTAGTTTAAAAGCTTTTGCTACTCTCGACGAATGAGCCAGTGCATGGCGTGATGAAACAATATGGACAGGACAAAGTCAATCGCATTTTTTTCTCCCTATTGCTGGTTTTAATTTTCTTAAAACTTCTTCATATTAAGTTCACTAGATATTATTTTAGCCTTTGAAAAAATCTATCAAGATTACACTTTTGGAAGCTCATTTTAGGGGTCCGTGACAGTTTGTAAACTGGGTATTGGGAGAAAACGAGATTAATAATATTGCCGTGGTTGTAGAGGGGGGGGGGCGAAGTGACTTTATGACCTTTCGACTTTCGGAACTTTAAAAATTCCCGGACTAACCTTGGATATTATATCATTCAAAAGAGAATGTCAAACAACATAAGGGTTTCAAATTTCGTTAGAATCGGCCGGATAGTTATGATGTTATTGCCAAATAATTCCACGGCTAACTTTGGGGGGACTTTGACAGTTATATCATTCGAAAGAAAATATAAAACAACATAAGGGTTTAAAATTTTGTTAAAAGCAGCCTAATAGTTACAATATTATTACCAAAACAATAAAAAAACAAAACGGGGACCGACCGGCCGACATAGTGAGATGTTGAGTCGCCCACGACTAAAAATCGAAGACTTCAAGGAGTCGTTGATGTCGTTTTATATCCATTATATTCTACTTGATATGACACGTTTCAAAATCATTTTCATGATTTGTTATGGTTAAATACAAATTAAATTTTACGGACACACTGTAAATATATGTTACAAGCTTAGTTAGGAGATGCTTCGTCGCAAAAAGATATGAAATATCACGAAAATATAGTTCACTTTAATCGGTCAAAGCGACATTTGTTCAATGTGAATCGCTCAAAGTTTCTTGCACTCACCGGTAACGAAGCCATTTTGAGGAACTCTCTTATATAAGAGGCTTCATAAAATACCTAATATATAACTATGTCATATGTGAGAAGTTGTATGATTTTTAATATCGAATATTTATTTTCCTTTGCTGGAAAGTTATGGGGAGTTGCTCGGCGATGTTGACCTCTGCTACAGGGCAGAAAGGTAGGGATGAATCAAATCCCTCTCTATTAAATTTTGATTATTGAAAACCCCAAATATAGACTTTTTCAAAATAGAATACCTTTAGAAGACGGGCTTTAAACTTAACTAGGATGTGATAGATACTGAAATTCATTAAAAAATGTTATCACAGATACTCAAAGGTCATCTCAAGCACTTGAAGGTCATCACATGCACTCAAAGGTCATCACAAACATTCAATGGTTATAACAGACACTAGAAGGTCGTCACATACACTTATAGGTCACCACACACACTGAAATGCCATCACAGGGACTCAAAGGTCATCACAAACACGCAAAGATTATCACTGACACCAAAAGGTAATCACAGAGTATGGAATGTCTCCCCAAACACCGAATGGTAATCATGGACACAAAAAGCTCATTATAGCTACCCAATGGTAATCACAGACTCTCAAAAGTCATCACAAATACTCGAAGATCATCACAGACACTCATAAGTCATCATAGCCCCTCTAAGTTCATCAAAGACACTCATGATATAACACAGATACTCAAGTGTCATCACATATACTCAAATACACCCCTCCACTCAAAGGTTATAATAGAGATTCAGAGGTCATCACATAAATTCAAATGTCACTTGAAGGTCGTCACATACACTCACAGAATATCATAGAAAAAATAAGCGTATACACAGAAAAGACAGTTTGGACTCTGTAAGGTCATCACTGATAATGAAAGGTCATCACAAACACTGAAACGTAATTACAGGCACGCAAAATTATCACATACACTCACATATTATCCGAGATACTCAAAGGTCATCACAGACACTCAAAGCTCATCACAGATACTCAAAAGTCATCACAGAAACTGACAGGTAACCACATACACTAAAAGACCACCACAGACACTGACAGGTCATTTCCGACACTTAATAGTCATCATAGATGCTCAAAGGTCATCACAGAAACTCAAAGGTCATCACAGAAACTCAAAGGTGATCATGCGAATCATATACCCTCAAAGATCATTACAGACACTCAAAGGTCATCGTAGACAATTGAATATCACCACAGAGACTCAAAGGTAATTTATACAGTCAATGATTATCACATACACTCAAAGATCACCACAGACATTCAAAGTTCACCTAATCTTTACTAAATTACTAAACCCTGGAGTCACTCGAACCACTGCTCGAACCACAACAATGTGTATGCGATTTATAAATAATTTATGCGTATCTTTTTTACGTTTGTGAAAGAGAGAACGTTCCGAAGATGAAGAGCAAATGTACCCGTAAGAATGGCCTACCATGGTTAAACGATGCAATAACGCATGCAATTATGGAAAGACATGCGATAGGCCCACTTAAAAACGAGACTGGTCAATTATTTAGTGACTCAAAAAGTATAGCATAATTTTAAATATTTTTTTTAGATACGTTCAGAGTATTCTCGCCCACCCCGATATCATAGTGTGTGTAAACATAAATACGTTAGATGACATTATGATATCCCAGACCGAGGTAGTACACAGCATTAACAAACTGAATGTCTAAATCACTTAGTTTTGGTGACTTACATACTTAACACTTAAAGGAACTTAAAAACGAGATCGCTGGTCTACTATCGGTTATCTTCACCGAGTGTCTAAATCAAGGTGTAGTCCCAGATGATTTCAAATTGAAAATGTCACGTGAGTTAAAAAAAAGGGGGATAAAACAGTCTTAACAAACTATAAAAGGCTTGTTACTCTGGCGTCGGTAGTTTGTGAATTCTTGGAATCTACCATAAGAAATTAGGTAGTTGATTACTTGGAAAATTAGGACTTACTAAACAGTACACAACACGGCTTTAGAAGCGGTCGCTACTTGAGTTTTTTCACAATATGACCACTACCTATGATTATTTTAAAGCTGTAGACGTAATTTACTTGAAGTTTAAAACAGATTCCGACTCGGATCTTCATAAACGTCTTTAGGAGAAGCTTAGAGAACACGGGATTAGAGGAAAACTTGGATTCGAAATAGGTTTATAGGTCGCTCGCTGGCAGAGGGGGGTTATAAATGGCGAATCATCCGAGTTGGTGTCTGTGACTAGCGGCGTTTCCCATGGTTTTGTCTTAGGTCCAATAATTTTCTACGTTGCATATACGATCTCGACTGTAACTTGTCAAGTAAAGTGGTAATATTTGCGGATGATACTAAGTTAAGGCATAAAGCAGAACATAGAGTTAACAGGGAAGAAATACAGCATCATTTAAATGCAGTTTTTAGATGGTCTAACACATGGCAGCTTACGTCTGACTTAAACAAGTGTAAGATGTTGCATATTGGCTCGCGCAAGAGTCAGTTCTAATATATATTAGCAGATACATACTCAACTCCGTAACAAATGTGCGCGACCTTGGGATACAATTTTCGAGCGACAGAAAATTTTTAAGCATTGCGCTCAAGGGGCAAAACAAGCAAACCGAACGCTCGGTTTCATTGCGGGAAATTTGTCATACAAGAGTAGAGATACATGTATAATCGTTCGACCCTTTAAATCGATCGTTGGCCACAAGTCGAATATGTTGTCCAACTTTGGTCACCTTTTTTGCGCAAATAAATACTTATTGATGAGCATGCAAAGGTGCGCCACAAAGATTATTCTAGAATTTTGTATTCTCTCTTACGAAGAAAGACTAGGAGAACTAAACTTGCTTGCTCTGGAGAGTCACCGACTGCATGGTCAGCTGATTGAGACGTTTAAGATAATCAAGGGGTGTGAGGGAACAAGCACGTGATGGGAGAAATAACGTCACTTTTAAGCATTGCCTCCACGTGATGGGCCTCGTTGTCGCTTACAATCAATTTTCGAAGCTCAAAAGCGTGAAAAACTATAAGAACGGGCTCATGGAATGCAGCCCTTATCAATCCGAGTATTTAAACAAGACAAGAAGTCCCCCCCCCCCTTTTTCCAGCCACGCTGGGAGCGGCTGAGACAAACGCCAGCCGGGCCTCGTTCGCCATTACTCAAACGATGGGCGATAGTTTCCCCCCCCCCTCCCTTCTATGGAGTAAGTTCCCTCACTCGCAGGCGTCTATATGTACCCGTGGGAGGAGGAATTGAGAGAGAATTGTGCGAGAAAAGCTCACGAGAGCAGACGATCTTACTCCTCCGCGATTCGGGTTGTCATACGCCGAAGGCAAGGAAACGTTGTAGGATAAAACCGAGTATCTTGGATAAAACAAATATCCACCCTAGAACTAGTTAACAACTCTTCTCCCTGTAAGAATACCCGTCTGACTCCGCGCAACGACGCCATCTCCAAACAAAAACCGTCTTATCCCAAAAGGCTTCAGTGAAGATTAATCTTAGCGTAATACCACCTTGATTACACATAGTCGACCAAACAAACCGTTTGACGTCTCGGAGAAACTCACCCTCCGTTTTCTTCAAAGGAATTTACACCGGAAGAATTCCCAGCCTACATTCTCGAAGGCTTTGCTCCCCCCCCCATCCCCAAGTCATCTCAAAGGAATACTTCAACTACAAGCAAGTTGACCATGGACCCCGTCGAAGTGACCCAACCATCATCTCACCGCTTCGCCGAAAAAAACATCGTCTCCCCCAACCCCTCCATTTCGTACAAGGTATTGTAACGAATATTTTAGCTTCTCCAAATTTATGAGTGCCGTCTACCGTTCCCCCATTATCATTTGTGTGCTTACCATGTCCCCGTGTAAAGCTCAATTTTAATTCCGTCCAGCCTATCCAATTTTATTGCATTTTAAATACATAATCATCTTACTAGCCCGTTGACCACTGTAACTATGTCTTATTATATGTCTTACCATATGACTTCTTTCAATCATCCCTGTGGAAACATCTTCGGGGCCTTAGACCGGCATGAGCCATGATTACACGAATGCTACAGGAGATAGCGCCTCATTGCGGAGGTGCCCGAAAGTGTTCGATGTGAGGTCAATGGGCACACATAGATTAAGGGATGAATTGATTCAAGTTTTTAATATATTAAACGATTTAGACAAGGTTAAATCTAATTCTTTCTTTGAACTTAAACTAAAGTAGGACAAGAAACAATCGATTCAAGCTAGAAGGCGTTATGAAGTTATGATAGCTAAAATAAAGAGAGGAGTAAGGGACCCTCGGCTTCCACGTACCCGCAAAGGCTCGAAAGTACGATTCGGAGATGTGACACGCATCAAAGGACGAGGGACACCCACCCTCGAAGCGACTCCACCCGCCAAAGGTTTCGAGGCAGAGGGATGAAAAAAAAACGTGTTGAGAGCCCAGTCTCTCAGAGTAAGTCTTCATAAGCGACAACATCTTCAGCGGATAATGCGGACAACAGCTCCCGGGGTGATATCTCCTGAAAACTTACGGCCATTCCTAGGCTGCGTGGCAAAGAAGATGGGAGACAGCCGATGGGAATTTAAAGTTGCGCGCTATCGCGCCGCATCTGTTCCCGTGGATATACTACACAATGTCTCTGCGGCTTCGTGTCGCTTTCTCTAGTCTCCGATTGGGCACACTCACGGGATGCATCGCCATTTGACGGAGCGTTCCGCTATACCTGGAGGATCTTCGCGCACGTTACTTGTCCAGTACCAGGATAAGCAGGGTCGCTACCACTTGTCCCTTGTACTCGGAACCGGTTCCTGTTTACATATTTGGGGAGTATTATTTTTATCTGATTTTTTTGGTGTTGTATGTAGGGTCTGGCGCTTGGGAGAGGCATAAATAAGATTTTTCACAACAATAAACACCCACTTAATCCTTTTCTCGCTGAGACTCTCCCGTACAGGATACGAACCTGGCAGCTACTGCTAACATTTAACCTGTATAATACTGTAGATCGTGCTAAATAACGAAGGTGGAATCAAGGGTAACAAAACTATGTAAAACTCGCCACCAGGCAACCATTCTCGCGCGTTTCGCTCAGCCGCACAAAGTAACTCAATCTCTTTCCCACTACACTGCGTCTCGGCAGACCACAACCAACATATTAGTAATACAGCTGTAATATGTGTTGGTAGTCGTATTAATGACCTTTAGGGCACAACCAGAACGTAGCTATCGGTTAGACTTAATACTGATTAATTAAGGAGTTTCATACCTGTTTTTGACCAATCTTAGAATTAACTTTTATTATTGAATTTGGTGAGCTCCCAAAATTTAAGTTTTGTTGCTAATTCCTTTTTTTTTGTTCAAGTTCAGGTATTTGAACTTTTAATTTTCTCTTTTATGGGCTATTCTTTTTTGTAATTTATTATTTTATTAATTTATGGTTTCTTTTAAAACGTGTTTCATAAAACCTTTATCGCTCATGTATCTATTTTTTAATTGCTCTACATTCAAGTGACTTAGGAGTGGTTGTCACTTGACCATACAGAGGGGTGGCAATTCGTCAGTCGAATAATAATAATAATATTATTATTATTCAAAGAACCTATCAATAGATAGCGTGATATTTCAAGTTATAAAAAATAGCAGGGAACCCTCAGGATGAAAAGGAAACGACTCAAGATGCGAACCACGACCATTAAGGTAAAGGACTATACAATACCAAACAGGGTGCACTTTAAGTTCTCTTGGAGTGAGTATGAACGAAGGACGTCCACAATTCCTTCGATGGCGACCAGGCACCTGAGGCTAATCTCCCGAGGGAGGAAGATCTTCGCGGGTAGCCTAAATTTACGACTGATTCTTTTCATTATCGCAAATCTCCGCTTTGGCTCCCTTTTGTTTCAGGACAGGTCTTAAGCTAACCTAATCTAACCCAACTTAACTTAACCTAACCTAACCTAACTAACCCCAACCTGACCTAACCTAATCTAACCTAACCTAAACCATCCTAACCTAACCTAAACTAAACAACTCCAACCTAACCTAACCTAAACTAACCAACTCCAACCTAACCTAAACCAACCTAACTTAACCTAAGCTCACCCAACCTAATCTAACCAGCCTAACCTAACCCCAATTAACCTAAACTAACATAACACACCCCAACATAAACTAACCTAGCATTTCGCTTCAGAGCTGGTTTTAAGCTAATTGGTGTCTGCGATTTTGGCATTCAGACCCAGCCAGCTGTTCCTCGACTGAGAGGAGCGGGTGACTCAGTTAATTGGCGAGCGGAAGCCAATACTTTCTCGAATAGATTATGGCCGAAAGATGGGGCTTATCTTAGTGAGGAATAACGAAGAATTGGTGAGGAATTCTCCACAAAGGGGGAGACAAGTACGTGGAATTTCAAGAATGTGGTTATCTATTTCGCTCCTGGTTCGTAATTCAAAGCTTACCGGTCACTTTAAAGGTGACCTGATTCACGAGAGATCCTATTGATTCAAAGTGTCTCAAGCTTGATGTTCCCGCGGGGTGAACACGATCTCGTTCGATTTTTCCTGGGTGTGATTCTAACTGGGACAATAATAGATGGAGATGTCAGAAACGAGCAAAGAACGGTTTAGGCGGTGATTTTGGTCATCTTCCACATCCCTGAACAGACTTCATAATAAAATCCATGAACAGACTTCAAAATAACCTCCCTGTACAGCCGTCTTAATAATGAATCCAGTCTTTTACGAGCTTTTGCTCTGTAAAGGAAATCCACTCTTAAAGCTTATATTTTCATGCTCTTAGATAGAGTATTCCACTACCACCAACGACGTTAATACTCTAAAAACTCTAGACAATTTGAAAATATGCACTGAATGGGGTGTCTTAACAATACAAAGTAGTCTTGTTGAGTGCAGAAAGTAGACTCTCGCCTCCCGGATGTCATCACTCATCTATGTCGTTAAAAGTTCCTTTCATGGAAACTACTCCCCGTAATCTCGCGGTCTTGTTTCCATTCCAATGGCGTTGTTTAGCTCACAAATGGGCGACTTTCAGGACTCGGTGTTTACTTAGGAGCATCGGTGAAAATTGACACTCACACACATGCAAGATTTAAAGAAGAAGAGGTCTCGGTCGGGAAATTAGCTTATTTACTAATCACAATTTTTCCTTAAATGACAAATTTAGATGTAAAATGTGTTTATTGCTACAATAAATCATTTTGCCTCTAAATGGTATAGTTGATAGCATATTTCGACATGGAGACGCTGTTCCCTTTCGCATTGAGTGTACTATGCACAAATATGTTTTTCGCCATTCGAAATTTGGATTGAAATTTTGGACTCAAATATTACTATCATATCCATGCCTTAGACAAAAATAGAAGTTAATCTGAGTGTCGATTTAGATTGTCTTTCACACTCATTGCTACTACATCTTTCTTCCTATGCAAATTTTAAGGCCACAATTAAATCTATCCAATAGAAATGTGGGACTGTGAATCGGGTGGCTTCAGTGATATTTGATGGTAGATTGGTGATCACGTCTCTTATTTTCACTTCAATACACTTTACGGACATGAAGTGTAAACAATGGAGAGAAGATGATTTGCGGAATTTATTACCACCTTGAATGCAGCATGAAATTTCGGAGGAATAAACAGAAAAAACAATTACCAGTTGTTAATATATATTTATAACTTCCTGAAGATATATCGCAAATGAGGTTAAAATGCAATTTAAAGAATTCCTCTTCTTCTTTTTTCTATTCTTATTCTTTTCATCTTCTTCTTTCTCTTCGTCTGCTTCTTATTTTCCTTTTCCTCTTATTTCTTCTTCTTTCCCTTCTCTATTTCTTTTTCTTCTTCTACCGCTTCTCCTTCTTTTTCCTCCTTTCATTCTTCTTCGTCTTCTCATTATATTATCATATTATTATTATCCATCTCAACCAGAAAAAATGGTGAAATTATGGGACATCAAAATGAATGCAGGCTCAAAAGGAGGGGGGGGGGGGGCGCAGGTCTCCCCAAATTGTAAACCTTCGTAATGTGAAAATTTCGAACAATCTTGACTAAATAATTTCCAAACATTTGACAGATGATTTCCTTCTGAAGGAGAGGGGTAGAATGGGCAACCGCTGACCCTGATATTTAGATGATTGCGTGCCCTCCCGGCCTCAACGTATGAAGGAGGGACTTCGGATATATGTCTCTTCGGCACATTTTCATCCCCTTCATCTTCACATCTTCCTTTAGAGATGTCCCTACAAACAGTTTTCAACAAAAAATTCCATCGATGGTTTTCCTTTTATCTAAAAAGGCTAAAAAGGGACTCCTAATTTCTTAGTTAAGGAAGGAACCTACACTAGGAGTTACAAGTTCTTACTTTCCTCGGTCCAAAATGAGTTCCAGGTCCTTACTTTCCTCGGTCCAAAAGGATTTCCAAGTCCTTACTTTCCTCAGTTCAAAAGGAGTTACAAGTTCTTACCTTCCACGATCCAAAAGGTGTTCTAAGTCCTTACTTTCTACGCTACGAAAGAACTTCCAAGTCTTTACTTTCCCTGGTTCAAAAGGAGTTACAAGTCCTTACTTTCCTCGGTTCAAAAGGAGTTCCAAGTAATTACTTTCCTCGGTCCAAAAGGAGTTACAAGTAATTACTTTTCCGTTTCAAACGGGGTTTCAACTAATTACTTTCCTCGTTTCAAAAGGAGTTGTAACTCCTTACTTTCCTCGGTCCAAAAGGAGTTCTAAGTACTTACTTTCCTCGGTCCAAAAGGAGTTCCAAGTCAATACTTTCCTCGGTCAAAAAGCAGTTCCATTCCTTAAATCCATAGTCGAAATGGAGTTCCAAGTCCTTACTTTCTATAGTCCAAATGGAGTTCCAAATACTTACATTCTTCGGTTCAAAAGGAGTTCCAAGTCAATACTTTCCTCGATGCAAAAGAAGTTCCAAGTCCTTACTTTCTTCGGTTCTAAAGGAATTCAAATTAATTACTTTCCTTGGTCCAAAAGGACTTCCAATTACTTACTTTCCGCGATTCAAAAGGAGTTCCAAGTCCTTACTTTCCTCAGTTCAAAAGGAGTTCCAATTCCTTACTTTCCTCGGTTTATAAGCAGTTTCAAGTAATTACTTTCCACGCTTCAAAATGAGTTGCAAGTCCTTACTTTCCTCAGTCTAAAAAGAGTTCCAATCCTTACTTTCTTTGGTTCAAAAGGAGTCTCAAGTAAATACTTTCCTTGGTCCGTGAGGAGTTCCAATTCCTTACTTTCCTCAGTCCACACGGAGTTCTAAGTCCTTACTTCCCCTCGATAGTTTTCCCTTTATCTAAAAAGTCTAAAAAGGGACTTCTAATTTCTTAGTCAAGGAGGGAACCTACATTAGGAGTTACAAGATATTACTTTCCTCGGTTCAAAAGAAGTTCCAAGTCCAAACTTTTCTCGATCCAAAAGGATTTGCAAGTCCTTACTTTCTTCAGTTCAAATGGCGTTACAAGTTCTTACTTTTCCCGGTTAAAAATGAGTTCCAAGTACTTACTTTCCTCGCTCCAAAAAAGGTTCCATTTCGTTACTCTTCTCGGTCCAAAAGGAGTTCCAAGTCCTTACTTTCCTTGGTTCAATAGGAGTTCTAAATCCTTAGTTTTCTCAGTCCAAAATGAGTTTCAATATCTTACTTTCCTCGGTTCATAAGGAGTCTCAACTAATTACTTTCCTCGCCTCAAAATGAGTTCCAAGTCATTACTTTCCTCAGTCCAAAAGGAGTTCCAAGTCCTTACTTTCCTTAGTTCAAAAGTAGTCTCAAGCAATTACTTTCCTTAGTCCAAAAGGAGTTCCAAGTTCTTACTTTCCTCGGTTAAAAGGTTTTCCAAATCCTTACTTTCCTCGGTTAAAAGGTTTTCCAAATCCTTACTTTCCCCTGTCTAAAACGAGTTCCAAGTCCTCACTTTCCTCGGTCCAAAACGAGTTCCAATTCCTCACTTTCCTCGGTCCAAAACGAGTTTCGAGTCCTCACTTTCCTCGGCCAAAACGAGTTCCAAATCTTCACATTAATTTCCCACTAGGTCTTTTAGTAGTACAACGGATAATCTCTCATATATGAAGAATTGTGCGCATTATGTCTAAAACATAAATTTCATTTTAAGATCGGGATCTAAGTCAGATTTTACTTCCTCTGAGGGCCATCAAAGGTCAATTACCTCAAAATATTACAATATTGATGATTTCAGACAACCTTTTTAGCTACGAGCGACTCTACATCTCACTATGTCGGTCGGTTGGTCTCCGTTTTGTTTTGTCTTTGTTTTTGTAATAACTTTGTAACTATTCGGCTAATTCCAACGAAATTTGAATCACTTATGTTGTTTTACATTCCCGTTCGAATGATATAATTTTCAAAGGCCTCATACCTTTCGTCAAAGAATGTATATTTCTTCCAGATTTTAAGGTCCTGACGTCACATTAGAGCCTTTAAAGAAAATGGAACCGGAAGAAAAAAACGGAGATGGAAAAGGGAAAGCTATAAAATTCTTCTAGCTACCAATTTCTGCCAAAACTCTTTTTTTTCTTTAATAGCCGGTCCGATGTACGGAATATCACTCAAATAAATTAACTGAAACATCCATGTATCTAATTCCTTAGGGAAAACGGGAAAATAACCCAAAAATGCATCAGGAAACGAAAAAAGGGCCACCCAAAGCAATGTAAACAAACGTGACTAAGCAAAAAAGGGAATAACCTCTAAAAAAATAAAAAGCAGCTCATAGCGCTGTCAAAATACTGTTATACATATTAGTTTTCAAATCCCTGGATTTATTTTACTACCACAAACCCAGGTGGAAAACGATTAAGTACCCGACTAAATACAAATACCGCAAACGTGACTAAGCAAAAAAAAAGAGGAAAGAACATATAATAAATTACTTACCTCCCTGACGTCACATCAGAGCCTTCAAAGAAAACGGAACCGCAAGAAAAAAAACGGGACCGGAAAAGGGCCAGCTATAAATTTCTTCCAGCTACCGATTTCTGCAAAAACTGTTTTTTTCTTTAATAGCCAGTCCAAGGTAAGGAATATCACTCAAATAAATCAGCGGAAGAATCCAGGCAACTAATTCAATAGCGAAAACCCTGGTGAAAACGGAGAAATAGCCCAAAAATGCGTCACGAAGGGGAACAAGGGTGTCCATCGCACTGTAAACAAACGTGGCTAAGCTAAAAATAGGAAATAACCTCTAAAAAAAATAAAAAGCCGCTCATAACGGTGTCAAAATACTGTTATACATATTAGTTTTCAAATCCCTGTATTTATTTTACTAGCCCAAACCCAGGTGAAAAACGATTAAGTACCCAACTAAATACAAATGCCGCAAACGTGAATAAGCAATAAAAAAGGAAAGAATCTATAATCAATTAATAGCCGCTCTTAGCGATTGCCAAATAATTTTGAACATTAGTCTACAAATCCCTGAAATTATTTTAACATCCCAAACCCAGCTGAAAAACGATTAAATATCCAAATAAATTAAAAAATAAACACCAACGTGATTTAGCAAAATATATGAACTAACCTTATAAAATAACAATAGCCGCTCATAGTTATTTCAAAATAATTTCGAATATTAACCCTACAAAATCCCTGCCGTCGTTTTAACCGCCCAAACATAGTGGGGGAAGGGGGACGCTTATATACTCAAAGAAATAAAAAACAAACCAAACCAAAATGGCCGATAATCAGTTTTTTCCTTTAGCCTATTTATATAGGAATTGCTCTAGGTGCACATGATTAAAGCTATTTTAATTGTATTTTCGATGCGGGCTTTGATATTTGTAGATAGTTTAGGTTTAGTTATTGTACTTTCCTCCAATTGCGGTCTATTCCTCTCAAGTTTCGACTGCTATGTCGTCACTTCCTAGCTTATTCCTATAGGACTTACTCTAATTTCACACGATTGAAGCTATTTTAATTGCGTTTTCGATAGGGGCTTCGATATTTTTAGCTAGGTTAGGTTGATTTCTTCTTATTGCATGAAAAAAATTGGGCTGGAAAAGGGCAAGCTATAAAATTCTTCTATCTACCGATTCCGCCAAAACCTCATGTTTTTTAGTCGCGTGCGAGTCTAGGCGCAAGCGACTCTACATCTCACTATATCCGTCGGTCTGTCCCCGTTTGCTCTTTTTTTTGTAATAACATTCTAACTATTCCGCCGATTCTCTAGAAATTTGAAACACATGTGTTGTTTTACATTCTCTTTCGAATAATATAATTGCTAAAGTCCTCCCAAGTTAGCCCAGGAATAATTTTGTTTTGGCCATAACATAATAACTATTCGGCCGATTCTAATGAAATTTCGATCATAAAATTGTCAAGGTTCTCTAAAGGTTAGCCTGGAAATTATTGAAAATTTTGAAGGTCGAAAGGTCATAAATCAGAATAAATGAGAGTACGCGACTTTTGGTCAGCAAACCTTGTTTATTTACAGACCGATTATCACGAAACTCGCAGAGAAAATGTGGAAACGAAAATAAAACACATTTTCATCGTGATGGTTTTTAAAATTATTTGATAGATTGACACTTTTAAAAATTTTAACCAAATTTTATTTTTTTTTAATTTGCTACTCCTCGGTCAATTTTCATCATAGGAAAAAAATAGACAGATTCGGAATCGTGAAAGCATTTAAAAAAGTATGGATCGTTTTTTAAATAAAAATTAAAAAACAAAAATACTAAAAATATTCACATTTTTCAATTTTTCTTCATTTTGTGTCGATAAATGCTTTCACGATTTCAAATCTGTCTTTATTTTTTTCCTATTTTTTTTCAATTACCACAAAATATTAAAGCCAATGAATACAGACTGCGGTGGCTGGTACTATCACAATTGTTGTTCATGTGTGTTGTAGGATCCCTACCTGAAGGTCGAAGCTAAGATATATGCACCCCAGTCCTGATCGTCACTATGGCAAAGCGCCATATGCTCATAAACCCAGCCCAGCCCTCTCCGTGCAAGCAATCAAGACCACCCACAAGAACTAACTGGGACTTTTGTATACTTTGCTAAGCAGAGACAGATGAAACTTTGCAGTGCCCAATAAAATCTACCATGAAACCCAATGGTGTTGGCTATGAATCATTGAAAGAAAACCTCCTCAAGTTCCAGGGACTTCGCCGTATGCCAATGGAACTCAACTTCAACAGACTGGATGATGGGGATGGCATAAAGCTACCTTGAGAAGACACACTGCTCAGTGGCACAAACAATTTCGTTTGAGATTTAACAAAAAAATGTTTGATCAGCAGAGCAGAGCAGAATCGTCTTTTGAACGCACGCGATCAACAGCTGTCCAAAAGCTTCCACCGCCAACTGATCATATATGTTTATTCTGCAATAAGCCAGCTGGTAATGCAGACTTACAGCAGGCAATTACAAAGGAAATTGACGAGAACATTCGGAGATGTGCCACTGAATTGAGGGACACTAAACTGCTGGCCAAGCTGTCTACAGGAGACATGGTTAACATCGAAGCAAAGTTCAATCGCAACTCTCTCTGTGCATTATAAAAAAAATCAGACCAGCTGCATTAAAGGACGATTAAGAGGATCGTCTGCATGGCATAGACTTTGCTGAGTTGGTGGTATTCATTTACGACTTACATGCAGATGAGGAGAATGCTCCTTATTTAAACTCTCAGACTTGGTTAACCTCTACAGGACGAGACTGGAACATCTGGGTGCCAAGGTACTCAATAGGGTACACACAACCAGACTGAAGGACTCCTCTCTGTGCTTCCTGATTTGAGAGACCATTCTCAGGTCCGATAAACGCTTATCTTGTTTGAGAAAGATATAGGTAGCGCCCTGACGAAGGCCTGTGGTCATAACTGTGATGCCATGCACCTAGTAAGAGCAACACAGGTAGTCCGTAGAGAGATGTTTGAGACCAGGTTCACCTTTGACGGTGCGTTCCAAGGCGAGTGCCAGAAAGATTCTGTGACGTCATCCCTCGTTGCTTAGGCAAACATGATCCTCGATGGGGCGAACGTCAAGTACCAAACTCAGTCTGGCAACACAAGCACCACAAGTGCTGCTTTTACAATATTGCAACTATCGGTGTTCAACAGTGTTAAACACAAGAACTACAAATGCTGCTCTTACAATATCGCACAACTATTGGTGTTCAACAGCGTTAAGTATGGATGCAGTGTAGAGTCAACCTCAGTGCGCCATAGCCGCGACAGAGAAACTCCACTTCCAATCTACTTGTCCCTCAAGATTCACGCCGTAACCTAGAGCAGAGGTGTGATTGGCAAACCGTTTAGCCTAGGGATGTGTGTGTGTCATATGATATATTATTACAGCTTATAGCAGACATTACCAATGGTGTCTGCCAGCGCTTCAACATGGAAGACATTGTTTGCCCACCCAAGCTGCACCGGGGATTGTTCACTACTGAAGCTGTTGATAATATCGACCATAACCCTAGCTCTGCTACAGCAAATGATTCTTTTCATGGCAGTAGCATATTCCTAATGAAACATCCATTAAACACAAATGGCGGAATCGATGGTGGTGTAGTAGTGGTTTGGCAAGACATCTCTTCCGTCAAGTCGGTAATACCTCCTCTATCAGTGTACACAAGGTACCACCTGCTGCAATAAAGACTCGGCACTTCACAACACTGGCTGTATAACGTCATGCAAGACCTCTTGACCTCCTTGCTGCTCAAGCTGCCGTGCAATAAGAGCACTGGTGTCTGAGGACGGAAAAGACAGCTCTAGTGGAGCAATCTATAGATGAATGAGTGTCATGGTCTGCCTACCATGCCGAAGTCCATCAAACAGTGATCCCATCTGCCGCGATCAATGTACTCCTGCCTCTGTTCGTATACAGCGCACTCTCGGTGGCAATGATAAGACATTCTATGGCCATCATGAAGACAGATACTCAGTACCTCAACCCTGAACAAGTGCTTGCACTTGCTGCTGATCGGCCACTCTTCGCCCTTGCCAAGGAAATACAGTGGAATTGGCCAGCCACATATGGAGAGGACCATTTTGTGATTATGTTCGGCGCTCTACATATCGAGATGAGTGTGTTAAAAGTAAGTTTCATGATACATAAGTAATAGCCAGTGTTGTACCTATGATATACAAGTACATGTAGTAGTAACAACAACAATGTTTCACCAATGTTTTGTGCATATATATCTAGTAACTGAAATAGTAGGCTTAAGGTTATGTAGTGTGTCAGGTAGAGGCTACTGTCGTACACTTTCACAATCATGCCGATATTGCCAGCTTTGTGACAGCTGATTCATTCATTAGAGTCACCCATGTTACCAAGACCCGCTACACACACCAAGTCACAGCTGCAACACTTCACGCACTACTAAACACCGGATGATGGTAACATCACACAACCAGATGATGAGGTCTTTGTGGAGTGGTGCACCCAGCGAGCAAAAGCCAGTGTGCACTTTGACTACTGGCTCTAGAATCTGTCACTGGAAGTCCCCTTGTTGGTGCTTATCCGATCACTTCGTGAAGGAAACTTTGCGCTCTATGTGCAATCCCTGACACAGATCATCTCCTGATTGTTCACCTTAGATCACACTAACTACTCCAGGTGGGTATCTGTACACATCCGTGATATGATGAACCTCATTGAAAAACACTCAGATGTCAAGTCGGGGAAGTTTGTGGTACAGAAGACCAACAACAAGTTCTCTGCCATGACAATTGACCAATGTCACGAACACAACAACTCTGTGGTCAAGTATCTGGTCAAGCTATTGGACTGACAGGAAACCCTGTAGCACTCAGACGCATGATGGTGGCTGGGCCAGAAATAGCCAGGATTAATGCATAGTTTAAAGAGGAACCGATAAGAGGACATAAGTGCGCTCACGACACTGGACATTTTTACCATGACCAGAAACCTGTAGTGCAAGCAGCCTTTATGAAGGATTTCAGAGCACTTATAGCAGTGTTTCAAGAGATGGAGAATCCCTTCCTAGAGGACATTCGAGATCTACTGGTACTTGACACGAGAGACATCATGGAAACCCCAGTGGTAAGAACTGTGAGGAAGATTGAGTCCATTGGTGAGGAGCCCTCACAAAGTTGTTGAAGAAAGACTGGAACTATGCATGAAGCTATTTTAAAGACAAACTGCCTAATAACAACTTGCCACTCTTCAGTCAGAAACAGTCAAAGCAGCAGATGAAACTCGCAGTAGTGAAGAGTGATTTCAGTCTCTTCTCGAGGCTCTACATTGCATGTCAATCACGTGAAGGGTATCTCGACCAGTTATTCTGCCACGAAAATCAGGCAGTCCCACATGCATTATCAACTTGAGGAAAAATGCGCCTTGAGGTAAAAGCAGCTCTAATACACTGCTTGAAATCAGACCAACACGAAATTACAAACGCACTTGCGGTTGATGCCACAATCCTTGACGAAGCAGCTATTGGTCAAATGCTCAATCCTGCAGCGGCTAAAGCCTTTTAAGAATATGTGAGCATAGTCTTTGCACCTTACATCTCCACTCAACTGGAATAGGTCCACAGACTGGACCTCATCTGGAATGGATATCTACTTGACAGCCTGAAAGGCAAAACCCCACAGAAGAGGGTCAAGGGTGTCAGGAAAAGAGTGGCTCCCTCTACAGTCATGCCTATGAACTGGAAGGAAATACTTCGCATTGATGAAAACAAGACTGAGCTCTTTGGTTTCCTGTCACGAGAGGCCATTTGTCTTCTACGAGCTGATGGCAACGAAATATATGCAACCTGTGGAACAGAGGTCCTCTGCTCTCCTGCCGAGTCAAGCTTGATTAGCTTTGCCCTATGCTCACACGAGGAGGCGGACACACGCATTTTTCTACATGTGGCCGATGCTGTGCAGAAGGGGATGAGGGAAGTGGCCATACGCCCAATGTAGAGACTGATGTTGTGGCACTGGCTGTGGCTTCATTCAACAACATCAATCCCGACGAACTGTGGATAGCTCTTGGTACTATATCCAGTTTCTGGTATATAGCTGTTCACCAACTGGCTTCCTCTATGAACCCAAAACAATGTGCTACTCTCCCCATTTTCCATAAACCCTCCCTGGGTGCGACTCCGTGTCTACTTTCGCTGGCAGTGAGAAGAAGAATGTCTAGGATATTTGGAAAGTTTTCCAAGAGGTCACTGATGTCTTTGAAGAACACTTACGCATGCCAAGTAATGTCAGTGAGGAGTCAATGTCACTGCTGAAACGCTTCGTTGTGCTATTGTATGACCGCACCAGTGATATCATGGAAGTCAACGATGGTAGAAAACAGCTCTTCGCACACAAGTTTAGGGTTCTAGAAAACATTCCCCCAACGAAGGCAGCACTCCATCCGCACATCAAGCGTGCATGTCTCCAGGGAAACTGCTAGAACCTAAACTCTGGTCCTGAATCCTGAGTTACCAAGGCCATCTGACTAGGGCTGGACAAAGCAGACCTCTGAGTGGCAGCCTCTTTGGACGACCCTCAACGAGGCATCACAATCTTGCCAAGAACTTATCTACTGCGGCTGCAAGAAGGGAAGTACCGGCCGCTGCAAAGGCACTAAGGCTGCATTCAAGTGTACTGCATTATGTGCATGCTCGCGAGACTGTTATGTGTAATCCGACACCTTTACATTTATGAGTCTATTTAGATAATGAGTGTATGTTACATGTACTTGTATGTACTATACATGTTTCTGAGCTAACTCACCTTACTGTACTTGTAAGCTTACGGACTTCGTTTAGTGCAAATTGAAAATTAAAGTTGGACAGATTATCTTACCAACACGATTGAATGCAAGCTATTCTTGACAGCACAATAACCTAAAAGTGGATTTCAATAAATTTATTTTCTGATGTCACTTACCTCATTTCAAGCCTGTGATTTTGTATAAAAGCTCTTCAGAACATAAAGGGACCAACACATGTCAACATAACTTTTAGTTATAGTTTTCTCTAAAACCGATCCAAACTTATTTTCTAAATGCTTTCACGATTTCAAATCTGTCTTTGTTTTTTTCCTAGGATAAAAATTGAGAGGGGGGGGGCAGATAATTTAAAAAAAATAAAAACGGGTAAAATTTTCAAAAATTACCAATCTTTAAAAAAAATACAAAAATCACCACGAAGAAAGTGTTTTATATTCATTTCTACATGTTCTCTGAGAGTCTCGTGATAAATAAAAAATGTTTGTCTGAAAGCATCAATATTCTAATAAATTTAGGTCATTGACCTCTAACGACCCTCAGATGTCAAATCTGACTTACCTCCCAATCTTAAACTTAACCTCATGCTTTAGTCATATTTTGCACAATTACTATGATTATCTGCTGCACTATAGTGGGAGCCGTGCAAGGGTAAGGTTGGGAATGTTTCGTGCCGTCAATTTAAGAATTGGTGCCTCTGGTTAATTTAAGAATGGATATTCACGCCCATTTGAGCTAGTTAGCGACTGACTTCTCTGGTCAATGTGAGAATTGTTATCTCGCTAACATAAAATTAGTACACCCATTAATTAAATAATGGCTCCTCTGGTTAATTAAAGAAAGTTTCCGCCCGTTAATTAAAGAATGGTTCTTACCTTTAATTTAAAAATGGTTCCTAACGTTAATAAAGAATGGTTCCTTTCCGTTAATTAAAAAGTGGTTCCTACCGCTAATTAAAGAATGTTTGCTCCATTTAATTAAAGAATGGTTCCTCCCGTTAATTAAAAATTGTTTCTCCCGTTAATTAAAGAATGGCTCCTCCCGATAATTAAAGAACGGTTCCTCCAGTTAAGGAATGGTTCCTCTCGCTAATTAAAGAATGGTTTCTACTCTTAATTAGAGAATGGTTCCTTTTCGTTAATTAAAGTGTAACCTAACGTTAATTAAAGATTGGTTCCTTCATTTAATTAAGCAGTGGTTCCTCTCGTTAATTAATGAATGGTTTATCACTTTAATTAAAGAATGGTCCCTCCCGTTAATTAACGAATGGTTGCTCCCGTTAATTAAAAATTGTTTCTCCCGTTAATTAAAGAATGGCTCCTCCCGATAATTAAAGAACGGTTCCTCCAGTTAAGGAATGGTTCCTCTCGCTAATTAAAGAATGGTTTCTACTCTTAATTAGAGAATGGTTCCTTTTCGTTAATTAAAGTGTAACCTAACGTTAATTAAAGATTGGTTCCTTCATTTAATTAAGCAGTGGTTACTCTCATTAATTAATGAATGGTTTATCACTTTAATTAAAGAATGGTCCCTCCCGTTAATTAACGAATGGTTGCTCTCGTTAATTAAAAAAATGATTCCTCCTGTTAATTAAAGAATGGTTCCTTTAATCATTTCGTAGTAGATTGAAAATGGTTCCTCGTGTTAATTAAATAATGGTCCCTCTATTCATTTCGTGGTGGCTTAAAAATGGTTTCTCCCATTAATTAAAAAAAAAGTTACTCATGTTCATTTCTGTAGGTATAAAAATGGCTATTTCTGTTGGTTTGAGAATGGAACCTCTCGTTAATTTGAGAATGGTTATTGCCGTCAATTTCTGCAGCTTCAATAGGGGTTCCTCCAGGCAAATCAGCACGTTTTTGCTAATAAAAATCGATCTAGATTTGTAGACGTATTATTCGAGAATATGGTTAGTGTGTGTGTGTGTGTGTGTGTGAGAGAGAGAGAGAGAGAGAGAGAGAGAGAGAGAGAGAGAGAGAGAGAGAGAGAGAGAGAGAGAGACGCGTAGGACGGGAATAACCCGCGATCGACTTCTTTCGAGGTCATTTCCATCCGATAGCACAGCCTATAACGAGCCTAATCGTAAAAATGAGAGGTTTAGCGAGATGGCGGGAAGTTTTAAATTAACTTCCGGCGCCCCTCTATATACAATAGATGAAGCAAAATCCCCCTTTCGGAGCCTCTGTAACTTTCACTTCCGGGGCTCTGTATATATAGTAAATTAGTATTCGGCTAAGAGGAGACGTCGCATAAGCTTCTTTCTCTCGGCCTCCCATACCCCCAAGAGCCTTAGGACAAGAAAAAAAGAAACAAACGAGAAAAGACCTCTTGAGCCCAGCTTCTTCTCCGGCAAATACTCCCTCAATCCACATTTTTGAGGCTGACTGTGGCTACTGGAATATAGATTGTATTTTCCGTCATAACTTCGATCAGGCATGTACGAATCAGCCTTAAATGCAAAACCAACCCGTGCTGTTGGAAAGTATTCGAGCTCAGTGCTCCCTGCCTCGTGCTCAGTGCTCCCCGCCTCGTGCTCCTCTCGAGCAGCCGAATCATTGGGTGGCAGATCCACCAGGAATTGTTGTCGGTCGTGTGCGGCCAAGTGTGTATACTTTGATCTATCTTATATGTCCATTATTTTATTCTTGATTTACCTTTTATGCCTAGTATTTTATTTGTGTTTGTACAGTAGTAAAGTTTATTTCATTTCGCCCAGTTTGATATACAGAACCCTCTAGATAGTTGAATTAATTCTGCCAAGTATAATTAGTCACTCTTAGCGATTTATTGGAACCCTAAATTCAATTGCATTTCTCGAGGCAAGGCTCAACTGCAGAGTTGCCCTTCATGCTATCCACCAACCGTTTCGAGACACGGAAACCAAACGGAGGTCAGAAGATCTAACCTGACCTACCACAGGTAGTTATGGTCGCGGTTTCCAAGAACTGTCCGCCTGTTAAAGCTGAAATTATCTTCTGTCCCGACCAAGTGTTAGCAATTTGATAACCTCATTGTAAGTGTGTTCCATGTGATTAAACTATAACGAAAGGCACTTGAATATTGTACTAGGAACATATTATTTAGCCTATTTTTGTAATTCTAATATTGAGAGCATAATTTTTTAGCCTAGTATTGTAAGCCCAATTATGTAATTCGAATATCGTAAGCCTAATATTTAAATAGTGTGTGAAGAACACACACACACACAATTAACCGCAATGGTGGCCACAGATGTATTTTACAACCTTAAAAAAACTGATCTAAATCCACTCTTGGCCAAGGGGCACTTAAAACACAGAGTGACATCACGACTAACGCAGGACCTTAGACAACCAATTCTACCATAAAATCGGATAACTCGACCAGATCTCATCCTGGATTTTTATTAGTTACAATGGTTAATCTCAAATTAAGAATGATTCCTCTGTCAATTTAAAAATGGTTCATCCAATCCTTTCATACAGGTTTGAAAATGGTTCCTCAGCTTTATTTAAAAATAGTACCATAGTGTATTTAAGAGTGGTTCCTCCAATCATTTCTTGCAGGCTTGAAAATGGTTCCACCCGTTAATTTAAGAATGGTTATTATGGTCATTTCGTGCAGGTTTGAGAATACTCCATCACGTTAAATTCAAAGAAGAGCGTCTGTTAATGTTAGAATGGTTCCAACAGTCACTTCTTCTGGGTTTGAGAATGGTTTCTCCCGTTAATTTAAGAATGGTTTATCTACTTGTTTCATCCCGGTTTGAAAATGGTTCCGACCTTGATGTAAGAATGCTACCTCCGTAAATTTAAAAATGGTTCTTCCTCCAACTTCTTGCAATTTTGAGAATGGTTCTTCCCGTTAATTAGAGGATGTTGCCTCCGATAATTTAAGGATATTCCTCCAGGCATTTTGTGCAGGTTTGAAATGGTTTCTTCCTTTAATTCAAGAATGGTATACAACAATTAACTTGAGAATGGTTACTCTCGTCAATTTGTGTAGTTCGGTGAAGGGTTACCCTCTTTCAAATTGAGAATGGTTCCTCTCATGATTCGAAAATAGTTCTTTTCTTGAATTTGTGTATGTTTATGAATGGTTCCTCTCGAAATTCGGCAATGCTTCTTCACGTCATTTTGCGCTGGTATAATAATGGTTCTTGCCGTCATTTTACCCATGTTTGAGAGTGGCTTCACCCATCAATGAAAGGTGTTTTCACTCTCATTTATCTTTCTTTCCTTCCAATTCCTTAATTTTCCTGTCTTATGTTGTCTCTCGGTTCTTCCGCTGATGAGGTAGTTTCAAAATGGTTGTTCCCAATGATCTAAGAATGGTAGAACCATTAATAAAAAAATACTTCCTCACGTCAATTTGTATAAGTTTGAAAAGGTTTCTACTGTACATTTAAGAAATATATTTCGATTATTTCAAGAATGGCTCCTCCATATATTTCACGAATGGTTTTAAAAGGTTCGTCCCACTTATTGGTAAATGGTTCCTCTCTTCATTTATGATGGTTTAAATTTCCCCCGTTAGTTTAAAAATGGTTCTTTAAGTTAGTTCCTGCCTGCTTCCAAATAGTTCTTTATCTCAATTTGCGCTGGTTTTGGAATGGTTTCTCAAGTAAATTTAAAAAAGTGCAAGCATTATTTTAAGAATGGTTCCTCCTGTCATTTCATGAAGTTTTAATAATGGTTTGTCCAGTTAATTTAAGAATGTTTCCTCAATTAATTTCTTAGAGGTTTGAGAATTATTATTTCCCAATAAATTAAGAATGTACCTCCTGTATTATAAGAATAGTACCTCCGGTACTTTAAGAATGGTTCCTCAGGTCATTTCATGGAGTTTTAATAATGGTATCTCCATTTAATTTGAGAATGGTTCTTTAATAAATTTTTCGGTGGTTTAAGAATGACTTTCCAGATAAATTAAGAATGGTAATTCCGGTATTTTAAGAATGGTTCCTCTTGTCATTTTATCCTGGTTTGAGAATAGCCCCTCCATTACTTTTTGGAAGTCTGAGAATGCTTCTTTCCTATAAATTAAGAATGGTACCTCCAGTACTACAAGAATGGTTCCTTTGGTCATTTCGTCCAGTTTTCAGAATGGTTCCTTCCGTTATTTAAAGAATGTTACCTTCATTAAGTTATGCTTCCTCCTAGATTTCGTGTAGTTCCGAGAATAGTTCCTTCGTGTTTATTTGAAAAAAAACTTGTCTTAATTTAAGAATGGTACCCCCGTCAATTTAAGAATGGTTATCCACGTCAATTTGTGTTGGTCGAAGAATGGTTGCTCCCTTTATTTTAATAATGGTTTTTCCTTTGATTCTGGTTCTTTCCCGTCATTTTGTGCAATTTTTAGAATAGTCTGTACCGTTGATTTCTTCAAAGGTACATATATATTATTATAAGAATGGTTCACCCGAGCATTTCATTAAAGGTAGGAAATGGTTCTTCCACTCATTTTGTGCAATAATGAGAATGGTGCCGAGGATTAATTTAAGAATGGTACTTTCATAATTTAATACAGTCATATCCCTAATTTAGGAATATTATCTCCGTTATTTTATGTTTACTCCAGGTATTTCCTCTTTGTTTGAAATGGTTTCTTTCGTTAATTTATAAAAGGTACCTTCGTTATTTTAAGAACGGTAACTCCAGTCATTTGGTATATGTTTCAAAATGGATGCTCCACTCAATTTAAGAGTTGTACATTTGTTAAATTAATAATGGTTTCTCCATTAATTTCGTGCTTGTTTGAAAAAGGTTCCGGTAATTTAAGAATGGTTCTTACATTAACTTCATACATTTTTGAAAATGGTTCTGATAATTTAAGAATGGTTCCTCCCTTCACTTCCTGTTTGTTTGAAAATGGTTCCGACAATTTAAGAATGGTTTCTCCACTCACTTTGTACATGTTTGAAGGTGGTTATGATAATATAAGAATGGTTCTTCCATTTACTTATTGCATGTTTGAAAATGGTTCAGGTAATTTAAGAATGCTCGTTTAAGAATGGTTCTTACCCTCAATTTGTTTATGATTAAGAACAGTTTCTCCCGCCATTGAATTTTGTTTCCCCTCTCCTTTATTGCTGTCCTTTCTTGCAATGCATTCATTTTCCTCTTCCTCCTGTTCTTTCTGGGCTCTTCCGCTGATGAGCATAGAAACCAGCTCGTAGACCCGCTTTCATCCGCCAACGCTAATCGACCTTTTGCACAAGACTCCCCCAAAAGGGGGAAGAGGCAAAATGCGGCCCTCATTACTCTGCAGAAAGTAGAGGATCTCACCCTCAAGGAGGACTTCGCCCATACTAGGGATGAAAACGGAAACAAATGAAATAAGAGCCCAGATCTCCCTCGATGTTTTGCCAAACTTTATTGTGACAACTCAATTAAACACGAACATATTGGGGAAGGGGGAGTTAGAGGCACAATAGCAACGAAGAAAATGCTCTTAATAAAGAGAGAGATAGAGAGGAGGGAGTAAGCATCATCACTAACTCTATAATTTGAGAAGGGGATTTTTTTTAGTATTTGGATAATAATTTCATCTTAGTTGGGTTATGACTTCTGCTTTTTTTCTCAAAGTTATTTCTAATGATTCTTTTATAATATCAAAAAACAAAATGGTAGAGGTAAAAAATAAATATAAGTATCGAAATTTTGTGAATTTTTTAAAACTCAAAGAATTACAAATGGTAAAGTTCGGAAAATTTATTAAAATTTAACCTTGGCTGATTTTTTGAGATTTTAAAGTTTAATCTTAGTAGCGAAGCTATTGCCTAGTATGCTATACTATAGCTCTATATGTATATCACATATAAAATCATTTAGACAATTAGCTTGATTAATACAAGAAACAATGATTGTTAACTTTTGGGGGCCACCTGCGCATTACTGTAATAAATTAATCTCCATCGCAGCTCTCAATTTTCTTATGCCATTTCTAATTAAATTTGCCAAGTGTTTATTGCGATGAGGATTATTCCATTTTTTTAGGTATAAAAAAGAAGAAAATCAATAAAAAAAAATAATCTGCAGCATACATTAGTAAAGGAAAGATGGATGGGCCGAATTTATATATCCAAGCTAGTTTCCTTCAAGGGGGATGCCTAAGTCCAACCTTCTATTCAATGTATGTTGCAGACATCCCAGCCTGCTACAACCCCAACAGCTTTAATTTGCAATTCGCGTAAGATACCATGCAGATTATTCAATGTGTACATAAGAACGCGCCTATGCTAGCTCAAATGACTGTCACGGAAATAGACAACATTAATGAGCACGAAGTTAAATGGAAAATCCAGACCAACAACGATAAATTCCGAAGAGTACCATTAGGGAGAAACAATTTAGCAGATCCAAGGGTGGGGAGATAAACGTTATCTCTACACGATAATGTACAATGTAATTGGTTCGAAAATCACTCCAATCGAGTACAAGAAGCACGTGAGAGATCGGGACTCTAAAACTTTCCAGACAGTCAAAAGTCTATATAGGTTCAGAAACCTCCGTGAGAAGTCATACACGGCAATGAACACTGGACAGGGTAACGCTGGTGTAATACCCCATCCCAACTCTCTATTGCACCTATAACGCATCAAAACAACATATACAACGGCTACATTATAAATGATTATACATCATAACATACACAAGACGGAGAGTGAAGAAAAGACAGGTGGACATCCCCAGAACAGTGAGCATCGAACCCATAAACAACTACATCGAAATAAAAGAGGGAGGAAGAGATGAAAGGATGGCCCTCAATCTTGGAGATGACATAAGGGCACTCCTACAATGCCCTAAGAAAGACGGAAGACCAGCAAGGTTTCCAAGCAGCGTCTCTATGCCACAACAAGAGAGAAAAGAGGCGCTATACACATAAGAAAACCAAAGGGAGGGTAGAAATATGAACAACCTAACTTGCCCTAACCATCGAAATCGAAATCCGAATAAGACAACTTACCCGAAATTGGAATATCTAAACCCGACTTAAACAACAAATCAGCCGAAAGATCAAACATGTATCTAAGAAAGACAAAAAAACCAAAACAATCCGATATTTACTCGTGCAAAAGAGAAAGACAAAACAAAAGAATAAGGCAAAAATATGACTACAACAGCTTGAACGCCACTAAAAATTAGCTAAATAACAAATTAAATACATAATATTAACTAAGCACATTTCCCCAATTTTGTCCCTTTCTCACTAATATTAACTTTACTACTTCAACCAATACAAATACAACGTAATAAGAAGTAACATTTCTTCTTAATCTTTTTCTCATCACTCCTCTTGATGATCTTATTCAAGGTCAGTAAATAATTATTATCCTAACCATAAAATCTATATAAAACCAAGATAAAATTGATATAGAATTGTTCTTAACATGCCAATAAATACTGAAAAGTATTTCCAGTTCTATCTTTTCCATTAGTACCTGTCGACCATAACCCCATCGTATCCTTATTTCACAGAACTGGTGCCGTCTTGAGAATGTCTAACAACAGCTCTCAGAAAACCTCCCCATCAAATAGCCTGAAGGTGAAGCAAGAATTAGCAAAGGCTTTTAGAACCATCTAGCAAAGATCTCTTTTTCCCAAGTCGCCAGTTTATAAGGAACGTAACAACAAAAAAAAGAAGATTAACTGCTCTATTTTATGTCGGTTTTGCAGAGGTTTTTTTTTTAGGACTGAAGGCGTCTGACAATGATTTCATGGAAGGCATTGTTGACGCGTGGTGCTTTTAGCACCATCACTCGGTGCAGAAGAATTTTTAGCACCTTTGTAGCAATGTGCTCGCGAGTGGGTGCGTAAAACTTAACTAGGGACAATCCATTAGCACCAAGTGTCCGTCGAGCCGAAAAATGAGAGATAGCAGACACCTCAGGCGCTCCACAACAGACTAATGCAATTCTTTTCTTTCACTCACTGTTGTGTGGAATTCAGTCAACGGAGAATTTCACTGAGTCGTTGAGTAAAATAAATCAAACATTGGCGCTCTTTATCTAGAATATGTTCATTGAGGGAAAGAAAAATGGAAATGTAAGAAAGAGAAGTGAATAGAGTAAGGAGAGACAGGGTTAAAGTTTTCAGCATACAATTGGATTATCTAGCAACTTAAACTCATCTTTTCATGTAAATCGAACTGACGAATACAGGTTTAGACCCATTCATTAATTAACCGAATAAGGATTAAATATTTGTTATATTCTGGAAAAAAATGATACATTCCAACTCCTATGGCTCACCACACGCAAATATGCATAATGCCACACACAACCCGAACTCACAATAACACACAAGTGGAAAATGAGAGAAGTGGAAAACGCGAAACGTGAAGTGAATCAGGGGATAAATCAAGGACGTAAACACTTCGTGAGAAGAAGCGAATATACGAAGAAATGTGGGTGAAAAGAGAAGGGGGGGAGTTATGGATAGATATGTATGTAGGTGTGATTTCTCATTAGGATAAATACTGGACGTAATAGAGAAGGAAGGGGGGCGAAACATTGATTGATAAAGGATACACAACTGGAGACAAGTTTGAAACCCCCCTTATCATGTTTTTATTATTTATCCTTCTTTTTCGTAATCTCTTTCACTCTCTCATTCTCTCTCTTTCTCTTTCTCTGTGTTTTTCTCGGGCTCTCTCTCTCTCTCGATTTCTCTGTCTCTCGGCCAGTAAGTTTTTAGTGCGTACCATTGGGATAGTTGAATCTAGATTAACTAAGAATAGCTAAGTTTCATCATCGAATGATTGCCTCCTTGGCATGAGCTGCAAGACCTCTATCAGTCTATCTCTCTCTCTCTCTCTCTCTCTCTCTATATATATATATATATATATATATATATATATATATATATATATATATATATATATATATATCTTACTCTCTCTCTCGAGAAAGTAGAGGGAGAGGTGACGCCCCCTTGTCGTGGGAAGAGAGCTTGTGTGTACCTTTGACTTTTCGAGCTATGTCGGCGGGGGTAACTCTCTTCTGGGTAACCCTGGTAGGGCTTTCTTTGTTGATTTGGTCGAAAACGAAGTTCCAGACTAGGTGCATCCTTCCTATTTCTACTCTATCCTTCTCCTTTTTGAGTTTATCTTATCTCTTCCCCTTTTACACAAAAAGAAAAAAAACAAAAAAACCTACTCCTATCATGTCACTTTTACCCTTTTTTCCTTCTATCTACATATAAGGACCTGGCAGCTACCTCATGCGTCAGAAGAGAAGCTTTGGAACCTCTATAAACAACGCCAATCGACGCTCACTGGTTGCAAGAGACTAGGACTAGAGATGTCCTAGGCGTTGGGGCACGATGAATTGGATGAGGGTAGTGCCCGGTTAACTCCTTCCCTGGCGCGTAATTATTGACCATCCCAGTGACCGTTGACGGGTGCCTCTGGTAGCATCAGTCTAGGGTGACGGCCCTTTGTTCCCAGGTTGGTTGCCAAGCCAATGAAAAGCCTTGGGTCCAGTCTCTTGGTGTGGTGGGATATCCATTGGACGCTACTCCGAGATCCTGGATGTCGTGAAGGGAACTAGTAGGAGTTTAGTACGGTGCGTGCTCCGTTGTTCACCTGGTGAGAAATCGATGGCCTCTTCGGTGACCGTCAGTGCTGCTTGGTTGGGAGCCACGGCACGCCGAGATTTGACGACTCGGTCGGACGAACAGCAGCACAGGGAGCGTGCCTTCTGAAAGATTTGAAACGTCTCCGATGGATAGGCGGGAGCGACTCACGAGGGGCGAACTCACCAACCCCTTTCTTTTTTATTGAGTGGTCGCAAAGTATTCAGAGATATTCAGTGTTCAGCATGACTGGAAAGAAAGGACCAGCTGCTCTTAAATACACATGTTCAGTGTGCAAAAAGGACAAGTGGTGGGTAGATTTCCCGGAGGGGTGTTACTCCAAATGCCATCCGGCAAGTATCTGCACTGACTGTGTCCTTAAAGGAGAAGTCCAAGAGCTCAAGGATCTATATAGATTATCTGAAGAAAAATCTAAAGAACTGGAGAGGACAGGATCGTCAAGTTGTCCTCAAGACTAGAGGTCCAGTCGGCTACCGATGTATCTCCCACCGACGAGGGTGGATCCGCCGACAAGACCCTCTCCCAAGAAGCGAGCACTGCATCGCCAGTGCCACAGCAGCCTTCCAACATCCCAGAGCTGGAGTCAGCTGCTGCGAGACTGGCTCAACGGGCCCCAAAGAAGAACACAAAGAGGAAGAAAGGAAATAAAAAGGAAGTGAAGGTAGAAACAGAAGAAGAAAAAGCAGAAACAGAAGTTAAACCAGAGTAAGATAGGAAAAAAGAAAGAAAAAGAAAATGAAGAAAAATATGAAGAAGAAAGAGGAAACAGAGAAGTCGCTTCCTAAAGGGAAGACTCTGTCCCCTTCAGCCAAATGTGCGAGGGTCGACCTTATCGGTGATTCTCAATCAAGGGATCTGCAACCCATGCTAGCCGCCTTCCTTCGCACCAGTGTGAGGGTAAGCTGCCTCCCACAACGTGGGAACCACCAGATACGTATAGAGGCTAAGAAATCTCAGATTTCTGAGAGTTCAGTCGTTGACCTGATGGCAAGTGGCAACGACCTATACCTCAGACGAGGTAGGGTAGGCCCTACAGGCGAGATCCTTTAGACGGTCATGGAGGCTGTGGGTTGAAAACCCGCAAACGTGTCGTGGTCGGGATGCTCTCGAGAAGAGGTCCAAGCCGGATCGCTCACTCGAGGAACGTCGCATTGAACCGACGACTAGCAGATTTATATACGGCGGGAGGGGTGTTTTTTGTCCAACCCTACCGCATCTTTTATGGTAGGAATGATCTCTATTAAAAGGATTGGGTGCACCTTTCCTTTAAAGGAAAGGCTGTACTCTCAAACCTGATACAGGATGTCGTTGAGCAGAGTCAGAGGACGGTCCCGCCCAAAGTGAGGGCGGACGTGCACCAGTACGCCAAAGTCACCCCTGGAACGACCTTCGCAGAGGTCGCTCGAAAGGGTGCCACCACACCACCAAAAGAGAATAGAGAGACAAGTAAGACGGGAAACGGAAGAGCGTAGGGAGTTCCACATTTGGGGAACTTCCTGATAGTTCTGTTTAATGCGAGGTCAATCAGAAACAAGTTTCTTGAACTTCGTGGCCTCGTAGCGACGGAATAACCTGAAATGGTGGTCATAACAGAGTCATGGGTAAAAACCTCAAACCGAGATTTTGAAGGTGAATTCACGATTCCAGTTTTCCAACTCTTCCTAAAGATAGGCCAGACAGAGAGAGTGGCGGTGTGATGTTGTATATCAAGCATAGGCTTAAATCAACGAACTGCAACATTGTATCCGACCACGAGCTACTAGGTGTTGACCTAGACATGGGTCCTGCCAAATTCAGGACCCTGGTGCTTTACAGACCCCCTACCCAACTCGTTGAAAAGGACAGGGATTTGTACCGGCTGCTGGGTGAACTTGTACAAGGCAGAGTGTGTATCGCCATGGGTGATTTCAACACCCAATTTGACTGGGAAACGAGAGAAACCTGTGGCGAGAACGCACCACTTCTGGAGTTTGCGAACAACAAGTTCCTGACTCAATGAGTGAGAGAGCCGAGGAGAGGCAATAATAACCTCGACTTGGTTTTCACCTCTGAGGATGACATCGTTGAGGATCTCTCTGTAGGCGAAGAGATCTGTGGTAGTGATCACCGACTAGTTAGATTTATAGTCAAGGTCCCCAAGGTACAGTCTGCGAATGGTAAATCGAGGAAACTTGATTTAACAAGAGCAGACTTTGCAGGTCTTCGTGATAGATTGACTGATGTAAGGCTAGAAGTGTGAGAGGGTGTTGAAGATTCATGGAATAGATTCAAAACTACGTTCATGAGTCTTCAATCACGATTCATCCCTTTGAAAAGCCTCCGTCGCTCTTCTGTTCAGCCGAAGTGGCTTAATCGAGAAATTGGTCAACTGCTGAGAGAGAAAATAACGGTGTACCGGCAGTCAAAGATTTCTGGAGATTTTGACGAGTACCGTAGGCTAGCTAGGAGAGTGATGTCCAGCATAAGGGCGGCAAAGCGTGCCGAGGAGTTCCGAGTGGCGAGACTTTGCAAGGAGAATCTCAAAGAGTTCTTTAGTTATGTAAACAGCCGTAAGCCAATCCATAGCACGACTGGCCCTTTAATGAATGAGAGGGTGCATTAAAACACTCAGATGCAGAAAATGCTAACCTCCTGGACGACTACTTCTCTTCAATATTTACTAAAGAGAGTGGTCCCATCCCTCAGCCCACAGATCCCTACTTGGGTAAAAAGCTGGAGGAAATGGACTTCACTCAGGGATAAATAGTACAAAAAAGATAACTGATCTAAAGACGAATAAGTCCCCTGGCCCGGACAGGTTTCTACCTAAAGTTTTGAAAGAAGTTCGCGATGAAGTGTCACGACATTTGAGCACAATATTCAACATGTCAATCCAGACCAGATGCGTTCCTTGAGACTGGCGTGAAGCGGAGGAAACTTCTCTCTTCAAGAAACGAGACCCTAGGCAGCTGTAGAACTACCGACCTATTATATTAACAACAATAGTCGGTAAAATCATGGAAAGCATTTTGATAGACAAAATGACGTCATATTTAGAGTCTAACTTGCGATTGAGGAATTTTCAGCATGGGTTCCGAAGGCACCAGTCATGCCTAACGAATCTTGTGGAATTCTTCCACTTCGTTTTTAGTGAGCACGACCGAGATAAGGTGGTGGATATTATCTACTTAGACTGTGAAAAAGCCTTCGATAAGGTACCACACCGCTGCCTCCTTCGGAAAGTGCGTTCGCTGGGCGTAGACGGAAATGTAGCAAGTTGGATAGAGAACTGGCTAAATGGCAGACGGCAACAGGTAGTGTTAAATGGGCAGGCTTCTGAGTGGGTGCCCGTTACTAGCAGTATTCCTCAAAGTTCTGACCTGGGACCACTACTATTCATCATCTACGTCAACGACATGGACGGTGACATGGTTGCCAAGATTTCTAAATTTGCCGATGATATCAAGCTTGGTATGAACGTCACAAAGGAAGGAAATACTTCCCGCCTTCAAGATGATCTTGGGAAGATTGGGGAGTGGTCCGACACGTGGCAAATGCAATTTAACGTGAACAAATGCAAAGTGATGCATATCGGCCTCCAAAACCCCAAATCTCAGTATATCCTTAAGGGCACTGCTATTGAATTCACCGACACTGAGAAGGACTTGGGTGTAACAATCACTAGTGACCTAAAGTTCTCGAAACAGTGCATTGAGGCAGAGAAAAAGGCCCAAAAGTTGCTAGGCTACATAAAGCGACAGTTTGAATATCGGAACAAGGAGATAGTACTGTGTTTGTACAAATCACTTGTCCGACCGCACCTGGAGTATGACGTACATTTTTGGAGTCCTTCGTTTCGAAATGTGTTTGCGAAATTGGAACGTGTGCACGTCAGGGCAACCAAACTGATTCCCTCTATCAGACATTAAGGTTATGAAGATAGATTAATGGAATTATATCTGTTATCGTTGGAAACGCGGAGACTGCGTGGTCAGCTTATCGAAGTTTTTAAAATACTTCGAGGCTTCGATAATGTAGACTACACGGATATTTTCCAACTTAGTGAGGGCAGAACGAGAAATCAAGGCTACAAACTTGAACTGAAGCGTTACAACCGTGATTTGTGTGGTAAATTTGTCACATAAAGCATCTGCGGTAGCTGGAACGCACTTCCAGTGGAAGTTGTCAACAGCAATTCTGTTGATCAGTTCAAGTCAAGACTGAACAATGTCTTGAAAAGTAGCCGTGTGGGCACTTAAGTCTTTGTGCAGAACTGTGCCTGTTTAACTGTTAACCCAAAGCATCTGCGGTAGCTGGAACGCACTTCCAGTGGAAGTTGTCAACAGCAATTCTGTTGATCAGTTCAAGTCAAGACTGGAAAATGTCTTGAAAAGTAGCCGTGTGGGCACTTAAGTCTTTGTGCAGAACTGTGCCTGTTCAACTGTTAACCCAAAGGTACCCTCTTTGAATGAACCTTAAGGTCTCCTAGGGTACTTCTTGTCCTTGTAGCCCCTTATATATCTATCTCTCTCTCTCTCTCTCTCTCTCTCTCTCTCTCTCTCTCTCTAGTATGGAATTGTGGTAATTCCAATTTGTAACCGTGGTTACATGGAGCATTTGTGTTGAGCGCAAATGCTACACGTAACCACCGTTACAAACTGGAATTACCACAATTCCATACTAGCATCTTCGGCAGCTTCTTCTCGTAAAAAATCCTCGAAACGTGGAACCGTCTACCGCCAGAAGTGGTAAACCAGTTTGTCAGTCGAACAGTTCAAATCTCGACTTGACAAGATAATCCACACCTTGACCTAGATGGTACCACGTTGGTATAGATTAGAGACAAGTAGATAGGTTTCAACTTTTTTATAAAAATTTCCTGATTCTGTTCATTTTCTCAGCATATTTATGTATTGTTTCCGCTTTCTGGCCCGCAAATGCGGGTGGGAGAGGTAGGTGGGGAGAGCTTTAATCTATGCTATACTTTCTCTTATGCTATAGGTCAGGGAATAGGTTTTCAACCAGTGTGCCGCGGCACCTAGGAATGCCGCGAGATAAACAAAGGATTCTGCGAGATTCAGGAAAAGATTGAATATATACAAAATTTTATACTGCTAAATGCATACATAAATCGTGATAAATCGAGATTTAGCCATTTGAAAATGTTTTGAACCCAAATTTACAACTGATAAATGATATGAACAACATATCACAGTCACGTGATGGCAGAATACACTGGGAATCCAACATATATACACAGCCTCACTACGTTCAATACCCATTGCCATGATAATATATATTTCCTTTATTAGTACTGAGACACTCTCTGCCTTCCTCACGTGCAGGTTATGACGAGCTGGCTGTGCCTCGCTTCTCACGTACACAATACCCATACACATACACATACCACCATCAGTATCTCCCCAAAATAACGTACACACAATGTTCGTTGAGCCATAGGATGAGGAAGGGAGAATAATAGATGATTTTTGGTTTTTGAATTTTTCTGTCGCAGAGTAGGAGAGGGTTCATAACTATGGAAAAGTTCGTACTAAAGAAGCGAAAACGCAAGAAAGAAGATTAAAATCAAATAGTCAGTCACTCCAGTGCTTACTGCTTGTTCAAATTCGACCTCAAATAATGTAAGTGTTCCTCGTCTATCTGGTCAAAATTTAGTAAGGTGAAAGAAGCCCCTCTTATAAAGAAACAGACATATGATGATTCCTACTTAGCACATGGTTTTGTATCAAACAATGATGGAGATAATCCTCGCCCTGTGTGTATGGTATGTGAAGATACACTCAAGAATGAAGCCATGGTACCTAGCAAACTGAAGCGGTACTCACTACCAAACACCCTGATGTGTCACAGAAAGGCGTGCATTAATTTTCTCGTTTGTTAGAAAGGAAGAAAATGGCACCTAATAAAATAGCCAAAAGAGTAACCATAGCAATAAAAATGAAGCCTCATACAATTGGTGAACAAATTATTATCCCTGCATGTTACATAATTATTGAAACAATACTTGGCAAAGAAGCTCAGGTTCAGATTTCTAAAGTACCTCTCTCCAATAGCACAATCAGTCGTAGGATAGCTGAACTTTCAGTCGATAGCAATGAACAAGTTGTGCAGCGGATTGTAACAAATACAAAATTCGCTTGGCAGGTAGATGAGAGTACGGACATAGCTGGTAAATGTCAATTGCTTGTTTTTTTCAGATTCCTTGATGAAGGAGTTGTAGAGCAGTTTTGTTTTGCGAAGAACTACAGACCACATCCACTGGGGAGGAGATTTTTGCAACCGTAACATCGTATCTCAGTGACCATAGACTTTCATGGGAAGACTGTTGTAACATATGTACTGATGGTACGCCATTGATGATAGGGAAGTACAACGGGGTCATCACCATAACACTGAAAGAAAATCTATCTAATATTACAACCTACTGTTTCCTGCATAGATATACATTGGTTGAAAAAACATGTAGTGAAGAGCTAAATAAAGTTTTGAACCAGACGGTCAAGATGGTGAATTTCATAAAATCCCGACCCTTTTTCAAAAGATATGCCAGGATATGAGTGCAGCTAACATCTCCCTAGTGTTGCATACTGATGTAAGGTTGATATCCCGAGGTCGTGTGCTGAACCGGGTTCTCGAACTCAAAGATGAACTAGGAGTATTTTTTGAACAGGAGAAACAAGATGCATTCCTCAGTCTACTTCAAAATCGTTCTTAGTGTTTGAAGCCGTCATTCTTGGCTGATATTTTCATGAAGCTTAATGAATTAAATCTCTCGAGTGCAGGGGAGACTGGAGACAATAGTTACATCAAGTAACAAAATGAAAGGTTTCCAGAGAAAGTTATATGCATGGAAGTTAGTTGTTCAAAAGGACGACCTATAAAACTTTCCTTCTCTCTTAAGCAAACAAGAAATAATACTATTGGAAGTCTCAAAGATCTCATTCTACGTCACTTGCTCCGGCTGAGAGAAGCAGTTGATTTTTATTTCCCTTCCCTTTCTACATAGAATTTTGACTGGATTGTATCACCCTTCGAACAGCATTATCAGCAATTAAACCTAATATTATGAGTTCGTGTTCCAAGCGGCCATCTCAGGTTTCGCATTGATAAATGCATGGTTCATATTGTGGGATATTTTGCTATCTTACTACTGATAATCACATTTTATATGGCATGCTGTTCTTTTTTATTATTAATAAAGCACTATGTGGTTTTCATATACTTATGAGAGCATTAAAATTACTAAAAAATAACTTGGAAAGGTTGAGAGCTTGACTACAACACCATATGAAAAAGGTTGAGAACCACTGCCATTTGAGGAAGAGCACTTTAATGGGCAATGGGGGGGGGGAAACAATATAGGCAAACGAGATTTTCTAATAAGGGTGCCGGAAAATCTGAAAAGCTTGGCAAGGGTGCAGCGAGCATCAAAAGGTTGAGAACCACTGGGTTAGTGCCCTCCCAAAATAGTATCTCCAAGGTATGGTAAGCAATGTCCTTTGAGGTACTACTTTTCCTTGTGACTCCTTGTGACTCTCAGTCTTAGTCTCTGTAGAAGAAGTTATTGAAAAGGATGACAAGGGGGAAAAGATGATAGAGAAGAAGAAGAAGAAGAGGAAGAAGAAAAAAAAGACTGAAAAGAACATGACGGGGAAGAGAGAGGAATCGGAGAGCTTGCCTCAGAAAATAAAGACTTCGAGCTCAGCAGGCAAATATGCCAGGGTCAGCTTTGTGGGTGATTCCCAGGCACGGGGCCTGCAGCCCATGCTAGCGGCCCGCCTTCGCACAAGCGTTAAGGTAAGCTGCCTCCCAGGCTGTGGGAATAAGCAGGTAAGAGCTGAGGCCGAGAAGTCTCAGATTTCTGAGACTTCAGTCGTTGCCCTTATGGTAAGTGGCAATGACCTCTACCTCAGAGGAGGTAGGGTAGGCCCTACAGGCGAGATTACGAAGACGGTTATGGGCGCTGTCGACGACTGTGGATTGAAAACCCTCAGGCGCGTCGTGGTGGGGATGCTCCCGAGGTGGGGTCCAAGCCGGACTGCCCACGTGAGGAACATTTCGCTAAACCGGTGCCTTGCAGACCTCTGTACGGCGGAGGGGGTCTGTTTTGTCGACCCGTACGCCGTATTCTATGATAGAAAAGACCTCTACCAAAGGGACGCGGTGCACCTCTCCTTTAAGGGCAAGGCTTTCCTAGCCAACCTCATCCAGGATGTCGTGGAGCGCACCCAAAGGAGTGTCCGGCCCATTGAAAAGGCGGACGTACGCCAGTACGCCCGAGTCACTCCCCAAACAATCTTCTCGGAGATTGTCAAAAATGGTCCCACCACGACAACAAAGAAGCCGGGAAACGAAAGAGTATAAGGGGTTCTACATTAGAGGACTCCCTGAAAGTTCTTCTGTTCAATGCGAGGTCAATCAGGAACAAGTTTCCTGAGCTCCGTGGCCTCGTAGCGACGGAAGAACCCGAAATGGTAGCCATAATAGAATCGCAGATAAAATCTCAAACCGAGACTTTGAAGGCGAATTCACGGTTCCTGGCTACCAACTTTTCCACAAAGATAGGCCAGACAGAGAGGGTGGCGGTGTAATGTTGTATGTCAAGGATACAATCGAATCTACAAACTCCAACATTATATCCGATCACGAGCTCCTAGGCGTTGACCTAGAGATAGGTCCTGTCAGATACAGGACCCTAGTGCTTTACAGACACCCTTACCAACCCGTTGAGAAGGACAGGGAACTGTACCAGCTGCTGGGTGAGCTTGTTCAAGGCAGAGTGTGCATCGTTATGGGCAACTTCAACAGACAAGTTGACTGGGAAACCAGAGCAGCCTGTGGCGAGAGCGCGCTACTCCTGGAGTTCGCCAACAACGAGTTCCTCACTCAATGGGTCAGAGAACCGACGAGAGAAGACAATATCCTCGACTTAGTCTTCACCTCTGAGGATGATATCGTTGAGGATGTCTCTGTAGTCGAAGAGCTCGGTGGCAGTGATCACCAGCTAGTTAGATTTAGCGTCAAGATCCCGAAGGTAAGGTCTGTTGCCAGTCAATCAAGGAAACTTGACTTGAGAAGAGCAGACTTTACAAGTCTTCATGCTGGGTTGACTGATGTAAGGCTAGCGGTATGTGAAGAGGTTGAGGATTCGTGGAAAAATTTCAAAAATAAGTTCATGAGTCTTCAATTAAGTTGCATCCCTCTGAAATGCCTCCGTAGGTCTTCTGTTCAACCAAAGTGGTTTAATCGAGAAATCGACCAACTGCTTAGGAAGAAGAAAAATGCGTACCGGCGATCGAAGATCTCGGGTGCCTCTGACGAGTACCGGAGGCTAGCCAGGAGAGTGAAGTCCAGCATAAAGGTGGCTAAGCGTACTGAGGAACTCCGAGTGGCGAGACTCTGCAAGGAGAATCCCAAGGAGTTCTTCGGCTATGTAAATAGCTGTAAACCAATCCATCGTAGGATTAGGCCCTTAGTGGACGAGGAGGGTGCATTAACTCACTAAGATGCAGAAAATGCTAACCTTCTCAATGACTACTTCTCTTCAGTGTTTACTAAAGAGTGTGGTCCCATCCCCCAGCCCACGGATTCCTACTCGGGAGAAAAGCTGGAGGCAATGGACTTCACCGAAGGAGAAATAAAGAAAAAAATCGCTGACCTAAAGACGAATAAGTCCCCTGGACCGGACGGGTTTCTATCCAAGGTGTTGAAGGAAGTGTGCGATGAAGTATCACGACATCTGTGCGCTATCTTTAACATGTCAATCCGGACCGGATGCGTTCCTAGAGACTGGCGTGAGGCGGAGGTGACTCCGATCTTCAAGAAAGGAGACCCCAGCCATCCGTCAAACTACCAACCCATCAGTTTGACTTCGATAGTCGGTAAACTTATGGAAAGCATCATAGTGGACAAGATAACGTCTTATTTAGAGTCAAATCTGCTACTGAGGAGTTCCCAACACGGCTTCCGAAGGCAACGGTCATGCCTGACGAACCTTGTGGAATTCTTACACTTCGTCTTCAGTGAGCACGATCGGGATAAGGAGGTGGATGTGGTGTACTTAGACTTTCAGAAAGCCTTTGATAAGGTACCACACCACCGCCTTCTCCGGAAAGTGCGAGCGCTGGGCATAGACGGAAAAGTAGCCGGCTGGATCGAGAACTGGTGAAGTGGCAGACGGCAACGGGTGGTGGTGAATGGACAGGCTTCTGAGTGGGGGCCCATTACTAGCGGGGTGCCTCAAGGTTCTGTCTTGGGACCACTACTATTCATCATCTACGTCAACGACATGGACGGTGACATGGTTGCCAAGATTTCCAAATTTGCCGACGATACCAATCTTGGTATGAACGTTGCAAAGGATGGAAATACTGCCCGCCTGCAGGGAGATCTTGGGAAGATTGGGGAGTGGTCCGACACGTGGCAAATGCCTTTTAACGTGGGGAAATGCAAAGTAATGCATATCGGCCACAGAAACCTCCAATCTTAGAATATCCTTAAGGGCACTGCTCTTGAATCGAGTGACACTGAGAAAGACTTGGGTGTAACTATCCCTAGCAACCTCAGGTTCTCGAAACAGTGCATCGAGGCAGAGAAGAAAGCCCAAAGGATGCTAGGCTATATTAAGCGCCAGTTTGGATATCGGAACCAGGAGATTGTACTGTGCTTGTACAACTCACTTGTCCGACCGCAACTGGAGTAAGCCGTACAATTTTGGAGTCCTTCATTGCAAAATGACATCGCGAGATTGAAACACCTACAAGCCAGGGCAACCAAGCTGATTCCCTCTATTCGACATAAAAGTTATGAGGATAGACTAAGGGAATTAGATCTGTTCTCGTCGGAAACCCGTTGACTGCGTGGTCAGTTCATCGAAGTTTTCAAAATACTTCGAGGGTTCGACAATGTTGACTACCGAGATATTTTCACACTGAGTGAGAACAGAACGCGCAATCACGGCTTCAAACTTGAACTGAAGCGTTACAACCGCAATATGTGTGGAAATTTTTTCACTTGCAGTATCTGCGGTAAGTAGAACGCACTTCCAGTAGAAGTTGTCAACAGTGAATCTGTTGACCACTGGTCGTTTAGGGACGCAAAACAATTGAGCAGCCATGTGCCCGCTCGATTGCTAGTCCAAAGGTACCCTCCTTGAATGGACTGAAAGGTCTCTAGGGTACCTTCTTTCCTTGTTGTTACTCCTTGTTGTTACTCTCTCTCTCTCTCTCTCTCTCATAGCCATAACTGAGACCCATCTTAATTTGGTATAAAAAACTTAATATGTGAATACATGCTAGAAGGCTATAGATTATTTTACAAAAACAGGGCCAATGGAAGGCTTGGAGGAGGAGTGGGACTATATATAAGATCAGAATTAAAAGTAACTGAGGTAGAACTTACAAATAATGAAGTGGAGCTGATCTGTGTTAAACTACATTTACGAGATTTTAAAATAAACATAAGCACTGTTTACCGTCGCCCAAATACTACCGTTAATGAAGACCTGGAAATATATAGAATCTTAAAAGAAACATTACACGAGGAACAAACGCTATTACTGGGAGATTTTAATTTACCTAATATCTGCTGGGACTTGAATATAGGGACTAGCCAACAAGAAAAATTAATGACAAATTTCATCGATACTAATTATTTACACCAATGCGTAAGGGAGCCAACCAGAGGAAATAATATACTAGAACTAGTTATTGCATCCCAGGAAAATTTAATATCAACTCTGGCCGTAGCGGAACATATAGGTACATGTGACCATAAACTAATCCGCTTTGATCTTAATGCCAGGTATTCAACTACCAATAACTATTCAAAAGTACCAGACTACAGTAAAGCTAACTTAGAGGGCCTCAGAGAAGCCCTGGAAATATTCACGAGCAGCTGATAGAAATAGAAGATGTAAATCAACTTTGGAATAAATTTAAAGAACTATTTTTTATAGCCCAAGAAAACCATGTTCCTCTTAAGACAAGGAATAGTAACGCGAATAGAGGCAAGCCGCCGTGGTTTAATAATGACATCCAACGAGCAATTAGAGATAGGAACCGTCTCCACACATTATTAAAACACAATAGAAGCTATCAAGTTAAGCAACAATATAACACTAGCAGAAGAAAGGTTAAAACACTCATAAGATCAACGAAACGTCAATACGAAATCGAGATAGCGAAAGCAAGCACCACTAATCCCAAACACTTCTATACTTATATCAATAGAAATAGGCAAATGAGAAGCGGGATTGGCCCCTTGAAAAACCAGTTGGGTGAAATTATTTCAGATGATATGGGTATGGCTAATATCTTAAATGAGTTTTTTAGTTCAGTCTTCACCTTAGGATATACTAATAACGATAACAACGAGTCTATACAGGTCAGACACCCATCACTAAGGAGCCTGGAAGTAAATCCGCAACTAGTAATTGATAAAGTAAAGAAAATGAACTCGTACAAGACTCCTGGTCCTGAAAAATTTTACCCGAGAATCTTAAAACATGTCCATAATGAGTTAGCAGAGTCACTTGCTCTCATTTTTAACAAATCTCTCGAGCATGGGGTCGTCCCTGATGATTGGAGGGAAGCTAACGTCACACCTATCTTTAAGAAGGGATGTAAAAACCGAGCCAGTAATTACAGACCCATTAGCTTAACCTCAATAGTTGGAAAGTTGCTCGAAACGATCATTAGAGACAAGCTAGTAGAGTTCCTCGAAAACAATAACCATATACGAGATAGCCAGCATGGTTTTAGGTCTAAGAGATCGTGCTTAACAAACCTAATTGACTTTTACCATAACCTTTTCAACCTATATAACGATACTAAATCATTAGATATAATTTACCTAGATTTCAAAAAGGCATTTGACAAAATTCCCCATCAGAAACTCATGAACAAAGTGCGTACGCTAGGAATTAACGGTAATATATACGGATGGATTAGTAGCTGGTTAAAAAACAGGAAGCAGAGAGTGATAATAAATGGCGTGGAATCGGACTGGGTATCTGTTACCAGCGGTGTTCCCCAGGGATCAGTCCTGGGACCTATTTTATTTACTATATACATCAATGACATAGACGTTGAAATAAATAATATCATATCTAAATTTGCAGATGACACAAAAATAGGTAACTCAGTATTATGCGAAGAGGACAAGGCTAGCCTGCAAGCTGATATAAATAAAATTACCGAATGGTCTGAGAAATGGCAAATGCCATTTAATATCGACAAATGCCAAATCCTTCAGTGCGGAACAAAAAACAAAAAATACACCTATACAATGCAAGGCGGCTTAATAAACACAACCCCGCAGGTTAAAGATTTAGGAGTAATAATTACAGAAAACTTAAAAACATCAAACCAATGCGCAGCTGCTGCAAACAAAGCTAACACAGCACTAGGATTTATAAAAAGAAACTTTACTTATAAAAGCGAGGAGATAATTATGCCACTATATAAAAGTATTGTCAGGCCCCATCTCGAATACGCTGTACAGTTCTTGGCCCCTTACTTAATAAAAGACATAAATAAATTAGAAGCTGTACAACACAGAGCGACAAAACTTATCCCGTCAGTACGTAACAAACCTTACCACGAGAGGCTAAAAAAACTCAATCTATTTTCCGTCAGAAAACGAAGACTAAGGGGGCAGCTTATAGAGTGTTTCAAAATACTTAAAGGATTTAACAACGTTAATGCTAATAACTTGTTCACACTGACAGGGGAGTGTCCCACCCGTGGACATGATTCAAAACTTCAGGGTAAAAGAGCCACTATGGATGTAATAAAAAACTTCTTCACTTACTAGATTATTAATGATTGGAATAATTTGCTAAACGAGGTAGTGGACAACAGCACTATAGATTCATTTAAAATGAGATTAGACAAACACTTAACAAATATTGGAATTGTTTAGCATAAGCTACAAAATAAAATAATATTACAAAAATATAACTCTTTCAGGTGTATGTAAGTGGTTTTCACATTCATTTCATTTAATTACTATTCAATGCAAATTTCCTTCAGGTACTGTCTTCTTACACCTGCAAGGTACTTTTACAAAATTATTTTATGTACGGCTTTTGCCGGAGGGAGTGGAGGGTGGGGAGAGCCTAAAACTTTTCTATCCTTTACTTCTACTATTCTATGTGTAAGTGGCAGTAGATTTAAGGCCAGATCACCTTAGTCTGGGCCGCAAGGCCCGTGTGATCTGTGTATCTATGTAACTCTATGTAACTCTCTCCTTATACGTAGTTTTGTATATATTTAGAATCAAAACATAAGTACTTCCGTTGTAATGGGCCGAATTGTCTCTTGAAATACTTACTTTTCTTGTAACTCTCTCTCTCTCTCTCTCTCTCTCTGTCTCTCTCACTAGACTTGTTCCTACGGATATCACCAATCGCTTAGAAGGAGAGAAGAGGAATAGTAGATTGATTAATAAGGTTTGAAGGTCTATGGGGTAGATAAATATCGTAAAAAAAGTCACAGGACATGACCTCTCCTCTTCCTTTGACCTACCTAAACCTAACTTTCTTATCGGTTTCATTACAATGCATAAGAAAGTAAATAAATATTTTTTCGCATTTGTTTAATACCCTCATGAATAATATTGTATTTAAAGATCATGTATTGTCAGTTAATACATGTTTTAGAATTTTTTTTGTTGTTTTGAAATAAAACCTGACCTTTTTAACTCGTCTAAATTGTTTTTTGTTTTTTTACTTTTTTCCCGACCATCCAACTCGATAGGCTCTTCCAATATGGCCTTAACCACAAGATACCTCCATGAGGCCAAATCTACACTGTCCAAAATGGAAAGTGTCGAAGGAATGGAAAAGTAAATAGGAAAGGTAAGCTGGAAAACACCCTTTTAAAGATGTTAACACACACTCTCTATTACTGTAAACCTGTAATTTTCTACGTGCTACACACCCCATACACACAAAACGATACGAAGAAGGGGAAAAATTGGAGCAAGGCTGCTATATAATGTCTCCGGTCTGTTACCAGTGCCATAGCGTCGATTTCTGTGTCCCTTTTCTTTCCTTTTCTTATGACGGGAGGTTTCCTGTGAAAATAAAGGCCCGAGTGTTAATTGCGATGTTTGTGTTTCCGTCTAAGAGGGTCCGGGACCTTGGGGCATGGTCTACTTTGCGTCCAACATTCCCGTAATCCGAGACGAGGGCAAGCAAAGAGTGTTTTGACGCGCCGCCGGCTTCGGCTCTCGACAAAGGGACCCTGGACCTTTCCTCGGGGGTGGAGGGGGTGTGATGTTCGCGGTTCCTTGCTCTCAATTCCTCTACCACGCATTTCCCTATCACCCATTCGTCTAATTATCGGAAAACCGTCGAAATCTCGAGCCAGCATGAAGCGAACTCGTTTGCTCGAGCGAACGAATGTGAAAAATTCGAGTTTTTATTTAATGGAGAAAATTACACCTGAAACGAACGAAGGCATACCCATTTACAGGCGTTGAGGTTTGGAGGGCACGCAATCACCCAAATGTCTCCTGCAGTATGGCTTCCCATTCTCCAACTTACGGCCCCTTGATGGACTGATGCGATTGTAGGATTGCCCCACCGTTGGACTCTTGCGAATAAAAATAAAGCAGCGCTGACCAACAAGGGCAATCGAGAGCTTAGGGAAAGAACGGGGTGTGGGAGGTGTAAACTGTTGAATAGAATGATTAATATGTGGCTAGAGCATTCCGAATTTAGAGGCCTCCAAGCTTTATGGGTTCCGAAGACGCCCTTCATTCAAGGCATTGGCGGAGGACATACATGAGTGGTGGAGGAGAGGCCAGAGGACCCCTGAATAATGGATGCAGCTGCGAACCATTAGTTGTTACATGGGTCACAAAAAAGTGTCCGTAGAATTGACCTCTATGGTGCCGGGAGGTCACAACCACCAAGGGCGCTTACTCCGATTTCGCTTAATAATAATAATTACATAATAATGGGTCGTGGTGCTCTTCAGACGCCTACTTCCTACAGTCAAACGGAAGACACAAAGCTACACCCTCCTACAGAGCGGTTCTCTTACCTACCTCTGATTGTAGTTCTCTGAAACCAGGTTGTGGATTTAACTTGCAGATGCGTGTAGGGGTGGGGGTGTGCAGGTGTGTTTATAACGTAACACACACGTTTTATGTCTGTTTTCCATTAGTTTACAAGATATTTTGGTCTCCATCGAAATCTTATAAATTGAATCTTTTAAAAAGAATCTCATACTAATTGATTGTTAAATTGATTGTAAATGAACTGTTAATAAACAAGTGAGATTCGCAAATGTAAACAATATAAATGATTTATTATGTATGTACATTATTTCGGCGCAACTGAAAATTGAGCAAAGTGTAAATCTAAAAACAAACAAACACTAAAAGAAACCGTAAACAAATAAAAGTAAAAACACAAAACAAACCAAAAACGAAACAAACGCGAGAAGAAAGAAACACGTTCTAGTGTGGGTAGAGACTTGCCTTCTCCGGTCGCTGGAGCATAGGACCATCACCAAAGAGAGTTAAATAAAATGGAAGCCATCCTATAAGAGATTTTTATATACAAATGAAAGAAAAACCTGAGGTGTATGTGTATAAAAGGATTTGTAGTTTACACCCGGTCACAAAGATAAGTACACGAACACCCTAAAGAAAAGTATGAATCGACAAAAGATCTGAATAGAGGTATAAGATAAAAAGACCTTAATAAAATATGAATGATAAAAATAGGAATAAAGGTTGAGGTTCTCAAAAATATTTCAAGAGACAGCAGTCCTAAGGATGTAAGCGAGAGAATGCATTGAAAGTCGTCTATCACCTCACAGTTCATTAGTGTCGCAAACCTTCGTTGCATTATATTTACAGAAGGTCTGAAGAGAATTAGACATAAAAATATAAATCCCAAATCCATTTACAAATGGTTGACGCAATCAAGAATTCAAAATGAACACATAATTTGTTACCAAAGATGTAACAATGTGGGATTGACATACAGTTAAAGATAAATAACAAAAATAAATAGCCTATCAAATTCCTCAACAAATTATAGTGAGTAAAATATCACATAGGTATTTCGTATAAATAATCCTATCTTATAAACGTACACGACTACAGTTGGATGAAGAGGCGGACGAGTTGGATGTTGAACTCACAAATGCAAACACACAGGGAAACCATCAATTCCGTAGGATGAAAAGGAAAAATCCGCAGAATATTCGTACCTATGAACTATAGGTTCACGCATATTAAACAGAAAGGCCCCGATTAGAATTTAGAGAAAAATAAAACATTTATTTTAAATGATCCTAACGAATTAAATCAACGTGAATAAGGCCAATCAGAGCCCCCAAAATGTGAGAAATGGATTTTGAACGACAGAAAGAAACCACATTTAGAACGATTTGATGTAAATAATGCTAAAATGAACGGTAAATAATGCTAAAGCGAAAGGTAAATAATGCTAAAAAGGAAGTTAAATAGTGCTAAACGCAAGGTAAATAATGCTAAAAAGGAAGTTAAATAGTGCTAAAGCGCAAGGTAAATAATGCAAGAACGGAAGGTAAATATTTCTAAAGCGGAAGGTAAATAATGTCAAAGCGGGAAGTAAATAATTCTAAAGCGGAAGATAAATAATTTTATAGTGGAAAGTAAACAATGCTAAGGCGCAAAGTAAATAGTGCTAAAGCGGCAGGTAGATAGTGCTAAAGAAATAATGCTAAAACGGAGGGTAAATAATCTTTAATCAGAATGTATATAATTCTACATCGAAAGGTGAATAATGCGAAAGCTGAAGATAAAAGAAGATGACTACTTGAAAATAGAGAAGCGGCAATGGAAAATCGTTGTCAGTTCGTTAAGGAGAACTCCACGCGTGACTTTGACGTCACCGAGATCGTCTAACGGTGCTCTTATGAACTCAACTACTGAAATTAAAAGGACTCGGAACAAATCGAGCTTTGAAGGATTCAGCATCATACTCGTCAGTCCCGCAGTAAAGCTTTCGAAACTCTTCCAAACCTCAATATCAACCTCCAACTTACCTTAGTGACGGTGTGAAAGGCATTAGATGGCACCATACACTATATATAACCTTTGAAGTTAAGAAGAAACAAACACTTATGCTGTCACGCAGCTCTCCTGAAATTGCTTACTGTTAACAAAGACACCATGTGATAGGCGAGAGGGGGTGGGATTATCCAGGTACCTGTATTAGCGATGTAAGAGTGTGAGCAGAGAAGAATAGCATCGCCGAAGACTCATCAATATGTTGATCGCCTGAAATCGACAGAGAGATCTCGGTGATGATCTTCCCTGACGAGGAGAGTTCGGCCACAGCTTTCAAGTCTTCACAGGATCCATCTTCCTTTTGGAATTCGGAAGGATAAAACTTCCTTAATGGGTTTTATAAACCTTGATCGAGTGTATTATAGGCCCTTACGCCACAGAGTGTATTTGTGGGTGGGTTTTGACGGAGGCGGATGACCTTTGATAGGCCCTTGTGGCTTTTGTCATTCGTGTAATTATGTTATGTTATGTTATGAAACCTTTATGCATTAGATGTATTATAAACATTTCCCAGGGTGTATTATAAACATTTTGATCCGTGAGTGTATATAAAGCCTTTAATAGTCTGCGTATTATAATCCTTTAGCTCGTAAGTGCATAATAAACCATTATTCTGTGGGGGTATTATAAACATTTTTACCCGTGAATTATAAATCTTAGATTGTGTTTTTATTAAAAACCTTTAGCCCATCCGTTTCTTAGAAACTTTTAACTCGGAAGTGTATTATAAACCTTTATCTCTGAACTGTATTATAAACCTTTATCTCGGAAGTGTATTGTAAACCTTTAGCAGATGTGTGTATTATAAACCTTTATCTCGGAAGTGTAATATAAACTTTTATCACGGAGGTGTATTTTAAAGCTTTATCTTGGAAGTCTATTATAAACCCTAATCTAGGAAGATACTTATAAACGTTTATCTCGGAAGTGTATTTTAAACCTTTTAGCCCATGCGTGTATTATAAAACTTTATCACGGAAGTCTATTTTAAATCTTTAGCCAATGCGTGTATTATAAACCTTTAGACCATACTTGTATTAAAAACTTTAGCCTATGCGTGTATTATAAATCTTTAGCCGATGCGTGGATTATAAACGTTTATCTCCGAAGTGTTTTATAAACCCTAATCTGGGAAGATTCTTATAAAAGTTTATCTCGGAAGTGTATTTTAAACCTTTAGTCCATGCATGTATTATAAACTTTTATCTCAGAAGTGTATCTTAAACCTTTAGTCCATCCATGTATTATAAACTTTTATCTCGGAAGTGTATTATAAACCTTTAGTGTATGCGTATATTGTAAACCTTTAGCCCATGCGTTTATTGTAAAACCTTTATCTTGTAAAGGTATTATAACCCTTTATCTCGGATTAGTATTATAAATCTTTATCTCAGAAATGTATTATAAACTTTATCTCAGAAGTGTATAATAAACCTTTATCTTGGAAGTGTATTATAAATCTTTTTCGCGAAAATGTATTATAAATCTCCAGCACGGAAGTATATTATAAACCTGTATTTTGGCAGTGTATTAAAAATCGCTAGACCATACGTTTATTTTAAACCTCAGCCCATGAGTGTATTATAAACCTTGATCTTGCAAGAGTATTATAAACCTTTAGCTAATTTAGGTATTATATACGTTTACCTTGAAGTGTATTATAAACATTAATCTTGGAAGTGTATTATAAAGCTTTATCTCTGAAGTGAATTATAAACCTTGAGACCATCCATGTAATATGAACCTTTATCTCGGAAGTGTATTATAAACATTGAGAACATGCGTGCATTATAAACCTTTATTTCGTAAGTGTATGTTAAACCCTTAGCCCATGCGTTTATTATAAACGTTTATCTCCGATGTGTATTATATACATTTGTCTGGGAATTTTATTAATAAACCTTTATCTCGGAAGTGTATTATAAACCTTTAGCCCATGCGTGTATTATAAACATTTAGCCGATGCCTGTATCATAAACCTATATCTCGGATTTGTATTAAAACCTTTATCTCGGAGTGTATTATAAACCTTACTATGGGAACATTCTTCTAAACGTTTATCTTGGAAGTGTATTTTAAACTTTTAGCCCATGCATGTATTATAAACTCTAATCTCGGAAGGGTATTATAAACCTTTAGTGTATGCGTGTATTATAAACCTGTAGCACATGTGTTTATTAAAAACATTTATCTCGTAAGTGTATTATAAACCTTTATCTAGGATATGTAATCTAAAACTTTATCTGGCAAATCTATTATAAACCTTTGAACCATGCTTGTATTATAAACCTTTATTTCGGAAGTGTATTTTAAACATTTAGCCCATGTGTGTTTATAAACCTATATCTTCAAAGTGTATTATGAGCCTTTAGTTTAGACCGTGCATATATTTTACCTTTATCTAGTAAATGTATTATAAACCTTAATCTCGGAAGATTTTTATAAACTTTCATCTGAAGTGTATTGTAAACCTTTAGCCCATTCTTGTCTTATATACTTTTATCTTTGAACTGTATTATAAACCTTTAGTGTATACGTCTATTATAAATCTTTACTACATACGTTTACTATAAAAATTTATCTCGTAAGTATATTATAAACGTTATTCTCGGAAGTATATAATAAACCTTTACCTCTGAAGTCCATTATAAACCTTTATCTCGGACTTGTATTATAAACTTTTATCTCGTAAGTGTATTATAAAGCTTTATGTCGCAAGTGTAGGTATAGTAAACCTATATCTTGGAAGTGTATTATAAACCTTTTTCTCGAAAGTGTATTATAAACATTTATCTAACAAGTGTATTCTAAACCTTTATCTCTGATGGGTATAATAAACCTTTTTCTTGGAAGTTTATTATAAACGTTTATCTCGGAAGTGTATAATAAATCTTTATCTTGGATGTGTATTATAAACCTTTAGACTATGTATTTAATATGAACTTTTAGCCCATGCTTTTATTATAAACCTATATGTCGGGAGTGTATTATAAACCTTTATCTCGGAAGTGTACTATAAACCTTTATCTCGAAAGTGTACTATAAACCTTTATCTCGGAAGTGTATTATAAACCTTTATCTCGAAAGTGAATTATAAACCTTTATCTAACAAGTATATTCTAAGCCTTTATCTCTGATGGGTATAATAAACCTTTATCTCGGAAGTTTATTATAAACGTTTATCTCGGAAGTGTATAATAAATCTTTATCTCGGATGTGTATTATAAACCCTTAGACTATGTATTTAATATGAACTTTTAGCTCATGCTTTTATGATAAACATATATGTCGGGAGTGTATTATAAACCTTTATCTCGGAAGTTTAATATAAACCTTTATCTCGGAAGTGTGCTATAAACTTTTAGCCCATGCTTTTATTATAAACCTATATGTCGGGAGTGTATTATAAACCTTTAGCTCATGCGTGTATTATAAGCCTTTATCTTGGCAGAGTATTATAAACTTTCAACTAGTCAACTTTTTGCAGTCAGTTCTCTTTCAAAAGTTTTATTTTATTTTGAAAACTTAAAACTGATTGGACTAGTTATGTAATAGCTTTGTTGCTCCCTTGAAGTCAAAGATTTGAATATTGGAGCTGTTGTATTACACCTGTAAAGAACATTAGATCTTGTATCCATTCGTGATCTTCTAGTTGTGGGTAATTCTTTCTTTTTTCTTTCATGAAGGTGATAATTGGCTCAAAAAGGGCAGCAAACTTATTCAAAAGATTGGTATTTAACAATTATCTTACGATACAGTAGAATGAAAAGTCATTTGTCTCTTCTTCAAGCTCCACCTTCCCAATAAAATTTCTGAATTCATGGTGTGCTTTGGCACTTGACCGAATGAAATTCACAATTTCTATTAACGCAATTTATAACATTGTCGAACTTAAAGTGTTTACCTACTAAAGGCTTAAGATGGATGATACAGTGAACAAAGAGACATTTGTAGAGTTGGGATCTTTTGTTAATTGCCCAATTAGGCCAGTCTTGTGACCTATCATGACTGCTGCCTCATCTGTTACAATGCTGACAAGTTTATGTAGTGGTAGTTGAGCATCTGACAAATATTTGTCAAGTGCCTTTTTCATGTCGATACATTTTGTGGTTTCGTTTAAGTTTAGCAGATCCATGAATTCTTCTTTGATAATTTTAACATTTGTAACATACCGAACAAATATAGACACTTGATGGATTTCTTGAATATCAATATATTCATCCAGTGCTAAGCTGAAAGCCACGTAGCTTTTCAGATCATTCTATAGTGAAAAAGCGACAGCAGAACTTTTTGAGAAATGCATCTTTCTCTAGTGTGGCGAGAGATGGGGATATATTCTATTCCCTTTTTAACTTTTTAGTTTTCTGGCGGAAGAACTTCAATCACATCGCCAATATTCTTTTTTACAACTTCCCAATGAATGTAAGGAAGTCTACTTCAAGCAATATTCCAAGTTATAATATTGTTACCTTATTTTTTGCGCAGTTTTGATTTAGGAGGAAATTCAGATGCAAATTATTTATAATTAGATTCATGGTGACGCTTTAAATTACCGCCTTTAAAATGGCTTATGGTAGTTTGAAAGGTGAGACACAGAGCCTTATTATCCTTAACAGTAAAAATACTCGACTTCATATTGTTCGTATTTCCGTTTTACACTTTTCTGTTTCTCAGCCATTTTAAGATGGGTTTTATAAATTTAGCTAAAAACAATATTCACTATAAATCAGAAAAGTAGTTGCTTCAGAGCAAATTGCACAACGAATATTCCACTACTGTAGTAAGCGAGCACTGAACTGAACAGTTAAGGCAGCATATGAATCTGTGCAGCTTCAACAGCCTCTACAAAACTACTATTTTTCACTCGGCGTCTGCACTTTCTGAAAACTACATAGCTTCTCACAATTATTATTCTCGCGGTAATATTTGTAAAGATAATGTGAATAAGGTGCTGAAATTGGCTCATAATAACAAATAAAATGTATCTTATACAACATATTCGCATCATATGTATATTTTTGTATGTATAGGTGATTCTTATTGTATAATTTTTTTTTATCTAGCGCGAGTTGCAATTTAGCAGTGGTGCGAATGCGTGGTCATTTAAGATTAAACGAGTGGGTCCATTTTAGAACCTCGATTAACGTGCTGCTGTACTCAATCGCGGGAATGATTCAATGAATTGAAATTTATTTTAATCTTGAAAAGATTATTTGTTCGTGTAGGAAAGCAACAAACTATCGTGTAATGCGGCTCGAGAACCACAATTTGGCCCCCGTTGTTATAAACCTTCATCTCGGAAGTGTATTATAAACCTTTAGCCAATGCGGGTATTAAAAACCTTTAGCTCGGAAGTATATTATAAACCTTTATCTTGAAGGTGTATTACAAACCTTTATCTCGGAAGTATATTATAAACCTTTATCTTGGAAGTGTATTACAAACCTTTATCTCGGAATTTTATTATAAACCTTTATCACGGAAAGGTATTATGAACCTTTATCTCGGAAGTGTATTGTAAACCTTTATTTCGCAAGTGTACTATAAACCTTTAGCCCATGCGTGTATTATTAACGTTTATCTCTGAAGTGTATTATAAGTCTTTATCTTGGAAGTGTATTGTAAACCTTTAGATGGTGTATTATTAGTTGCGTGCGACTCTATGTCGGTCTGTCGCTCCCCTTTTTGCCTTTTATCTTTTTAGTAATAACATTGTAACTATTCTGCCGATTCTAACTAAATTTGAAACCCTTATGTTGTTTTAAATTCTCTTTTGAATGATATAATTGCTAAAGTCCTCCCAAGCTTACTCCTGGAATGATTTGGCAATAATATGATAACTAGTGAACCGATTCTGCTGAAATCTGAAACCCTTATGTTGTTTTGCATTCTCTTTCGAATGATATAATTGCCAAGGTCCTTCCAAGGTTACTCCAGGAATTATTGAAAGTTTTCAAGATCGTAAGATCATAAATCAGAATAAGTAAGAGTACGCGACTTTGGTCAGCAGACTTTGTATATTTTAGCTCGTATCTCTATTATAAACCTTCACTACGTTGGTGTATTATAAACCTTTAATCAGTTGTGTATTATAATCCTTTATCCACTATATTATAATAATTTATCTGTTAGGTGTATTATAAACTATCCCGTGGGTATGGGTGTATTTTAAAACTTTCCCCCGTGAATTCTAAATGAATGAATACAGGTACAAGGAACAAAAAGATTACAGGTACTCAGATGAACGAACTCAAACCTCTTGCCCAGTATAATCAACGGATTGTCCCAATGATGTTCCCATCTGCCTCACTTATTTCATTTTCCTTCAACAACTTACCAAAACATCGCCATTTTCTCTTCATTTTCCATTAGCTCCCCCCTCTTCTTACCCTTCTTTCGCCCTTCCCGCCCCCTTTGCAGCACCCTATCGATACGGAGAACGGTGCCCATGTGTCAGGTTCTGTAGGATTTCTGTAAATCTCTTCCCTTCCTCTTTTCGAGGCCATTAATTTAGAGAAAAAGGGAAGCGTGCTCGAGACTGCCAGAAGACAAACATTCACTCGCGTCGGCTTCTCGTTTACGCCAAAGAAAGGACTCGTGAGAGGAGGGAAAGAGCCGTGGACAGATGCCCCATGTGGTCGGACGACTCGCCTTTGTGTGGCTGACATCCGACATCTATGTCTACGTCATTTGGGTTTCAGTGCCCATGTGATCCTCTCCCTTTCATCCACCCTAAATGGAGAAGAACGTGTGGTCTTGTGACTACCGATGGGAAGGGGGAGGGGTCCTTTAGCCGGAAGGAGATGGCAAGTAGCGTGAAGAACGAGAAAATCTGCACTTTTAAGAATCTGACCCCATTAGAGCCTTGACCGGTTCAGTTTTTGTCGTTTATTGCCACTAACCAGCACAAAGAGCAATAAATTAATCATGAATACTTATCAAAAACGATACAAACTAGTTATTCCTTTCTTTTATTCCTATCTATGCCATCTGAAACTTTAAAAGTTAATGCCATTGATATTTTATCAACCTCCTGCCACAATCCCAATTCTCTGATCCCCCATAACAATGATTTCAGGTTGATAAATTATCGATGTTTATCCATATTTTCACTGTCCACAATAAATTTCTCTTCTGTTACTTCTATAACCCCTTTACTTTCTTTCCTTTTTATTTCTTTGATCATGGTCATGTCTCCCGTTGATCGGTGCAAGCTCCCATTTTGTTTCAGCCTCAATGACCCTCCAGCCGTGGGTCAAGTTTTATGTGACTGAGGTTTCGGATCGAAACCAATCTTCATTTTCATCAATGTAACGAAATCTTCACTTTTCTACTGATTGTGGATTTTTCTGTCATTGTGATTATTTTATTTATGCGGCCTCGTCTTCATAGACGAATATCAAATTTCACTAAGACAGAACCATCTCACGTGGATTGTCAAAGGCCTCGCAACTCACATTACCCCGCGTGGACGGGGGCGCAGTTTTTAAGCTAATCGAAAATGGCCTTTGCCTCTTCCATTTTGATCCTTCATTCTTCCTTTTCTTGTTTCTCTGGTCGTTGGCACGAAATTGGGATCGAGGCTGAAACATATCGAACCGAAACTTGGTGGGAGAGAACTGAACCCATGGCGGAGGGAGGGGGGGGGGGGAGGGCTCCTAACGTGGCCGTGGTACCAGCGCTGGAACCCGACGGTTATCAGCATTCAAGAACTCGCAACTTCGGTTGCTCTTGCTGCGGGTTAACATGGTTGTAGGAGGGTGGAGGACCGATGGGAGCATTCACATGAGGTAGCTCTTGAAAAGAAATTCGAGGAAGGAAAACTATGTGGATGATACATAGCCCGAGAAGCTAAATAGGAGACTACTTGGGGATCTTGCGACCAGAAGTGCACCCAACAATTCCTTTACCATACCTCGCCTCCAAACAAAGAAGGATACGCGCCCTCGTTGGGCATTAGTTTAACAAAATAGTCCCTAAATAATCCTCTACATTGGCAACGAATTACCATTGAGAGCAACACTATCAAAATGCCCCCAATATAACTCTGAATTCTCCCCCTTTCCGGGGAACAAATTAGTCCTTAAATGGTCAAAAAATGGTCCTGCAAGGTCTGTAGAGTTCAAATAAACTGGAACAAAAACGCGTTTGCTCCCTCACCCCCCTTTCACAAGACTCGGCCCTTAAAAAAAAGAGCTAAATATAAATAATCTTCGTTCACAATACGTCCTTTTGCGCGTGTACCGTGTCGTCCCGAAGTATAAGCGGCGAGGCAAGGCGCCCTCCGCTTAATTACTACATTCACCTCCATTGTTCTCAGCAATACAGGAAGTCATCGAGAAAAAAAACCTACAAAGGGAATTTGAAGGGAACCGCATGTAAACTGGACTCAAACCTGACACCCTGGTTCAGTCTGAATCGGGAAGTTTTGGATACCAAATAACCCTGTAATTAGGGCTTAATCTTTGTTGATGTTGATGCCTTGTTCCGTCAGGCTTTCTTTTGATGAACGTTGCGCTACGCCAAAGAAACTAGGACGGCTCGGACGTTTTAATCGTTGTTTATGGAGTGGCGTTATTTTGGGTTCGGGTGTAGTGATGAAACTCGCATGAAGATGGGTGCATGGTGGGGAATAACAGACAGACCCAGATAATATGATATATAAAAAAAACAATAGAAACGTTCGTGAAAAGAAACATGTTAGTAGGACGTTCAGACCTTCAAAGTGTTCACACTTGGCAAATACTCGAAGGTAGAAACTCCGACGTACTTATTTTAATCATTAATATTCATTCTATTTGATCATTTGCGAATAGAACTTTCGAAAGAGATAACAATTGATTAAGGAATTATGTTCATCTATCCAGATATCTACTTTGGCAATAAATATACCCTAAAGATGGAATTAACCCGAAAGTTTTTCAAATATTATTTTCAGACATCATTCTCCGATTTATTTTAAGAATCATCGAGTATTTTTTACATTCCTTTTATTCGCTTGTCTTTATTCTTCCTTCATTTTTGTTTCCATTTCCCAGGGATATCTTTCTTTAGCCCCTCATCCATATTTAGCGGGATACAGTGATGGTTCTGTCAGGTATCACCCCTGGGTGAACCACCCCTTTGGTTCCCCCTTAGAATTGTTTAGTCCTTTCCCCCACAAAGAAGTTTGCAGCAACTATTATTTTTATTATTGCTATAATTCATCTACTTGGAACAGCAACATATAAATTATCATCGCTTATACATATGTAAACACACAAAAAAATCATAAATACTATGCAACTACACAAACTATATACAATAACAAGAGGAGCGTCTTGGCCACTCCTTACAGTAGGAGGTTGTGCTCCACAAGCAGACCTTTGGTTTGTGGCCTATGGACCTATCCGGCTCTAGCAACGGGTTTTTGGTCTTTTTTTTTAAATAAAGTTTTCTAGCACACGTCTCTCTATAATTTAATCTTAGTCTATGTTTTTTTCAGATAGATGCTTAGTTTCTAAGCCTAAAGGAAAGAAGACTTTTTTAGCGGAATTATTTTGAAATATTGAAAAGTCAACCCCGCGCAAAGGCTGTTTTTTTATCTAAATTTTCTGTAATAATTTCATTTTGCTTTACTCGTTGTTAGGAGGAGCCAGCAGCTATTTCCCACCTGTTAAAGATTAAAATGGGAAATTTACTTTGGTCATCACTACATTATACCCATATCCAGAAATATGTAACATTTCAAACTTAAACTCAAACTTAAGAAACTTTCCTTTCTAAATTATAATGTAATGGAGGATAATAATAAATAACAAAAATAAAGCAAAAAAGATATAAAAAGTATAAAAATAAAATAGTGATTTAATGTGCTAAATTAGACAACTTTATTTTATAAATATAATAACAAACATTCTGTCCATATAGCCCATACCTATAAAGGGCTTTGACTCCATACAATAAAAATCAGAGGAATTATTGTAGTGTTAAACACATAAAGATGATATTGGCTGAAAAAGTCAATTTGACACTCACCTTTGGCTGAACCGGCAAAGGATAAAAGATAAATTAATATTAGTGATTATGATGGAAATTATTCGTGTTTTTACAGCCTTATAAATATTTTGCCTTTGTGATTCGGGTGTTTTTTTTTTAATAAATGTTTAGTTCTATTAATTGTTTTTCTTTTACTTCTTTCCCCCTCCGTTTTCCTTCTGTTTACTTGCCCTCACTTGAGGGGGTAGGCCGAATTAAATGACAATCAAAATTCCAAACCAAACAAGTCAAAATGACGACGAGCCAGACAGCCGACGAGCCTAAAATTATATTATAAGCCCGTATCACCCAAAGGGGAACTTAAGACTTTAAAATAGCGAAGAAAAAATTAAAAACAAAGTATATAGACTAATTAATTTTAATAAAAATAATTGCTTTGTAATTTTCTTTCACCATTTTTAAGTTTAGATGTACTTTCGAGTGACAGAGGTTTATTATAATATAACTTGGGATTTGTTATTTTGATGACGTTATTTTGGCATGACGGTATTTTGACTTTCGACATTGTATATGCGCTTAAGCATCATTTCACACCAGTATTTCTGTTCACCTCAAATTTCTTTCCAAGAAAACCCATAAATACAAAGAAGGGTACCGGTTCCCTAAAAACAACTCCTACGGACGAACCATAAGCATTTTCGCAGTGTTTCAGGACGTTTTCAGCATGATAAAGAACCAGATGGCATCATGTACATGTAACGAACTGGCTCGGAAACAACCACCGCATGTATGGGGGCCCTAGCTATGAAATTCCATAGATCTTAATCCGATCGAGAACCTGTGGGTGATCCTCAAAACGACGGGTTGCGAGGCGGAAGCTCCCCAAAGACCGCAAATTAGGAAAACAGCTGACCATTGATGGAGCACCATCGCTAATCGTTTTTGAAATGGATATTCAGCCAAAAAGAATCCAAAGTCTTATTTACTTTTTTTTGTGTGTGTGTGGGTGGGGTGGGGGTGGGGGGGGAATCTATGATATTTATAGATATCACTTTGATTCTCATTTAATATAATCCAGGAACATATGAATGATTTACTTTTGCCCATAGATATAGGAGAAATCAAGCAATCGTTTGCCCAATTCTTCTCTGACTTCTTTCATACCCATATTTGTATTTTTAGGCCTACAATAAAAAAAACCCTGATCAACCTGTCACGTAAACCATATTACATTAATTTGCTATGTGGTATCTATGGCTACGGAAATGCTGTTGATTTATATAAAACTATGAGTAGGGTATGTGGTCTCTATCGGGACGGAAATTCGTTTGATTTATATAAGGTTATGCGTAGGCTATGTGATCTTTATGGCCACGTGGTCTCTATGGATAGTTAGTAGTTCCAAATAAATATCGTATGGATGAAACACTATCTATTAATCGGTTTGATTATTAGTAATCCTTTTACATCTTCTTCCAAGGATGATTTTAATATTTATTTGCCACAAAATAACGTGGTTATAGATGAATACCAATATATTTTTATGATCAGAAGCCAAGGACCAAGAAATTTGATTTTAGTAGTTCGTTAAGGCCTTCCCTCTCGAATGGGGCATCAGGTGATTATGAATTATGTTCAAATACCCAGAAATCTATTTTGGAAAAGCTGTACCCTAGGAATGGAATTAACACGGATATTTTTTAAAATTTCATTTCCAGACATCATTCTCAGGTTTACTTTAAGGAGGTTGCTATTTTTTTTTTTTTACAATTCATTATTCCCTCGTCATTATTTTCCGGGTTTTTTGTTTTCATTTATTATAACGATGAATGGAAGAGACATGGAGAGTTTTGTTTTTCCTGTCTCGTATAAAGGCTTGGAATTACTCGGGCAATAAAACCGGAGAAATGGGCGTTGTCTCTATATACATACGTAAATACTGAACTTCTGAAATTTCTGTTATTTATACCTTTTTCTTCTTATTGTTATTTATATACCGCTAATTACGCCTACCCAACGACTTTTTCCACCGCTGGCGGGTGGTCTCTGCAGAAAAGCCTGCGGTGTGAAGAAGCCAACTATGGCGTTTTCGTCAAATCTTTCCTTTGATAGAGCTTTGACTTGGTGAAAACAAAAGCAATCTTCTCGCTGGGCGAATATGAAAAAATAACACAAAAAAATGGTTGTTGTCTACTTTGAGAACTTTTGGGAGTTTGAAACATCGGCCCAAAAAATTGCCTTCAGTTAGTTCACTCCATTTTTACCACTTAGAAATAAATAAATTCCATTTTAAGGAGCTACATTTAGTCATGTATTGGATTGTATACAACGTTTTGTCCGGTAAATAAACGCAGATATTTTTGCAATTAGGATATCTATGGCTACGGAAATGCGCTTGATTTATTTATATAAAGCTATGCATAGGCTCTGTAGTCTATTACTAAGGAAATTCGGTCGATTTATTTAATATATACGCTAAGCGTCGGCTAAGACTGCATAAGGCCAGGCCTACGAAACCGCCACCCTCCATCGTTTTTGCTCTATTCCTATCTCGCTTATTTTCAAGCCTGGAATATGATCGGAGTGTTATTCTTGGAAGTGATTTATTACGAAACTAAGTATTCTTGGAAGCGATATATTGAAAACTACCATAGTATCCTGTATTATTCGTTGGGGGGGGGGGACTGTCGCTGTATACCTTAGAGGTTGTTTTTGAACCAAGATAGACTAAGGCGACGTAAATGCCCATCAAAAATATTCAACTTCAGATCCTGCGTTAGTATGCCACCATGGTTGGAATTTCTGTTTCCATATAGACCACATAACTTATACCCTCTCTACCAATTGTTTTGTTTCTTTACAGGTTTATGCATTAATGTGTACAAATGCTTGACATTTCATCAGGTAGTGTGTCTAAGAAACAGTATAAGGTGCCTAAATCGCTAATTTGTTGAATAATTAGGAAACTACTTATGCTCAAATATCTACCAATGCACTCAAAAAATTATGTACCAATGTCTAAATCCGTCATTGTAGTTCTTAGTGGTTAAATATTCGCCGTGATGGGCAAGCGTTTTGAGTTAAATTAGTTAGGGTGATTTGCGTTCCCTCGCTCCTTGATCTTCTTGACAAGCCTTGATTGGTGATACCCTTGTTTCTGGATACAATCCTCTGGATGTAGTTTTCCTGGGAGTTTGGGTGCCTTGAAAAAGAGGCCGCTTGACTCGGATGACCTATGATGAGCCCTTGTGGCTTTTGTCATCCGTTATATTATATTGTGGGGGACTTTGATTTTGTCTTCCCCTGGTGATGGTGCTTTTTGTGGGTCGGTTTTGACGGAGTCGGATGACCTTTGATAGGCCCTTGTGGCTTTTGTCATCCGTGTAATTATGTTATGTTATGTTATCGCTTTCAAATTTATCTGATTTGTGGTTTCGTTGTTGTTTTTATGGTTATTTTATACATATATATATATACAGGTATATATATAACATATAGTTTGGCGTTCAAGCCATTTGTCTTTATTGCTAATATTTTTGTTTATGCTATGCGCGTTAGCTGTTGTATTTGTAAGTTGTTAATATTAACTTACTGTGTTTGTTTTAGTATCTTTTTGTTTCTTCGTAATTTTGTAGTGTGTGTATTTAGTGTACAGTGTTTCTTCCTGTAGTCTTGTTTTGGTGATTTTCGTCTTCTTGTGTAGGATTCCTTCTTCGGTAGTTTGTCTTAGTTGGTTAGTTTTGTCGATATCGGTGAATTTTGTCAAAATCGGTTGGTTTCATGATTGATATTTTTTCTTAGTTTGGGGTAAATTGACTCATCTAGCGTAGAACGGTACTTCTGCTCCGCCAGCTAAAATCCTAGCGGAGCTTGGAAATCTGGCGCGACATACTTCTCTTCTGTTTTGGTCAATCATTTGTACGATATCTTCGTCCAAACGATTGACCTTTTCCAGCATATTCCTTGTCCGTTCTTCGATGACAACGTTAATGGGGGTTAACCCCGCCTCTCGGTGCAGCTCTTCTTGCGATCTTCTTTCCATTCTGCGTGTACCTGTGATTAGGTACACGCATTTATTCTGCACCACTTGTAGTCTCCTCTTCTGTGTCTTTGAGGCACAGGAGAGGGCGGAAGCGGGGTAAAGCAACGTCGATCTAACTAGTGCAGTATAGATCTTTTTGTTGTTTTGACGAAGATTTCTGAACCTGTACAGAGTCTTGACTGCAGCAGTGGCCTTGGTGATGCGTTCTTGGACGTGCTTTGCGTACCCGGTTGAGGTGATCTTCATGCCGAGTACGTTGCATTCATTGGTGTAGGGATATCGTCTATCCCCCACCCTGACGTCATCAAGTAGTCTCCTGCCTATGGGGACTACTTTGAACTTATCCTGGTTGGTACGGATTTTCCACCGGGCCTCGTAGGTGTTCAGGTTTTCGATTTCTGCTGCCGTCATGCGAGCTTGCATAGGCGCATTCCTCCATGGACATGTGATTACCTGGGTGAAATCATCGGCGAATTGTAAGTTGAGGCAAGTGGGGTTTACAGGGACTGGGACATCCGCGGTGTAAATCAAGTAGAGAGTGGGAGACAGGCACCCCCCTTGCGGGAGGCCCGCATTGAGCGGAAACTTTGGCCCGTCCGTGCACCCTAAACTGATGTACGCCGCTCTCTCCATGACATAGTCACAGAGAGTTCTTTCTAAGCTTTCGCTTAGTCCCAGTCGTAAGATCTTGTACTGCATTCCCCGTTGCCACACCTTATCGAACGCCTTTGATACATCCCGACAAACAATGTCCACGTAACTCTTTTCCCGTTTTGCTTGGGCTAGCTTTTCCGTAATGACGTTAATCGCCATTTCCGTACTTCGCTTACTCCTAAACCCGAATTGGTGTGGGTTGTAGAGCGAGTTATCTTCCAGGTGAGACACCAGTCTTTTGTTGAGGATCTTCTCGAAGAGCTTCCCACCAAATTCCAGTAGTGAAATTGGTCGGTAGCTCTCCTTCAACTTGGGGTTCTTTCCAGGCTTGGGCAAGAAAATCATCTTTGCCGTTTTATAAGCGTCTGGAAAGTACCCCGTATTAAGGCAGGCGTTGAATATTCTTCTCATTCCTTCGATGACACAGGCTGGTGCCTTTTCAAAGTTAAGCTTTGTAAGCCCCGATTGTCCTGGGGCTTTTTGTTGGAATGAGCGAAGCGCGCCGAGTAGTTCTTCTTCTGTAATCTCGGTGGCTCCGTCGCGCTGCCTATCCACCTGGTGATGAGGGTGCGTCTTTTCTATTTCTTCGTTAAGCTCGTCGATGATGTTGCTTTCGAACTCTAGGTCATAGTCTTCGTTTTCTTCTTCAGTTATACTGAAGATCTTTTCCCAATAACTTCGGAATATCTCTTCAACTTTTTCTTCCTCTTCTTCGATGTTTCCATTTTCTTTCTGTAGCTCGATCTTGTGCTTCTTTCCAGTTGATCCTTTAAGAATTCGGATCTTCTTCCAAAATTCTTTGGGAGTTGCTTCGTGATCGATGCTTTCGATCGCATCCTCCCATTTTCTGTTTTGCTGTTCGAGGATCAACTGGTTCAATTCTTCTTTGATTTCTTTACTTCTTTGCATCGAGTGTACTGATGCATTTACGATGTTGTGTTCATACATTATCTTCAGTTCACGGTATAGTTCCTTCATATATTCGGTCCACTCGTAGGTTGAGATGGTCCTATATGAGGAACGAGGGATACAAGCCCTATCTGCGTCGATGATTTGGTTATTGAGGTCATCGAGTGCCTCGTCAATCTCCTCGAGAATTGCCTCGTCCAGGTTGGGCGGATCGTATGCCTCGAGAAGGTGTGCATACCGTGCCCAGTCTGCTCGTCTGTAGTTCTTCCTGACTACTGCTGGGACTTGTATAGGGTTCCTATTGATTGTGAGTAGGATCCCTATATGATCACTGCATGGAACCTGGACTGGTTCCATGTAGTAATTGAACGGTAGCTGACGATTCACCAGACAGATGTCTGGCTTTGTGGCATTTCGTTCTCTGACATAGGTGGGGAAGTCGGGGCCTATCCGCTGGGCAATATTTCTGTCCAGCAACAGGTCCAGGCTTCTCCCTATTCCATTGAAGGTCCTGTAGCCGGATTCTCGGCATCTGGCGTTTAGGTCCCCCATTAGTATGGTGGGGGCTCTTCTGCCAAATAGGCCAGTGAGAGTGTGAATAGGCAACACATCTCTCCTTGGCGGTTGATATCCGGTTGCAATGACCAACTTTCCTAAGTCGAGCTCGACCTCGATCGCGAGGTAGGATTCTTCTAAGTTTCTTATCTGCTTGTATTTGATCCCTTTCTTTATTGCAATAGCGGCGCCATCGTACCGCTCTTGCGAAAAGTTCGTGATCAACACATCGTAGTTCCAGATTTTCATTTCTGTATTACGTGTGTCGATCCCGTGCTCTGAGATCAGTATGATGTCTGCATCAATTTCTCTGAATACATTTCCGTAAAGAATTCTTTTCGTCGTCCAGCCGTTGGTGTTGATTTCCATTATTTTCAGTCCGTTACGTAGCATGATGAGTTGCTTTACCTATGTTTCTTCTTCCCCTTTTTTGGTCTGGGGGCTGGTTGGGCGATTTTACTCGGCCCAGGGTTTTCTTTTTTCGGGGGGGAGCTCGGGGTCTTTGACCTGCTTTTGGTTGCCCGCGTGCGAGTGCAGGGGCCCTCTTCGCTGTCAGATGAGGATGAACCATCCTCACTTCCAGCCTTTTCCTCTTCTTCTTCCTCTTCTTCAGTTTCCTCTTCTGATGGTGCTCCAATCATCTCCTCCAAACCGGATTTGGTGCTTTTGTTTTGTATGATGGAGTTCTTGAAGGCCTGTGAGCACTCGGGGTCTTCTGGCATGATTACCGCCGGGAGGTTATTTGCTTTCAGGAGCGCATTGAGCACCTGGTTATAACAACCAGGCTTCACTGCATTTGCCACATTTGCATGGGTTATGCAGATCAATATTTTAGCGCTCAGATCTCCTGATACGCTAAAAGGTGCAGGTCCTGGTGCAGTGTTCGTCACTGTGTTCTTTTTGGCAGCGCTCGCATACGTCGTCTCCTTTGCCTTTCTGTCTTCTTCTTCTTTCCTTCTGATAATTTTTCTGCGCTTGGGGCAATTAAGAGCCATCGTCCTATGTTCCCCTTTGCAGTTAAGGCACTTCTTGATGTTGCTTTCGCACTTGTCAAAACGGTGCCCTTCCGTAGCGCACTCACTGCACCACAGCTTGTTCTTGTCTGGGCAGGTGGTGGAGGTATGGGCTTCAAGTTTGTAGCACACAAAGCACATTTGTATGCTACTGAATTTCTCTTGTTGGATGTTTTCACCCGGTATTCTCATGTTGAATACGAGAATGCCATTTTGGGTGGCCTTTCTCGCCATGTCTGTGGTTGCGAATGTGATCTTGAATACGTGGGTGTGTTCGCGGAATTTAATGATTTCGCGAACTTGTGCCCATTGGTTGCTTTCCGTAATCTCCTCTTTTAGCTCTTCCGTGCTATGCTCGCCTACCCAGCTTTCGACTTTGCGGCAGATGACGCTTCTATTTGCTGCCACCTGGGGGGGGGGGGTTGCTTCTAGTCCGGTCTCCTTCAATACCCTCGCTCCCTCTTCTGAAAGGAGCTGGTCTACGTCTCTGGTTTCGGCACACATGGCGATGAAGCCTGAGTTGTATGTAGAGGGTTTCACATAGGTCCTTCTTCGTTGGGGTCTGTTTTCCGGCTATGGTCCTTAAGGGGACCCTCTTAGTGAGGGCCTCCATGGTCTTGACGTTCTTCTTATTCCTTCTTCTCCTGTAACAAAGTGTAATTAATTTTGTTTTGATGTGTGAAAAAAGTTAGGGTGTGGTAAAGGAGGTATAGGATGGTGTGAGTGGGATTGATAATGGGTTCCAAGTAATTTGAGAGGAACGCCCCCGTCCATCTCTCCTGTTGCTCTCCCGCTCGTATGCTGCCAGTATGAGGGATGATAGGGTGATGGGGTGGGTCTCGGGTGGGGACCTCAGAGGGTTGAGCTTGGTGGACTTAATGCATAGCGGCCGAATCAACGACCGCTAAGTTTTTGCCACCCCCTCACGGGTACATACGCCATAACTGCATCCAACTACATAGAGACGGGTGTAACTCCCTCTATGATTCTGGCCGGGTCCCCCGGGCGATGAGGATTTCTCCTCCGTCCGGGACTCGCAGTTATGCCCCAGTATCGAGACGATTTCTGACTTATGCTTCTGCTGTGGGCTAGGCCTCAAACCAGTGTTCACATAAGTCCTTAATTATGCCAAACCAAGTGGCTGACATAGTTAAGACGAAATCAATGAATGGCAGACATCCGAGCGGGTTCGCACGCAGAGCGATGGACGGGAACAGTGAGGCGCTTAAGCCCTCATTGAATTATGACTTCGACGTAAAAAAAAATATGGCTCTCTTTTGAAGGATGAATCTGGGTTCACCTTAAGACTTCCAGAATAGGCTCGTTTCTGCAGCAGCGCTCAAAAGTCAATCAGACACTAAAACAAGTAAAAAGTGCTGTATCCAAAGTTCTTCAGCTGTACGCAGTAAAACGGATTTTCGAATGATTTTGTTTGAATGGACACCATTCCTTTTACGCAATATTTGAAGGATAGTAGACATTTATACAAAATTTCGTCCGATCAAATTCAATACTTGAAAATACGCGAGATAGGAATAGAGGGAAAACGATGGATGGTGGCGGTTTCGTTGGTCTGACTCTATGCAGTCTTAGCCGACGCTTAGCGTATATATTAAATATATCCACCGAATTTCCGTCTTCATAGAAACCACATAACAAGTAGCCATCTTCACACTGCATCGGAGGTGCTTATAGCGTGGCCCCACGGGGAGGGGGGCGAAAACGATCCTGTGTCCGGCGACAACAAGAGGAATTCCTGCAATAATAAATTGATACAGTTCTTTTTAAGGTGTGTTAAATTGGTCTATAAGATACAATCACTTGCTTCAAGTGAGTGAGGAGGGTCCCCCAGACGTACCGGATGCAGTGGGAAAACGGCTACTCGTTGCCCTGGCAACCGAAAACTGAGATAATGTTTTAGTAAATCACCTCCAAAAGCAGTTTCTCAATTGAACAAAGTTTTGTTCCTCGGCATTTGTGGCCCCTTCATAGATCAGTGTTTGCGTCCCCTTCATAGATCAGTGTTTGCGGCCCCTTCATAGATTAGTGTTTGCTTCATAGATTGTTTTCCTCTCGTGTTTGCTCAAGCGATCATTTTTCTTCCGTGTTAGCGAGAAATATAGCAGCAATATTTGACAGGTAATAGCAGTTTCTGCTAAATAGTAAATTATGGTGGGTGATAGTAGTTGGTTATTAATATCAACATTTAATTGTAATAAGTTTGCGCTTAATAGCAATATTTGACGAGTAAAAAAAGTTTGAAATTACTAGCAATATTTGGCATGTGATAGCAGTTTGCTATTAATATCAATATTTCTGGATAATTGTAGTTTGCGCTTAATAGCAATATTTTAACGAGTAACAACAGTTTGCGATTAATAGCAATATTTGGAAAGTAACAGAAATTTGCTATTTATATCAACATTTGCTGGGTAATAGCAGTTTGTGTTTAATAGCAATATTTCGACAGGTAACAGCAGTTTATGATTAATAGCAATATTTATCATGTAATAGAAGTTTACGGTTAATAGTAATATTTGACGGATAAAAGCATTTTGAGAGTAATAGCAAAATATTCTTCGCTAAAGTTCGTTTTTTGGGCTCCCGGGGATGTGTCTGTTCTTCAATAAATACAAAGTAGCCTCTGCAATCCGTTAAGCACCCTAAAAGGTTAAGGGAGGGTATGTAGGGGCCACATTGTAAGATGGAATAATAGACTCAAAGAAACATAAAAAATGAGCTCTTGAAGTGTTTTGTGATATCTTAAAATGGGCTCACATCTAACCAAAATAACATTTGACGTAAGGGAATCCTTATAGATAAGTACTCTGAAAAGAGCACTGTTCCCCTATCCTAATACTTCTCTTTTGGGAAAAGTCCGAATCCGAATGGATAGTGGGCAAATGACCGAGGTTTTTTTTTGTGTTTCCTAAGCTAGTGTGATCTGTGCTAGCTATGCAAACTGCAATTAATGAATATACAGAGCTTCAAAATAACAACGAGCCCCTGAAGATGCTGCCGGACCACATTAAGAAATGAGAAGCGCTCGTACTGGATCTTGGGAGCATTGGAACACGAGAGTTAGATCACCGCTGTCCTGAAGTTCAACGTTCGGCCCGAAAAGTACATAATTAGCAAGCTTTTTAAAAGTAAATACCGTCAACATTATAATTGAAATATCTATTAACGTAAAGGAATAAACAGCTTAGTCCTATTTTTTTCCAAATTAAGTAATTTTCATAAGTATGTCCTAATTTGCATCCTAACTAAATAATTTTTTCTTTCCGTTAACTCGATGAACTTTAGCTCCCTCTTTAAAAAGAAGGAAAAGACAAGAATATAATATTTTTGATTGAATGATTATAAAAATATGTATAAACGACTGCAGGTTATAATTTCAATGCAAATGCCTCCCTCTCTCTCTCTCTCTATCTATCTATATATATATATATATATATATATATATATATATATATATATATATATATATATATCTCTCTCATAAAGAAAGTAGAGAGAGAGGTGACGCCCCCTTGTCGCGGGAAGAAAGCTTGTGCGTACCCTTGACTTTTCGAGCTATGTGGGCCCCCTTGTCGATTTGGTCGGAAATTAGGTTCCAGACTAAGTGCGTCTTTGTCTTTCTTTATCCTACTTTCTCCTTCCTCTTTCTTTAAAAATTAATCCTATTTCTTCTACTTATACAAAAAGAAAAAAACAACAACCCCTATACCTATCATGTCACTCTTACCCTTTTTTCATCTATCTACATATAAGGACCTGGCAGCTACCTCAAGCGTCAGAAGAGAGGCTTTGGAACCTCTATAAACAACGCCAATCGACGATCACTGGTTGTGAGAGACTAGGACTTGAGGGGTCTTAGGCGCTGCGGCACGATGAATGGGATGAGGGTAGTGCCCCGTTAACCCCTTTCCTGGCGCATAATTATTGACCATTCCCAGTGACTGTTGACGGGTGCCTCTGGTAGCATTGGTCCGTGGTGACGGCCCTTTGTTCCCATGTTGGTTGCCAGGCCAACAAAAAGCCTTGGGTCGAGTCTCTTGGTGTGGCGGGATATCCACTGAACGCTGCTCTGAGATCTTGGCCGTCGTGAAGGGAACTAGTAGGAGTTTAGTACGGGGTGTGCTCCGTTGTTCACCTGGTGAGAAATCGATGGCCCCTTCAAGGACCGTCAGTGCTGCTTGGTTGGGAGCGACGGCACGCCGAGGTTTGACGACTCGTTCGGATGAACAGCAGCACAAGGAGCGTGCCTTCTGAAAGATCCGAAACCTCTCCGATCGATAGGCAGGTGCGACTCACGCGGGGCAAACTCACCACCCCCTTTCTTTTTTATTGAGTGGTCACAAAGTATTCAGAGATATAAAGTGTTCAGCATGACTGGAAAGAAAGGACATGGTGCGTTAAAGTATACCTGCTCGACATGCCAAAAGGACAAGTGGTGCGTAGATTTTCCGGATGGGTGGTTCTCAAAATGCCACATTGGAAGTATCTGCACGGACTGCGTCCTAAGGGCAGAAATTCAGGAGCTTAAGGAACTTTTTAAATCTTCTGAGGAAAAAACACGACGGCTGGAAGAAAAGGTGAAAATCCTCGAGTCTGAGCATGTGACTCAAATCCGTCATCTCGAAGCCATCATTGCAGAGATTAAAGTCACCAAGGTAGAGCAACACCAACAAGAAACTCCCAACGATGCGGATGGCTCCTCTGTTGGGCCCTCATGCACCGCGTCGATAGAGATAGGCCAACCATCCGACGTCCCAGAGCCAGCAGCTGCTGGGGTTACTCAGGGCGTCAAAAAGAAGAAAAGGAAGAGTAAGAAAGGAAAAACAGTAGATAAAACAGAAGAGAAAGTAGAAACGGAAGAAAAAACGAAGAAGAAAAAGAAGAAAAAAACCCAAAAAGTGGGGAAGAAAGAGGAATCGAAAGAGCCCACACTGAAAGGGAAGCCTCTGTCCTCTGAACCCAAATGCACGAGGGTCATCGTGATCGGTGACTCCCAAGCACGGGATCTACAACCCTTGCTAGCGGCCCGCCTTCGCACCAGTGTGAAGGTAAGCTGCCTTCCAGGAAAGGGGTACGGAGAAATATGGGTGGAGGCTTAGAAATCTCAGATCTCTGAGAACTCAGTAGTTGCTCTCATGGCAAGTGGCAACGATCTCTACCTACGAGGAGGCAATGTAGGCGCCAGCGGAAAGATCCTGACCACGGTTATGGGAGGAGTTGACGACTGTGGGCTAAAAACCCGCAGACGTGTCGTGGTCGGGATACTCCCAAGACGAGGTCCATCCCGCAATGCTCACGCGAGGAATGTCTCCATAAACCAACGCCTGGGAGATCTTTGTACGGCGGAAGGAGTCTTTTTTGTAGACCCCTCCTGCACCTTTTACGGGAGAAATGACCTGTACAAAAGGGATGGAGTGCATCTTTCCTTTAAAGGGAAAGCTGCACTCGCAAACATGATCCAGGATGTTGTGGAGCGGACCCAAAGAAGTGTCAGACCCCGAGTAAAGGAGGACGTACGCCAGTACACCCGTGTTACTCCAGGAACGACCTTTTCTGAAGTCACAAAGAGGGGAGTGACCCCGCCACAGAGAAAGAAAGCGGGGAACGGAAGAGCATAGGGAGTCCTACAGTCGTGGACTCCTTCAAAGTTCTTCTGTTTAATGCGAGGTCTATCAGAAACAGGTTGTTAGAACTTCGTGGCCTCGTAGCAACAGAAGAACCGGAGATGGTAGCCATAACGGAGTCGTGGATAAAAACCTCAAGCCGAGATTTTGAAGGTGAATTCACGATTCCCGGTTACCAGCTCTTCTTGAAAGATAGGCCAGACAGAGAGGGTGGCGGTGTGATGTTATATGTCAA